>CM076583.1:626653210-627144862 GCA_034641835.2 Pinus albicaulis
TTCCCTGACATAGGCTTATATTTTGTGAATTTATTCAAATGTGTATGTATTCTCAGATCTAATCAGTTCGATTTGGTTAAGATAGATAGATATTGTATATTTTCATGTTGTTTGTTGTATTTCGTCTTTGATTGCAGGTATCGATCTAGCCGGTTTAATTGGATTGAGAGCAACGGAAACGATGAAAGAAAGGGAAGGAGAGCGAAGGATCACATGTAGGTCCTTTTCCTTTCTGTTTATCTATTTGTCTTAGAGAAAAGTATATTTGTCTTTCTTCTATTTTTCTGACTGAAGGAAAACCACACTTAGGGAGCTCTAATTTATCCGTAGATTAGTATTCCGTATAACGGGGTCCATCAAAAGTATGGAACATGGGTACTCCTTAGATGAGGAATAAAATTATGCATCCAACAAGTGTTTCTACTCAAAATTTGAGTAAACCCACAGGGAGATAATTTGAAAATGAAAGTTGAAAAAATAGTTTTTTTCTTTTTTCCCTCTAAATTTGATGATGTAATCTAATCTTATTTTACTATTTCCACTATTATTTTATAATTTCCTTAGGAGGCCCATTTTAGACCTCAAAATTCCCCTAATTAAACATTTTCTATTTTGTGAACATGTTGAGCCAGTTCTCGGTTGAACCAGGCATGAGCATTGGATTATAGTGAATCACGTTATAAGATATCTTTGTGGTACTATGAATTATGGCTTTATATATGTTGCAAACAGGGATGTACAAATTCTAGATTATACGTTTGTAGATTAGGCTAGAAGTGCTAAGGATAGGAAAAGTACCTTGGGAGTATGCTTCAATTTGGGCTCTGCTTTGATATCTTAGATTATTAGGAAGAAAAGGTCAGTTGCGCTCAACACTGCAGAAGTAGAGTACATCATAGCTAATAAGGATTGTATTGAAGTATTATGGCTCAAGAAGTTATTTTTAGGATTGTTCGACTAAGAGTTGGAACCGATGGTGATACACTACAATAATAAAGGTTGTGTGAATATTTCAAAGAATCCCATGTGTTAGCACCTTGTAATTGGCAAGATTGGAAAAATTCCAACTGCAGGGGAACATCAAACCGCTTTGGGATTCAAGGATCTAGCCCTCCTGAATCCAGAGAGGGATCTCTCTATAAATGAGTTTAAAGATGTGATCTTTAAAGTCTGAAATTGTGATATTAGGCTAGGTATGAAGGGAATGGGTTTTGTTTGTTTGTTTTTGGTTGGGAAAAGACATGATGAAGGTGAAGGCAATTAAAAATAAAGGGTAAAGATGTCTGCAAGTGAAGGAATGATTTGGCTGATAGGAAAAGGCAAAGATAGTTTTAACCCATTGGGCTATGGAGTCATAGGAGGATTTTAATAGGACAACAAGGTTCAAGAAGGATCCATGGGGCAAGTCACTTATGTCAAAGGATCTCTTAAGGTGATTTATGGAGTGAAATAGATAGGAAGTGGAGAACAAAACAAAATGAAAGAACAGTGCACAGTCTAAGATCAAGTAAGTGCTTTTAAACTATCTTGCTTTCAACATGTGCTTAGAGAGACAAAACATAAAAGAATTCTGTGATGAGGTAAGTACTTTTAAACTAGCCTGCATTGAATCACTTTCAATTTAGAGAAACAAAATATAAAAGCATTCTGAGATCAGGTAAGTGCTTTTAAACTTGCCTGCTTTCAAGTACTTTCAGTCAAAAAACATTTAAAAACAGTTAGAACAACTTAAGATCAGGTGAGTACTTTTAAACCAACCTTCTTTCATCATATTCTAAAGGAAAACACTGATGATCATCATAATGAGAAATCTAGATCAGGCAAGTGCTTTGAAACCAACCTGCTTTAATATACTCAGTATTAACAAGAGAAAAACATAGAAAATAAAGCTTTCAGTAAGAGTAGGGTACTACTGAGAGTAAGTCATAGCTCTATGTTTGCTGTTCCTTATCAGAGAAAATGAACAGATTGAAACCTTAAAGAAAATGACAATTTATAGTGAGGAACACATCACCATTGACACAAATCAGGATCCCATAAATCAGTAGCTTGTATTGATGTTAAAACCAGTTACAATCAGCAAGCCCAGAGGGTCTCTAAAACTTCAAATTTCATATCTGCTTATTTATCTTCAAATTTGCACACATTGCATCAGTAGCTTCAGAAAACCATTACATGCATTCAGATGTCCAGAGACCAACATTTTCCTATGTTCTACAGAGGCATTTATAGAGAAATGAGGAAGTGGGAGGATTTCCCAAGGATCAAATATCATTAATTATGTAATCATTTCTAACTCTACTCCATAACATCTGTTCCTGCCTTTCAGGCATAATGATCGAAGGATGTGCTTCTGAACTTTTCTTAATCTTCTAAAATAGTTCTGCCGACAATTAGGGATAAGATTCTTTGATTTGTATTAATTTTTCAGCTTTCTTCAGGTAAACACCTATTGATCTAGTAATGACTGAACCTTCATTGCTTCTGTGAGGTTGTAGGTGTCTTTAGAAGCTGGAGAGGGTTCAATTGGCCTTTTCTTATGGCGGTGGAGGGTTTCTCAGCTCGACAAATGTCTTCTTCTTTCCCTAAAACACCTTTAATTTACTTGAGATATGTGTTTTGGGTCTTCAAACTCCTGTTCTGGTTCATTCTGTCTTCGACACTGATACTCTTTGATTGACGCTTGATTAACTGTGTTATGCTAGTGTACATGGCCGCACAGGGATGATATAGCATCAATGCCTCATGAATCATTGATAAAACGTGAATTTCAAATCTTGTGGATGACTTTCTTTAATGGATCAGTGGCCGGAAAATCATCACCCTTTGCTTCTGAATTTTCTTCAGAAATGGCAAAAAACCATTTAACCCTGCAAAAATACAAATAAACATTATAAAATCCTGCGTGCATGGGCTAACTGCTTCAGAAGGCACATGGAGAGAGCATGGCCATTGGATGGCATCATCCGATGGTCAAGATTGATTGGGAAAAGTCAAAGAGATGACAGAAGAAAAGTTTAAATCAGAGCCGTCGATCGTGCAGAGATCGACGGTTGGGAGCGGAAAATGGAAAGTCAAAACGAGAAATGTTGACTGGGCAACGAATCAGGGTGATGGAATATGAGCCGTCGATCTGCAGATCAGATCGACGACGGAGATCAATTGAATGCCGCGCCGTAGCCCGGTTAACTGTCGGGCATCTTCGGTGAGCGATAGCCGTTGGATGGCCCGCCCCAGATTGGACGACATGCATCAATATCGTGCCGGATCTGTGGACGAACGTTAACGTGCGATGGGGGGGTGGTTTTCAAATAGTGCTGGTGCCACGCATCAACCGTTGTATGGAATCACTCCAAAATGAAAAATACCGCCAGCCCTCAGAAGGTGGTGCGATGGATACCGCCGGTTTCTGCACAGTGTTTGGCGCGGCGGGGACCACTGACCACGATAGGTTCCGCACCATCGATCTGCGGGTCAGATCGACGGCAGAGATTAATTTGAAAATTTTCACCGGCGGAAAAGTTTTTTCATAGTAAATCCGACAAATTTAATATATAACCAAAGGTTTTAAACTTTGGGCGGAAATATTTATTCAAAATGGCTTGGCACCCGATTGCGGGGCCTGTGGGCGCATGGAGAAGCATATGACCAGGGGTTATAGAGTTAGGGACTTAGCCCAAGGGGGCTTAAACCCTTAATATGAAAATGTGATTTTTTTCATGGATCTTCAATGGTTTTCAAAGGGTTTTGGGGGTTTCGATAAGGCCAAAAAGGATCTTAAAACATTATGAAAGGGATTTTGATGAAGGGGAGATGGAAAATTATGAGAATGAGGGATTTTGATGGGGAAAAAGAGAGTAAAAATGAAGGTTAGTTTCTGAGTGCAGGAAGGGGAAAAAAGGGGATTTTGCAGCAGTCTTTCTCATGGAATTCAGCAGAATTTTCATAGCTTGAAATGGGAACAACAATGAAGATTGAAACAAGGATATGATGTGTTCCAGAGGCTTCAAGAGATACACTTTTCTGCAATGAAACTATTCCTTGAAGGCTAAACAATGTTTTGGCCACCTTTTGATAGAACAAATTTTATAGGTGGCCAACAGTGGCTCCACTTGGGGATGGTGCCTTCCTGAAGGCATCAAGAAATTCAGACTTGCATTCTCTGGGGGGCTGATCAGTGCCTTATCCATTGGGCTGCCTTCTTTGCTTGAATGATTCTTATTTTTCCTGAAAACATATTAGCAACCATGGAAAACAATGGATCTTCATCAACAAGATTTCTACCTACCCAATCCTACTGATCTAACATTTTTTCTTCATTTAGAGTGCACTTGGATTGGCAAACTCTTTTACAACATCTATTTATTTTTTATTTTTTTTGAAAACAGGAAATCTAATCTATTTCTACTCCTTATTTCTCCATGGACTCATGTTAAACAGTTGAGTCCATATAATTCTCTACCTAATCTACTATCTGTTGGGATTAAACTGTCCAACAGATTTTATTCTCTAAATTCTACAACAAAAATTTAAAAACAGTCAAGTCAAGATTAAGCTGTTTGACTTGCTGTGATCCATGGCATAAAAACAAGTTGCACATAGACATTTATTTTGCAGAAAAATTAAAATAAAAAATGGAAGGCTTAAGATCTAAAATTTCATGCACTTCCTTCACCTTTTTACAGCTCTGTTTGCCTCTTGATTGAGCCGTTCTTTCCTCTTCTCTGGTTCAGATTTTGAGCTAATTAGAACCAGACTTACATCTTTTTTGACTCAGAATTTGAAACATAGATTGGAGTCAATTCTTGCTTGGAAACTTAGGTTCAGGTTTTGAGCATGTTTGAACCTTTAATTTCTAACCTAATCTATCTATTTATAAGCCAAGATTAAACAGTTTGGCAAATTGAATTCACTATCCTATCAGCAGTAAATTTAAAACTAATTATTCCAGATTAGGCTGTTTGACTAACTAGGAGTGTGTTTTTCAGGAGCGGCATTTGAGCTTGCACACTTTCAAAATTTATCTCTCTTTTTTTCTTCTTTTTCTTTTGGTATGGGGCTTATACCTTTATTGTTTTTATAATCTGCCCTCTTTTCCTTTTATTTATTTTTATTGTTTTTGTATTTTTTCTTTATGAAAATGAAAAAAGCAATGGTATTTACAATGGAAATGAAAGCTTCAAAATTTGAACTCAGCAGTAGTAATGCTTGAGCATCCTGCCATTGACAGGACACCCAAACAGATCTGTTCCATCTAACTCTTGCAGAAAAAAGGCATTTGGACCAATGGTGGACTGAATAATGTAAGGACCTTGCCACAAACTGTCAAATTTACCATGTTTACCCTTATCTTCTCTCCTGGAGTCCCACTTGAGTACCTTGTCTCCAATATTGAAATCACAAGCCTTTTCTCTCTTGTCAAATAACTTCTTTATGTTCTCTTGCACCTTCTGAGCTCTATTGTAAACTTCTTCCCTTGTCTGCTGGAGATGTATTGTCTGATTGATCCTCCTTATCATGCTGTCTTCTTCTGACTATATTTCTTGGATTAATTTTATCACTGGTACACCTACGCTAGTAGGAAACACTGCATCTACTCCATAAACAAGCTAGTAAGGGGACATTCCAATGGAATTTTTTGTGGTCAATCTGTCTGCCCACAGAGCATGCGCCAACTTGTTATGCCATGATTTTTTGTTCTCTTCCAGTAGCTTCTTGATGATGGTCACCAAAATTTTATTTGATGATTCTGCTAGCCCATTACCTTGAGGGTAGTAAGCAGTAGAATGAACAAATATAATCTGATACCTGTGAAAAAAATCAATCATCTTTTTGGAACCAAAAGCAGCAGCATTATCAGTAATAATATTCCTAGGACAGCCAAATCTAGACAGGATATGATCTTCAAGAAATTTTATAATGACAGAATCTGTGGCATTCCTGGAAGGGATGGCCTCTATCCACTTTGTGAAGTAGTCAGTGGCTGTGAGAATCCATTTTTGTTGGGCATATGAAGCAGGATGGATTTCTCCTATGAAATCTAGGCCCCACTGTTGAAAAGGAGCTTCAACAATGATGGGTTGTAATGGTAAAGGAAGGAGTTTTCTTTTGCCCTCATAAATTTGGCATTTGTGGCAAGCTACTATCATTTTATGGACATCTTGGAAGAGGGTAGGCCAGTAATAGCCAGCTCTAAGGATTTTATTGGCTGTGGTTTTCCAGTAGAGATGACCTCCACACTCTCCTTCATGGAATTCATGTTTCATCCTCTCTGCATCAACTTCAGGAAAACATTTAAGTAATAAACCATTAGCATCTTTCCAATATAAACATTCATTTAAAATGAAATAGTTCCTAGCTTTCAACTTTAAAAACCTTTCTTTTGTTTTTGATAAATCAGGAGGGGCATTAAGATTTGTAAGTACATACAAAATGTCAGCATACCAAGGTGAGTTTTGGAACTGTTCTTCCACAGTGAGAGCATGTAATTATTCCTGTTCATCCAAGGAATCTACCATGTTGATGTCAAGGGCTTGTAGATTAGATTCATCCATTAATTGAGCTAAGCCCTGACCTTTAATGAGTTTGGTGGGTTTGATTTCCAAATCATACTCTAGTATTGCTGCAATCCATTTGCCCCTCTTTCCATCTTGGTCTTGTGACAAAATGTCCTTTAACACTATGTTAGGCACATAAGAAATGATGTGGGAATGCAGAATATACGCCCTGAAGTCTTTTAAGGCCTTTACCAAAGCATAATCTTGTTTTTCCATTATGTTATATTTCAAAGGTGCATCCCTTAAAGCCTTGCTGAAAAAAGAAATAGGTTGTTCCTGTCCCTATGGGTTTTTCTGCAACAGGACTGTAGCCACTGTATGTTCTGAAGCAAAAGAAAAAATAAGGAAATATTTTGAAAAGTCCGGGCTGATCAGGACTGGGGCCCGGGTGAGTGCATGTTTTACCAATTCGAAGGATTTTTTGGCTTCTACAGTCCATTTTACTCCTACTTCCTTTTTGAGCATATTAGTCATGTTTCTAAGGAGCTCTGCCAAGTTGGGAATGAACCTCCTCAAAAAGTTAATATTTCCAATAAAGGACTGCAATTCCTTTATGTTCCTTGGTTGGTTAATCTGTAGTATTCCCTCAACTCTTTTTTGATCTATTCTAATCCCCTTTTCTGATATAATATGGCCAAGGAGTTTACCCTCTTGTAGGCCAAATACTTTCTTTTTGGGATTTAAAGATAGCCCAAATCTCCTGCATTTTTCAAAGACCTTCCTTAGATGTTTAAGGTGCTCTTCATCATATTTGAAATAAATTGTTATATCATCAAGGTAAATTACAATGAAGTGCCCTATTTCCTCTGAAAACGCAGTGTCCATGGCCCTTTGGAAAGTGGCCCCAACGTTCATTAGCCCAAAAGGCATTTTCACATACATGAAAGTGCCCCAAGGAGTGGTGAAAGCTGTCTTGAGTTGGTCTTCTGGGAGTACTAAAACTTGGTTATACCCTGAAAAACCATCTAACAGAGAAATCCTCTTTGAACCAACTACCCTTTGTAGGATGTGTTCCATTTTGGGTAAGGGGTAATTGTCTTTTAGGGAGGCTCTGTTAAGGTTTTTGAAATCAGTACACAGTCTGATTTCTCCTGTATTTTTCCTCACAGCTATAAGGTTAGAAACCCAGTTTGAAAACCTCACAGGCACTATGATTCCTGCCTCATACATTTTCTTGATTTCTTTTTCCACTAGAGGCAGTTGTATTGGATTAATTTGATGCATTTTTTGCTTAAAGGGTTTTTTGTTTTCTTTCAAAGGGATCTTGTGCTGGATGATTTCTGTATCATAGAATTTTAAGTCTTCATAGCTCCAGGAAAACACATCGAAAAACTCTTTAAATAGGTCAATGTATTTCTTTTTCATGTCTGCTGGCAAGGATCTAGCTAATTTAATCATTTTAGGCTGATCCTTAGTGCCTATGTTGCATTCTTCGACCTCAGACTCTGTATATTCTACAGTGGGTTTCTTTGCTACGTCGTTAAAATCAAACAGGTCTTCTAAAGGTGCTAACCCCCTAGGTATGTTCTTGTCCTTTGACGACAATACCTCAATATCTTCGTTTTCTGTGTCCTCGTACTCTTCAGTATGAGTTCCAAGTTTATTAGTTAACATGTTGATTTTTACGAGATCAGATGGTTTTTCTTCTTCAGGGGGCTTTTTGTTTGGGAAATTTTCATTAGATCTAGAATTTGAATTAGATAATTCAAATTCATTTCTGCCAAGCAAGAAATCCTCTATCTATTTATCGCCCTCAAAGACCTACCAATATTTTTCATTATCTGGCACTGCAGGCCTATATTTTGTTTGAATGATGATCTGTTTATCACCAGGTGATTCTTGACATGAACTAGCAGCATAGGCCAGCCCGTTTGCAATTATGTTTTGATTCCTTGGGACAAACACGAGCTCATATTTTTTAAACGTGTTCAGGAAATATATGGCATTATTTTGGTATACCCTTAGTCTAGGATGCTTAACGACATACTCTCCATTTAACTATTTGATAACTAATTTCGAATATCCCTGAACAATTATCTTCTTGGCTCCTAGTTCTCTCAATAGATGCAATCCTAGGATGAGAGCCTCATAATCTGTGATGTTGTTAGTGCATTTGAAATTTATCCTGAACGCATGGCTCTCGGAGTAGTTGTTTACAGTGTCGACCAACCATACCCCAGCTCCCACGCTCTTTTTAGTGCAAGACCCGTCAAAGTTCATGCACCATAAGGGATTGTTTGTAGGTTTAACATCGTTTTCATCCCTATTACCTTGTTCATCATTATGTTCTGTTCTGAGATCCACAACATGTTGTGCTGGGTCTAGTTTTTTAGGATTTTTAAGGAGTCCAGCGTGATGGGTAATCTGTTGTTCACATTATTGACTTTGTTCACTCTAGTTTGTTGTTTCAGCACACTGTTCAACAATTTCTCTCTCATTTTCTTCCATATCTAGAACTTCCATTATTCCTAGATTTGGGGCCTCTAACTGGTTATCTAAGTCGCTGTCTCCTAGCTCTGGCTCATTTGTGGATTCATTGTTGTAAAGGATAAATGAATCCAGGTTAGTATGGACAGAGTAAATGGGAGAATTTTCAGGTTTTTCTGGGCTATTGACCATGAATTTCATGTGTGCCTCTCTGTATAGTCTTCTAAGCTGGCTAAAGATAGGGATAGTGGCATATGTCCCATCCATCTGCATTGTACCTTGCAACTTCACACCCCATGATCTTGAAAAAAACATGCCATACTTAGGAGGCACATTAGCCACTACAACATCCATGACCATGCACTTGGCCGGGATTTGATTTAAGTTCACACAAAGGTCTTTAATTAGGCCAAGGCATTTCACTCTGCTAGAGTCGAAAGAATATAAATCCTTGTAAGGTCTGGTTATTTCTAGTCCTAGCCTTTCCATTATCACCTTTGGCATAAGGTTGTGTGAAGCTCCAGAGTCATGCATAGCATTATGCAAGATTTTGTCATGGATATTTAGGCTGACATAAAAAGGAGGTAATACCCCTTCTTGAAATTTCCCTTCAATTTTTGGGCCAAACAAGAGAGCTGGTTGCTCATCATTCAAATTGACGGTGTCACTGTTTTCTCCTAAGTTTAAAGCTTTCAAAATTTGATTCTTATATACATCCTGGGTGGCCAACTCAACAAGGGGGACAGAAATTTTAATTTTGGCAATCTCACTTTCCAAATTAAAAGCAGACTGGCTCTTTAAAAGATTCACTTTTGTCTTATTGGGCACCATTTTATTAGTAATCTTAGCTTGTTGATTTTCAGTATGTACAATGTTTGAAGCTGATTTATCAGGAGCATTAGCTGCAATGCTAGTGCTACTGGGTCCTTGACTTGATTTGTCACTGGTTAGGATGTCCTTATCTTTGTTTTTACTAGAACTCTCAGTTGTCGGTTTGCTACTTTCAACAGGCACTTTAGGAGTCTTTCCAGGCTTTTTATTCATGGTGATTTTAGAAGCTTTTGGTTTAGGATCATCTATGTTCTTTTTGCTCCTGAGGTCATATTGTTCTCAGATCTGCATGATGGCATTTTCGAATCCTAACTTGTAGTCCTCAGTTTCCAACCCTTCCTCGTCACAACATGAGTATGAGGTCTGATTTTCCTCTGTGGGACAGGTGTGGTCCAGTTCATCCACATCCATCATATTCATGTTGGTTTCTTCTGACTCTTATATTATTCCTTCATCCTCATCAAGGAAATTCTCTTGAAATGGAGGGATAACCTTTTGATCAAAGTCTCTTGGTCTATTTGGGGGGTTATTTCTCCTAAAGTTCTAGTTTTGATTTTGGTTCCTGTTCTGATTGCTAACTTGGATAGTCAAGTTTTCTACCATTTTTCCTAGTCTCTCCATGGCTTTGGCTAGACTGTCATATTTGGGATCAGATGTAGAAGTTGTGCTGTCATCCCTATAGGTTACCTTTTTCTCAGCCCTCACCCTGGCTCTTTTATTAATCAGGTTTGCCTCAACACTCACTGCTCCTTTCTGCATGTATTCCAATGTATTATAATCTCTCTCCCTAAGCTGGTAAGCCATATCAGCATCAAAGCCTTCAAGGTATTTTACTAGGGCCATTCCTTGGGGAGGTTTCATGTGTGGTGGAAGAGAATTGTAGATACTGTTAAATCTCGTAGAATAGTCTTGGACACTCTCTCCTGGATTTATTTTAAGATTCTTATATTCAGCTAGGATTTGGAGAGGGTTGCTTCTAACTTCCCATTTATTTATGAAAGTTTGATGTAAGGCAGGAAGATCATTAATACTATTAGGAGGCAAAGCTTTAAACCACTTCTTCACTTCTCCTCCTAAACTCTGAGCGAAAATCCTCATCTTAATTGTTTCATCCTCTATTTCCATGTAGTCAAAGGCATCTCCCATCGTAACTACATGGTTTTGAGCGGTGGAGGATTCTTTGCCAGTGAAATGAGGAATTAGACTGATATTCATTGGGTAAAGGAGCTAAAGGCTGGGGCAGCACCAAGGGAGCATACCATGCTGCCATGATTGGAGGTGGGGGTGGATTCACAAAAGATGGATTAACAAAAGGGGCAGTGGATGTAGGATGAACATATGTGGATGGAACCGGGATAGATTGCTGAGTCGATCTTGGATGAGAGACACCTAAATTAAGAAGGAAATGTAAATCAGGTGGTGTGGTTTCTCTACTACCAGGATGCACACTTGTTTCAGGAGAAGAAAGTGAAGACTCAGAATCTAACTGATCTAAATCACCAAGAGACCTAGTTCTAAAGGGATTTACTAAGTCAACTTGTGATTGTTGTAGAGATGAAATATTTACAGGGACTGAATTAGCTCTCAAGGGTGATCTGACAATAGTTGATGATTTAATCCTAGGAGAGTTCCTAAGAATACTTTCTGGGTTATCAACTATCTCAGGTGGATCTGGGTCAGGATAGGCTCTAGTATGAATCTTTCTAGGAGCCACTATGCTGTGCTTTTCAGAACCAAATAAATAAGAAAAGTTCAACCAGGTATTGAAATATTTGAGAGGTTAACTAATTTGTTTTACAAATTTTTTTAATCCTACAGTCCTCTAACTAAGTTTGAATGATACTACAATGATAAGAGTTCTCCCCAGTGGAGTCTTAAGGTCTGTTCAGGATTGTGGAGTCGCCAAGTAGAATTTTTTAGCTCTTTTGGAGGTAAAAGGTTTAATGGTCCACAACCATGTTTATTGAATACCAATTTGAAACATTTTGGGTTCTCTGAGTTTCTGTGGTTGTATGGAAAACTAAAGAGTTTTATAAAAGTTGGCCAAGCAATTATGAACTCAAAAAGTTCCCTAGTGGAGTCGCCATTATGTTGGCGATGACAATGGGACACAAGACCAAGTATTTAGCAATTATAGACTCTCAGAAAATATCCCCAGTGGAGTCGCCATTATGTTGGCGATGACAATGGGACACAAGACCAAGTATTTAGCAATTATAGACTCTCAGAAAATATCCCCAGTGGAGTCACCATTATGTTGGCGATGACAATGGGACACAAGAACAAGTATTTAGCAATTATAGACTCTCAGAAAATATCCCCAGCAGAGTCGCCATTATGTTAGCACCCTGTAATTGGCAAGATTGGAAAAATTCCAACGGCAGGGGAACATCAAACCGCTTTGGGTTTCAAGGATCTAGCCCTCCTGAATCTAGAGAGGGATCTCTCTATAAATGAGTTTGAAGATGTGATCTTTAAAGTCTGAAATTGTGATATTAGGCTAGGTATGAAGAGCATGGGTTTTGCTTGTTTTTTTTTGGTTGGGAAAAGACATGATGAAGGTGAAGGCAGTTCAAAATAAAGGGTAAAGATGTCTGCAAGTGAAGGAATGATTTGGCTGATAGGAAAAGGCAAATATAGTTTTACCCCATTGGGCTATGGAGTCATAGGAGGATTTTAATTGGACATCAAGGTTCAAGGAGGATCCATGGGGCAAGTCACTTATGTCAAAGGATCTCTTAAGGTGATTTATGGAGTGAAATAGATAGGAAGTGGAGAACAAAACAAAATGAAAGAACAGTGCACAGTCTAAGATCAAGTAAGTGCTTTTAAACTATATTGCTTTCAACATGTGCTTAGAGAGACAAAAAATAAAAGAATTATGTGATTAGGTAAGTACTTTTAAACTAGCCTGCATTGAAGTACTTTCAGTTTAGAGAAACAAAATATAAAAGCATTCTGAGATCAGGTAAGTGCTTTTAAACTTGCCTGCTTTGAAGTACTTTCAGTCAAAAAACATTCAAAAATAGTTAGAACAACTTAAGATCAGGTGAGTACTTTGAAACCAACCTGCTTTCAGCATATTCTAAAGGAAAACACTGATGATCGTCACAATGAGCAATCTAGATCAGGCAAGTGCTTTGAAACCAACCTACTTTAATATACTCAGTATTAACAAGAGAAAAACATAGAAAATAAAGCTTTCAGTAAGAGTAGGGTACTAATGAGAGTAATTCCTAGCTCTATGTTTGTTGTTCCTTATCAGAGAAAATGAACAGAGTGAAACCTTAAAGAAAATGACAATTTACAGTGAGGAACACATCACCATTGACACAAATCAGGATCCCATAAATCAACAGCTTGTATTTGATGTTCAAACCAGTTACAATCAGCAAGCCTGGAGGGTCTCTACAACTTCAAACTTCATATCATCTTATTTATCTTCAAATTTGCACACAGTGCATCAGTAGCTTCAGAAAACCATTACATGCATTCAGATGTCCAAAGACCAACATTTTCTTATGTTCTACAGAGGTATTTATAGAGAAATGAGGAAGTGGGAGGATTTCCCAAGGATCAAATATCATTAATTATGTAATCATTTCTAACTTTGCTCCATAAAATCTGTTCCTGCCTTTCGAGGCATAATGATCGAAGGATGTGCTTTTGAACTGTTCTTAATCTTCTAAAATGGTTCTGCCGACAATTAGGGATAAAATTCTTTGATTTGTATTAATTGTTCAACTGTCTTCAGGTAAACACCTATTGTTCTGGTAATGACTGAACCTTCATTGATTTCTGTGAGGCTGCAGGTGTCTTTAGAAGCTAGAGAGGGTTCAATTGGCCTTTTCTTATGGAGGTGGAGGGTTTCTCAGCTCGATAGATGTCTTCATCTTTCCCTAAAACACCTTTAATTTACTTGAGATCTGTGTTTTGGGTCTTCAAACTCCTGTTCTGGTTCATTCTGTCTTTGACACTGATACTCTTTGATCAGCGCTTGATTAATTGTGTTTTTCTGGTGTACATGGCCGCACAGGGATGATATGGCATCAATGCCTCATGAATCATTGATAAAAAGTGAATTTCGAATCCTGTGGATGACTTTCTTTGATGGATCAGTGGCCGGAAAATCGTCACCCTTTGCTTCTGAATTTTCTTCAGAAATGGCGAAAAACCATTTAACCCTGCAAAAATACAAATAAACATTATAAAATCCTGCGTGCATGGGCTAACTGCTTCAGAAGGCACATGGAGAGAGCGTGGTTGTTGGATGGCATCATCTAACGGTCGAGATTGATCAGGAAAAGTCAAAGAGACGGCAGAAGAAAAGTTTAAATCAGAGCCATCGATCACGTAGAGATCGACAGTCGGGAGTAGAAAATGGAAAGTCAAAATGGGAAATGTTGACTGGGCGATGAATCAGGGTGATGGAATATGAGCCGTCGATCTGCAAATCAAATCGACAACGAAGATTAATTGAATGTCGCGCCGTAGCCCGGTTAACTGTCGGGCATCTTCGATGAGCGACAGTCGTTGGATGGCCCGCCCCAGATCGGACGGAATGCATCAATATCGTGCTGGATCTGTGGACGAATGTTAACGCGCGATGGGGGGCGGTTTTCAAATAGTGCTGGTGCCATGCGTCAACCGTTGTATGGAATTGCTCCGAAATGAAAAATACCGCCAGCCCTCAGAAGGCGGTGCGATGGATACCGCCGGTTTCTGCACAGTGTTTGGTGCGGTGGGGATCACTGACCACGATAGTTTCCGCACCGTCGATCTGCGGATCAGATCGACGGCGGAGATTAATTTGGAATTTTGCACCGTTGGAAAAAAATTTTCATAGTAAATCTGAAAAATTTAATATATAACCAAAGGTTTTAAACTTTGGGCGGAAATATTTATTCAAAATGGCTTGGCGCCCGATTGCGGGGCCTGTGGGCGCATGGAGAAGCATATGACCGGGGGTTATAGAGTTAGGGACTTAGCCCAAGGGGGCTTAAACCCTTATTATGAAAATGTGATTTTTTTCATGGATCTTCAATGGTTTTCAAAGGGTTTTGGGGGTTTCGATAAGGTCAAAAAGGATCTTAAAACCTTATGAAAGGGATTTTGATGAAGGGGAGATGGAAAATTATGAGAATGAGAGATTTTGATGGGGAAAAAGAGAGTAAAAATGAAGGTTAGTTTCTGAGTGCAGGAAAGGGAAAAAAAGGGATTTTGCAGTAGTCTTTCTCATGGAATTCAGCAGAATTTTCTGAGCTTGAAATGGGAACAACAATGAAGATTGAAACAAGGATATGATGTCTTCCAGAGGCTTCAAGAGATACACTTTTTTGCAATGAAATTGTTCCTTGAAGGCTAAACAATGTTTTGGCCACCTTTTGATAGAACAAATTTTATAGGTGGCCAACACCATGTTCCATGGAAGGTCGAATCATATCAAGATTAAGTACCACTACATTCATGACATGTTGTAGAGGAGAGGGATAAGGCTCGAATACATCTTGTTCGATGAGCAGAAAAATGATGTTTTAACTAAGTTGTTACCTAGGGATAAGTAATTCTACTTCAGAGACAAGTCAGGGCTTGAGGAGATTACCCCTATCATTGAGAGGGAGTGTTGATATATTTGCAGCATGAATGGACATTCTCCTGAAAGGGTGAATGGTTCTGAGAGGCCCAGAGTGCACAACATGTAGGGTTGAGTGAGTTCCTCTCGAAGGAGACCTTATCACAATCCAGGAAAGGGTGAAGTGATGCACGTGGACTCGATCACACACCAAGAAGGGTGTATTGAGGTCCTTCAGCATCTGAATCTGATCACCAATCAAGGAAGGGTTGAGTGAGGTTCTAAACCTAATCTCACACCAAAAGGGTTGAGTGAGGTCTTAGATCCGATTACACACTAGAAGGGTGCAGTGATGTCCTTTCATCATCTATATCTAATCACCAACCAGGAGGGGTTGAGTGAGGCCTTAGCCCATATTTCTCACAAGGAAGAGTGAGCGAGTGTTAAATAGTTGAGGTATCATGATTTTGGCCTAGGGAGAGGCCATGGGGACTGATCATTCTAGAGGAGTGATTCCTAATATCATAATGACATTGTCATGGGTTTGGTACTGCTTCATATATGACCACTAGTATATGTTGATGGTAGATGATGATGTTGATGATGATGGTTTGATATAACCTTTTTTTTGAATTCAAGCTTTTGTGATCCATATTTTGTAAGTTTAAATTCTTTCGATAAAAATCACATTAGAAATTTTGTGTCTACACATTTCGAGCAATCTAGTTTGGTTCATCATCAGGACTAATATGGAGAGTAAGATCTTGGCTAGAGGATAAATAGTGAATGTGCACAAAGAATTAATTCAAACGATTGAATAAAAAGGTCAAATCATAAAAATATAAAAATACTTCTAACAATGTTTCCAACAAACATTCAAGAATATATTAAAAAATAATTATTGATTCAAATAATATTCAATAATACGCTAAATAATAAATATTGATTCAAAATAATTAAATAATAATAATATAAATAATAAAATGAAAATAGAATAAATAAATCCTTTTCTTTAGGGAAATTTGTCAACTTGACAACACCCATGACAATGATTATGAGTACCTCCCTAGTTAAGAGGGAATGTTGAATTTGTAACTATGGTTGGCATTCATAATGTATATTTGGCCACTTGATGTACTTTAATTTATTATTGTAAAGCATATTTTAAATGCTTGAGTCAAAAGAAAATTTTATTGAGTTAAAGTCCCATTATGACTTTTAAGAGAAGAAAATTGAACTTTTAAATTGTAATTTTTGGCTCAAAAAGTGGTCAATTCAGCCTCACTCCAAATCAAGTCGTCCATGGTAGAAGACACACCCATTCAGCTAAGACAAATCATTATATAAATTCAGTTCAACCTCCTCCACTTTTGAAATTCGCATCTCTCTCACAAGTCAGTTTATGGGCAAGAAAGTGAAGGAAAAGAAGGATGAATAGGATGAAGAAGAAGATGAATTGGTTCTCTTTCTCTCTCTCATCAACTCACATGTGTGGATATCATCTCTCTATCTTGGTTCATAGTTTTTATGGGCATTATTTTGTATGGGGCTGAAATTTTTAGCAATTGCACAGGCCAGAATTCCGGGGCAACTGGCAGCTACAGGGAGGTCAAAATTTTTGGTTTAGATCAAGCATATAAAATATCTAGATCATATTGGGTGGCTTTAATTGGAGGGGAAGACCAAGTTTGAGCTTAGGTCTAGGTGTGTCTCTTGTTGTACAAAAGACTTTATCTATTTAAAAGGTTGTTTGGTTTTTCCCCTTGGTGGGTTTTCCTAGGGTAAATCTTGTCTCTTCTTTGTGAATTGTAATCTCTACTATTATTTTTGGTTGAATTTCTAAAGTATAATTACTAAACGATATATTGTAATAAAAGTAGAATAATATCTACATCAAAATTAATTACCAATTTTTCAAAAATAATGTGCTAGTTGTCATTGCACTTAGAAAATCAACATGGGATCAAAGATTTGGTGAATAAAGGAAATTTGAGATCACTTCTGAAGAAACCTTAATTTGATATCATCTTGATTTGCATCCCTAGCCTCCTTTATGAAATCTAAAAATAAATTGTAAGGAACCTCAAACTTTAGGGCTTGGAAACTTAGTGTTGATATTATTCTTGCGAAGAAAAAGGTATTGGATATGGTAACAGGAAATATTGTGGAACTAACATATGCAACATGAAAGGAGAAGTTCAAGTAATATGATCTGAATTCCATGAGTGTCATTGTGGACTCCATTAGAGATAATCTTATCTCCTACATTGCAAAGTTGGATACTTCTACGAATATGTATGATTCCCTAAAAACTATATACACTATCAAGAATGTTGGTCAAGCCATGAGTGTTATATCCCTTGACTTGAATTTTATGTGTAAATAAATTTCATATATTTATTTTCCTTTTTTATGTTCAATTTTGAAAGACCTATGAAGGACTTATTTATAAATATTTTATTATTGATAATGAATGATTGTAAATTTTTATTTAATATGTTAATAATAAATAAATAGGTCTAGAAAATTAAAATTGGAGTACACTTGGCTAAAATACATGAGGTTGCAAATTGATGATGAATATTAATTACCTAATATTAAGTCCTAGGAATATAATCTAAATGATTATATTAATGGTTAATTATGGAATTGACCAATTTATGACTTCCTTAAAGGAGAGGATATTGTCTTTGGGAGTGGGAAGTAAAGCTCATAAATGAGCTAATAACTACCTACCACTAGTTGGTGAGGTGGAGCTAGTTACTAGCTACCAAATAAGTGGTAGGTGGGTAAGAGGATTTTTACTTTTGTCTTATTGATAAGGAAAACTCACACAAAATTGGAGAGCTGGTGAGGATCAAGTGAAAAGGACAAAAAAATAAAATAATTTTTAGACTTGTGCTTAGGGGATACATTCTAGAAGAAGTATCAAGGATGGCAGTAGTTGAGTACTCTAATATTAATTTTTGAAATTACTTCAAGTCGGTGTTCTTCACCCTATAAAATTCTCACAAAAGTAAAAGATATTGTTTTTTTCTTCTTCTATTTATTATGTACAATTTTTTTTGATGATAAAATTAAGATGAAAAGAATGATTTTAGAATAGCTAGATATTCTTAAAGAATTCTTAATAGACTATGTGTGGAAAAGAAGAAATATGTAAGGCTGATGTGTATTTGTTTATGTTTGCAAAATTATGTAGCTTCGTTGTTAAGAGTATTAAAATTATATAACTAATTTTATAAGAATTTTCATATTTGAAGCTTTCGAGACAAAAATAAATAAATAAAATATTCAATTATTTGTAGTTGAGAATGGAAAATTTTGAATTAGAAAGGACTAAATAGGAAATGAAAGAATTTTAAACATAGTTTATGTTCTTTCTTTTTATAATGAAGGAAATCTTAAAGTAACATGAATTATATATATAGGATTCTTATCTGAAAGAAAAAGTAAAAGTAGAGCACTAGAAAGTTAATTTTTATGTTAAGACATTAACTACGTATATATATATATATATATATATATATATATATATATATATATATATATATATATATATATATATATATATATATATATATATATATATATATATATATATATATATATATATATATATATATTGTTGTTTCTAACAATGTCAGAATGGAAAGAAAAACCATTATTTAACAGAGATAATCAATTCAAGGCTAAATATCTAAAACTTTGAAGTAATTATACAACCAAAAGTTCTAAATAATTACAGAGAAGAATTAAACATGTTGATAAAACAACTAATAACATAACATGAACCAAAAGTATCATAACCAAATAACAACTGACAAAAATAAGCAAATTAACATATAATTGAAAATGTATATATGACTCAATGTATATACGAAACAAAATAAGAAAATTAACATTTTATCACAACAAAGGTAAAAAGGAAATATATTAATGGTATAAAAGAATAATTATTAGGATATTTCCTCATAAATACCTTGAAAAAGACTTAAACCCTGCATTCTTGAAAAATAACTGCAAAGGAACAAAAATGTCAATAGAATCATGAGAGACTTTTTAATTTAAAAGGAAAAAGAAATAAATCAACTAAAAATGGAATATATATATATATATATATATATATATATATATATATATATATATATATATATATATATATATATATATATATATATATATATATATATATATATATATATATATATATATATATATATATATATATATATAATACAAAGTTAAACACTTGTGGAAAAATTATATACAATGCGACTATAGAGTTTCTACAGACCTAAAAAAAATAGTGATGTTCAAAGAGGAAATCTAACCACTGTATAGAAAATTTTTTTTTTTAAAGAAATAAAAACCCTACAAAGAAGAAAAACAAAAAATTACACTTTCCAAAAGATAATTGGGTATGCAAGTAAAATAACCATGAGAGTAAACACTTTTGATAGTTATCCAAGTAGTGTTTACACTGATAAACCCCTATATTTTTTTTCAGCATGAAAAAATATGACTGGTTTATATTAAGTATACCTAAACATAAAATGGAAAGACATAAACGTCCTTTTGGGACATCATCTTATCTAAATACATTCAGGGAGGAAAAGCCTCTTGTTGTTCATTACAAAAAGTGTTATAAATAACATCTCCATCCAATTTTTACCAAAACAAAAAATAGTAGCATTTCTGACATTACAAACATTGAGGCAAGCCTCATTCTAGGCCAAAAATTAAAATATTTGAGCTTATGCTCCATCAAGATATCCAAAAAATAGACTGTGTGAATGCCCGCGAGTCTTCCATAGTCTATAATTAGTAGTATACTTGTATTTAAACAGCTTATATTTCAGGCAAAGATAAATGTTACTAACAGGCGACAAACGTCTAGCTGTCCTAGTGGATGAAGAGGCAAAACAGAGAGTAGTAATAGAGACCATCCTGTTTTGTAAAAAGATACTAGTAGGCGACAAATGCCCAGTCGACCCGATGGAGTAAGAGACAAAACCTGTAGAATCAAAGAAAAGAGACAATCCGGTTATACCAAGTTGATCAAACCTTCTGCAATTGGTCGTTGTGAGTTAATGTATTCATATTTCATATAGCCAAAAGTTCCCTCCAGTCCCTTCTTGGATAAGCGTTCTGCAAGCTCATTTTTATCCTTGTAAACATGACAAAATGAAATGAAAGAGAAATTGTTCTTTAAAGCATGTGTACGCTCAATCCAGTGAGTAATCAATCCAGGATTTAGATTGGATTTGTTATTCATGTGATCAATGAGAGTTTTAGAATCTCTGAAAACCCATAACTTCTCCACATACATATGTGAAGCCACCCATAATAGGCCCCATAGAGCCATGCATTCTGCCCTCATATTCGTACCAATCCCTCCATTCCAGTAGAACTTGTAATGGCAATTTGGAGAAAGCATAAGCCAAACACCATAGCCACAGTTTGCATTTTGAGCAGCCCCATCAAAGTATCCGGCTAGGAAGTGTACTTCATGTGGTCTAATTCTCCTGGATAAGTCTATAGGCTATTTCTGGGTTGTCTTCTGCCTCTCCCAGCTTATAACAAGATATATAGGGTTAGGGTTTCTATTAACTAAACCTAGTCATGATGTAATTTAATCCCATAATCGCACAAAAAGATTCATAAATTAAAAGAAGTGAATATATATATATATATATATATATATATATATATATGATTTTAAAAACAAAAAGAATAAAAACCCTAGACTAAAACATTGAGCGGAATTGGAATTAAACGGATTGCAGATAGAAAATTAAAAATTGTGGTTTAAAAATCGTGGAAACCTAAATATACATAACTTTCCATAAAGGAATATAGTTTAGGGTTTTATATCTTACCAAATATTCAATATATTGAAGCTTTCAAGCTATTTTACATTTCCAACGTATGACAAAAAACCAAATGATGAAAGATTCAAACAAACCCACAAAGAAAAAAAATTAACTACGAACCAATCAATTTTTTTCCTCTGGACCCAAATGATACAAAAATTAGATATAGGGTCATATAACGCTGTAATCTGAAAAGAAGAAAAGAAAGAAAGAAAAAAAAAAGCAGCTACAAATGAAAAGTAAAGGTATAATTCTAGCACATAAATCTGTATAGATAAAGAGAACTCACCCAAAAATATTGAATTAATGGAGAAAAAAGAGATTTATCCCAAAGGGTTGAGCTTGGAGAAATATGATGTTGGTGATTAATGTATGTGGGAGAGTCGTGAAAATGTTTGTAAACTAAGGTATAATGTAATTTAAAGGTAAACAAAACTTTTTTTTAATATTATATATCGTAGTGAGAGCATAGAATATGTTAAATAAAACTTGAAATTAAACCAGTATAATCTTGATTCTTAGTGCACAGGGAAACTAGAATTGTATACCATTATATACAATAATTAATAGTTTACAAATAGACAATATCAAAGTAAAATTTATAACAAATACCACCGAAATAAGGGAAGAAACATACAGTGTACCAATATTAATGAGGAGCTAGATTTTATCGCTTAAATAAGGAAATAAGTTTCTTTAGGAAATTAAATTAGATGCATGCAGTAATTGTTCTTGGTGAGGATAAAAGAGAAGAAAATTTATTAATGTTATGGGGAATTAATTAAATAATGAATTTAAAAGAAAAGTTTCTAAGAGTAGAATTGATAAATAGATTGTAATGTTTTTTTATATATTTTTAGTGTGTATAATAGGGTATATGATAATGAGTTTGAAGAATGTACTTCGTGATGTGATGATAATGAATGATGATTAGGGAAAATTCTAAGGATGGACGTTTATCTTAAAGTTTAAAAATTTGGCAAATCTTAGTAATCCCCAATATGTGAATTGTAAATTTTTTGATGTTATTTTAAAAAAATTATTTATTTTTGTAATCATTTTATATTAGTATATATAATTTTTTGGTGATTTCTAGGGTAAAATATTTTTATACTATAAAATTTGGGCAAATCAATTTTTTAAAAAAATGGGAATTGGCGAATATTTTTTTTGGAAAAAGCATGGAAAATTAGCCCACCTGTGAATATTCGCCCCTAAAATTTTCCATGATGACGACATGGTTGCTTCATATTTTGTAAGTATTTCTCAAATAAAAGGCCAAATTGTAGCAATTGGAGAGGTTATTCCTGAGAATGAACTCGTGACTACAAAACTGAATGGTCTTCCTAGATCATGGGATGAATTTGTAGCAGGTATAAGCAGCAGGAAGGAAACACCTAAACTTGAATATTTGTGGGCATATTGTGCACAAGAAGAATCAAATATTATATCAAGAGATAGGAAGGAATACGTTTCTCAAGCATTAGCAACCTGCTTCAAGAATAAAGGAAAGAAGAAGGGTGGATCTCAACACAAGAAGTCAAAGAAGAAGGATATGTGAAGGATTCAATGTTATGGTTGTCAGAAATTTGGGAATTTCAAAAGGGATTATCTGGAAGTGGCTAATAACAAGAAGAGAAAGGGAAAACAACATGCTTCTGCAGTTGATGTTGAAGAAGAAAAAACTAAGAAGCCTAACAGTAACAAATATTTCTTCTACTTTTTAGCTTTAATAGGTTCTATTGCATATGATGATGACATGTGGGTGGCCGATAGTGGTGCATCAAGGCATGTGACCAAAGGGCGTGGAAATTTATCTAGAATAATAGAAAAGAGGTTATCCCAAAGGGTTGAGCTTGGAGAAAATCACAGCTATGCATTCAAAGGAGTTGGGAAGGCATCCATAGAGATAGAAGTTGGTAATAACATGCATCTAAGCATTGTTTTGTATATACTGAGATTGAAAAAGAATCTTATCTCTAGTTCAAGTTTAGAAGATAAGGGGTATAGAGTAGCTTTTGTGGATGGAAAAGTACTTGTATGATCCAAGGGCTCTAGTATAGATGCTGTTAGGGTTATTTGGATTTTTGAAGGAAGTTTTTATAGGCTTGTGATTCAACCATCTCAAGCCCTAGTTCATGATGAAATCAATCCAAGTGAGATATGGCATAGAAGGTATGGGCATCTTCATTATAGAGAACTACCTGAATTGACTCAAATAGTTTCAAGCGTTCCTGAACTACAAATAGATCATGAATATGTCTTTAAAGGTTGTGGTCTTGGGAATAATATCAAGAAAACATTTCCTAGTAGTGACAACAAATCTAAGGAAGTCTTGGATTTTATATGCTCTTATACCATGTTGACATTTTAAGTGCAATGATAACTAGCACAATATTTTTAAAATTTTGATAGTTAATTTTGATGTAGATATTCTTTTACTTTTATTCAAATATATCATTAAATAATAATACATCATAAATTCAACCATAAATAACAATAAAACAATGGAGATCATATTACATAAATAAGAGACAAGATTTACCCTAGGAAAACCCACCAAGGGGAAAAACCTAACAACCTTTTCAATAAAGAAATTATTTTTTTTCAACAAGATACACACTGATACCTATGGTCAAACCTGGTATTCCTCTTTAATTTTATCCACCCAATATGATCGAGAGATTCACTTTGCCTGATCTAACCCAGAAATTTCGACCTCCTTGCAATTGCTAGTTTCCCTAGAATTTTGGTCCCTGCAGTTTCCATAATTTCAGCCTCCCTACAATAGAATTCCCAAAAAAAATATGAAATAGGATAGAGAAACTATATCCACACATGAAATTTGATGAGATATAGAAAGAGAGCCAACCCATATTCTTCGTCATCCTATTCATCTTTCGTGTCCTTTTTTTGCTTGCCTAGAGATTGTCTTGTGAGAGAGATGCAAATTTTTTACCAAGTTGAGGAGGTTGAATTATCTTTATATAGTGATTTGTCTTGGCCAAATGGGTGTGTCTTCTGCCAGGGCTGAATTGACTTGGAGGGAGGCCGACTTAACAATTTTTGGAGGAAAAATTTCTAATTCAAAATTTCAAAATTCTTCTCTTAAAAGTCACAATGGAACTTTGACTCAGAATAAATTTTTCTTTTGACTATAGCATTTAAAATAGGCTTTACAATAATAAATACAAGTACATCAAGTGAAAAAATATACATTATGAATATTGGACATAGTTATAAATCCACAATCCCTCTTAACTATGGAGGTATTCATAGTCATTGTCATAAGTGTTCTCAAGTTGACAAATTTCTCTAAAGAAAAGGTTATATCGAATCATCGTCTACCATTAGCATATGCTAGTGGCCATATCATGTGTGGTACAAAACCATGGAAATGTTATCAACATATTAGGAATCACTCCTCTTGAGTGATAAGTCCTTGTGGCCTCTCCGTAGGCCAAAATTTTGAGACCTCAACTAGCTATCACTCACTCACCCTTCATGGTGAGCACTTTGGGCCAAGGCCTCACTCAACCCCTGTTGGTTGGTGATCGGGTATAGATATTGAAAGGACCTTGCTACACCATTATGATGTGTGATCGGGTCTAGGAACTCAATCAACCCTTATATGGTTGGTGATCGGGACCATATGCTAAAGGACCTCACTACACCCTTCCTAGTGTGTGATTGGGTCTGCAAACCTCACTACACCCTTTCTTGGTGTATGATTGGGTCTCCTTTGAGAGGAATTCACTCAACCCAACCTGTTGAGAACTCTAGTAATTTCGGACCTATTCTCCCTTTCAGGAGAATTTCCATCCGTACTGCAGATATATCAGCACTCCCTCTTAACGAGAGGACTAATCTCCACAAACCCCAGCTTGTCTTTGAAGTAGATGAATTTTTCCTTGGAAACAAATTCATTAGAACTTTAGTTGTTGCTCATTGGTGGAGATGTATTTGAACCTTATCGCTTTCCTCTGCACCATGTCATGGATGCAGTAGTACTTGATCTCAATATGCTTAGACCTGTCATAGAACACGAGATTCTCTAAAATATTTACACAACTTTGATTATCACAGTGTATCATTGTTAGTTCCAACTCCTGGTTAAACAATCCTGCAAGCAACTTCTGGAGCCATACTGCTTTAGTGCAAGCCTCATTAGCTATGATGTACTATCATTAGGGGAATTTTGAGGTCTAAAATGGGCCTCCTAAGAAAAATGTACAACCAAAATAAAATTTATAAGAACTAATAGGATTCAAGATGATGATGTCAACCATGGGGGATGATTCACCATTTTTTAAGTAAAAGGGTAAAAAAATTAAAAAATAATAAAATAATAAAACTAATTTTTCAACTTATCTCCTCAATTTTTTACTCAAATTTTGAGCGAGAGTACTCACTGGATGAAAAAATTAATTCCTCATCCAAGGAGTACCCGTGTTTCATACTTTCGAGGAACCCTACTACATGAAAAATGAGAAATACATGAAAAACGTGATTGCAATCATGTTTTTCATGTATTTCTCATTTTTTCATGTAGCAGGGTCCATCGAAAGTATGCAACATGAGTACTCCTTGGATGAGGAATTAAATTTTGCATCCAATGAGTACTCACGCTTGAAATCTGAGTAAAAATTTTGGGAGATAACTTGAAAATACGAGTTGAAAAAGTAGTTTTTTTCTTTTTTTTCCCTCTAAAATTTGATGATATCATCAAATCTTATTTTATGATTTCCACTATTATTTATAATTTCCTTAGGAGGCCCATTTTAGACCTCAAAATTCCCCTAATGGCTTCTACAGTGCTGAGTGCAACCGACCTCTGCTTCCTACTCATACAAGATATCATGTGGAACCTAAACTGAAGCATACTCTCGAGGAAATTTTCCTACCCTTAGCACTTCTGACCCAATCTGCATCTATATGTCACATAAGTTGTACATCCATGTTTGAAAAATATCTCAAGCCATAATTCATAGTACCATGAAGATATATAATAATGTGTTTCACTGTAATCCAATGTTCATGCCTTGGTTCAACCTAAAACTGGCTCAATATATTCACAACAAAGAAAATGTTTGCCCTTGTGTTAACCAAGTACATCAGTGAACCAATCAACTGGCAATACATAGATGGATCTACCAAACTAGATTTAGAGCCTCTTAACCTTTTCAAATTCTTCACCATGGGAATAGCCATGGATTTACAATTCATCATACCAAACTTATAAAGGATATCAATTACATACTTTCCTTGACCAAGGAATACTTTGTGAGGTTTCTACCATACTTCTAGTCCCAAATAATAATGCATCAACCCAAGATCCTTCCTATCAAATTCATAAGCCAACGTGTTCTTAAATTGATCAATAAGAGGCTCAACACCTTTCAGAAACAAATGATCAACATATAGTAATAGGATCACAACTGCATTCTTCACAACCTTAAAATAAATGTTTGGATAAATTCACTCTTGGTAAATCCAAATCTCGTCAGATAGTTTTCAATAGGAGCACACCAAGCTCTTACAACTCGCTTGAGTCCATACAAGGCATTCTTCAATCTATAAACATGATATTCCTTTCCATGCACCTCAAAGCGTTGACACTGCTCTATGTAAAACCTATTCCTCAATCACACCATTGAGGAAAGCAATCTTCACATCCATCTAATCTAAGTTCCATCCCATCGAAGTAGCAAGAGAGATGATGGATCTAATGGAGGTGTACCTAAAAACTAGAGTAAAGGTCTCATCGTAATATTCTCCCACTTTTTAGGAGAACCTTATATCAATGAATCATGCATTGTATTTATCAATACTCCCATTTACATCATGCTTAATCTTAAATATCTACTTGGAAGTCACCACTAGCTTCCCTTCTAGCCTTGGTACAATCTCCCAGACATCATTCTTCATGATTGATTGCTATTCTTCATTAATATCTTCCTTTCACACCTATTGGCTAGTTGCGTCTTCATAAGTGGAAGGATATGCATCAATCAGGGTAGTCATGAGAGCTACTTAGCTAAAGAACTTCTTGGGCCTCTTAATTTATGTATATGTGCCATCAAGAGTTGCATGTCCTTTTGCTTCTTCCAATGTATATTTAAGCCATGTTGGTATTTTCCTTATCTCTAATTCCACTAGTTCAAGAGGTCCTTCTAACTCCATAGGACCTTTTGTAGAACTCGAATGTTCTTCCTCATGTTTTACTTCATCAAGAAAGTCCATTGAAACTTCCTTGGACTTCGAATATGACACTTTCTCATCAAAAGTGACATCCCAACTGATCTTGATCTGTTGTTGCTCTAGAATGTAAACTTTGTAGGCTTTAGATGATTCATTGAAACCAACAAATAGGCATTTCTTCCTTGAAGGCTCAAGTTTGTTCCTCTTATCCTTACGAACGTGGATATAGACAAGAAAACCAAATATTCTTATGTTCCTAAACTCATGGTTCCTTCTAGCGAATTCTTCTTCAGAAGTCATACCTTCAAGCTTCTAGACATTAACCAACACTTATAACATGCTCTAAGTGAAATTATAACTAGCATAGTGTTGTCGCTACTACAACACCCTTTAAAATTTTTCCTATATTCAAAATTTGGAGCCTCCATTTCATGATGTGAACTGTCGTTTCTATTTATTTGAGTTATCCCATGCTTGTTACCCAAGTTTCTAAGTCCCTTTTTGAAGGAATTTCAAGTGTAGTATTTTTTCAAGGGCAGCGTCACTCTTTGTGAGAGGGAGTCATAGCACACTTTTAAAAGGAAACTATGTTGTCTCTTGCATTAATGGATTCTATCTATCATATAGAGATCCACTGGAGTCATTATCAATTTATTGTGCCCTTCCTTGTTGTAGTTGATGCTTGTGTCGCAAAGTGTATCTTAAGTGTTGCACTTGGAGGTAAGTGTTTTTTTGTTGTCGTTTTATTGGATGCATATTGATTTTAGGTACTGAGTGTTTCACTTTTATGTTTTTGGTCGTTTATGAGTGTGTGGTCATGTTCAAGTCATGTTACATGCTCTGGCATTATCATTCTTCCTCGTTGATCCCACACTTAGTCAATTTTTGAAGTTTTCTCATGTTTGCAACTTTCCTGAACAAGCACCCATCCTTATTCCTCCTTGAATTGTGCACTGTGAAATCGCAATTCTTAGTCGACCATCCTTACCCCCTGGAATTGTGCACTACACGGTCACTGCCTCCACCAATTGCACATTGAATAATCACAGTGCTCATTCAATACCGAATACACCTGCCCACTGCGCAGTCCTTGCCTAGTCAAGCCTCCACAACGCACTGTGCATTCTCAGTCAACAGCCATACCTTGTCTCAATTTCTAACTTCCTCAACTATCCAATGAAGGAACCTCTCCTTCAGGAACTGCACACTACACAATCATAGTGAGTAATTTTTCCTCCCTACTTCCTTGATTACATCAATTGCACAGTCAAGCTTCCTTTTCCTTCAACCACTATGCATTTCGCAGTCATAGAGCCCATACCCCACTCCCCATCTCTTGATATTGTGCACTGCCCAATCCTTGGGGCTCCTCCTCAATCCTGCACATCATCCCAACTCATCAAGTATCTTGCATGAAAAACAAGATAGACTAGGAGATCTTGGAACTTATGCCATCTTGTCATGAGTGAATTCCATTTTCAGGTGTTATTATCTTGATATGATAGGATGATAATCAAGGAGGATACTAAGGAGAAGATGCAAGAAGACACTTGTGAAGTTGGAAACATAGAGAGATCAGCAAGCAAAAGGTGAAGGGACACTAGATTATGACAAAATAATGAAGATCAAGATCACACTAAAGACTCCATATTATTATAGCCTTCTAGAGGATGAAGTTGAAATACATGCTAGACCTATCATGAAGATGTGAAGATAGCAGCACGAAGAGAATTTTGGCCTTAACACGTCACAATGAAGTTCCATGTCACCATTTCCAATTCATGGCTTCTCCAAGTGTCACCATAAGAGTATTGTGTGTCATTGTGTTTTTCCACATCATTTGTGGAATGTAATTATGTAATTTCCAAAAAAATGAGAAAATGTAAATTATGTGGAAGCCCAAGGGTCACACAAGAATGTGAAAAATCATGTAGAAGCCCAAAGGTCTCATAGGAATTTGAAAAGTCACATGGAAGCTCAAGAGTCAAGAGGGAAGCTCAAGAGTCACAAGGGGCATGGAGACTCACCTCATTTGTTATATATACATCATGATAGCTCAAGCAAAGGACTTTTCACCTTGGCTTGTCAAGCTAGGCATATGATAGAAGATTATTATTTGGAGAAGAAAGTGGGTTGCTTAACATTCCACTATTGGAACTACTGTTGTATCATTGTAATGGTGTATCTTGGGACTTTCACTTTATAATTTGAAGCTCTTGGAGCCGGCACACTTTCATGCATATGTCGTGAATGATTGTAAGATTATTCTTTCATTGTTTGCGGTGTATGTTTATGTTTCTACATACTAATGAAAATGAACTATTTCGTTGGCTTTAGTATGCATATTTGAATTGTGTGTCTTTGGTTTTCATGATTGTTCTTTCTTTGTGAACTATTTCACAAGATTATTAATGATTCTTTCAGAATGTGTGTGTGTCTTTACTAGGATAGTACTATTACATTTTTCTTAAAGATTCACTTCCTCATCTTTTCCGTGAAAGAACCAATATACACTTTGCAATTGGATACATGACAAGGCTAACTTACTTGTTTATCTCGAAAGTACATGCGGTTCTCTTGTGTCGTTAATTGCAACCAAGGAAAATCTTTAAGATTATGCAAACCGACCTTATTTCCCAGTTGGGGTTCCTACTCCAAAATATGTGAGCCCTGATTGAGATTTCATATCGGGGAGACCACTTGACTGTTGGTGGCATCCAACATCGTCAACACATAGTATTTCTGAAAATTTGATTATCTTTTTACTTAGAACATGTTGATTTTCTAAGTGAAATGATAACTAGCACGATGTTTCTGAAAAACTGATAATTACTTTTGATGTAGATATTCTTTTACTTTTATTCCAATATATCATTCAGTAATTACACTTTAGAAATTCAACCATAGATAGCAATAAAGATCGCAATGCATAAAGAAAAAACAAGATTTACCTTGAGAAAACCCACCAAGGGGAAAAACCCAACAACCTTTTCAATAGATAAATTCTTACGTTCAACAAGAGACACACCTTATGTAAAAAATACTTTACCTCTTAAAACTAACCTTTAGGCTTCCATTCACATTGAATCCACTAGGTTAAAACTTTTTATGAAATCCAAAACCCCAAAAATTTCTCAATCAAAAACATAACCCCTCTTGTATTGATTTACTCTCCTATTTTACTCTATTTAACTTCATGCTTTGGATTAACAACCACCTATGACAAGAAGTGATTAGGGCTTGGATATTATGCTTACGATTAATCAACCCCTAACTTGAATAAATGCCAAATAAATATTCAAGAAAATAATATATTTATTTTATTTGATGTAAAAAATTATATATATATATATATATATATATATATATATATATATATATTACAAATATCCCTTGTAAACTGAACTATTTAAATTTATTAATCAATATATGACTCAATGCATGGACAAAGAGCTTGGGAAAAAGTCGAAAAAATCTACGAGAAAATATGGCAATGAGGTGATCTATTTTAAATTTGTAAAAACCACTTGGAACCAAAATAACACATTTTTTCATGTGTAACGTTGCAGTGAACACCACCCTGTGCACCTGCAAAATTGTACCTGGAAAGATAGCAGCAGGAACATTGACAGAAACTAGTTAGTAAACAGAATATGTTTCTCATCTATAATATTTTATATGAATATTGGAAATTTACGTAATTGGCTATAACCGATCATAATGGATATATTTGTTGGTAACATCTAAAGCACCCTAGACACGGATTGTGATAATAACCTACCCTAGACTTTTGTATGAATTTTGGTACGGAAGGAACTAGATTTTTATAAAATTGGTAAGACTTTTGTATAAATTTTGAAACGCTAGGAATGGAATTAGATTTTTATAAAATTGGTAAGACTTTTGTATAAATTTTGAAACGCTAGGAATCGAATTAGTTAAATAGTTCAAAATATAAAGGATAATAGAGAATTCATTAAAAACAATTATTTTATTAAAATAAATATTATAGAGTAGTTTGCCTAGAGTTTATTAACAATTAGGTCAAACATATTTTAATTTCGGATATATTAAGTGTTAAGAGAGATCAATTTTTTTTTCATTTAAAAAAAATTTGCACTTCAAAATATTTGGTCCCTCTCGACACTTGGTAGATCTTAAGTTAAGATAGATCTAGGCTAGTAATATGTGTGTGTGTGTATATATATATATATATATATCATTTCAAAAAAATCTGCACTTCAAAAGATTTGGTCCCTCTCGGCACTTGGTAGATCTTAAGTTAAGATAGATCTAGGCTAGTAATATGTGTGTGTGTGTGTGTGTGTGTGTGTGTGTGTGTATATATATATATATAAAATCACTTCTTACATAAGAATACCATTGGAAAAACCATGTGTTGTCAAAGCCTAAAAACTGATAAATTGACTATTTTACCTCAATTTTATTTTAGATATCAATTTTTTATTTATTTATTTTTATTTTTATTTTTATGTAATTTGACAAGTCAAAATGTTTACATGACAAGACAATGCAACATCTCTTACATGCTGGGTTGGAGAGTGCCTCTCAGCGCAATAATAATAATATATTTTAAGGTGGAATTGACCTATCTTTGTCTAAGGAAATGTACATACTCTATCCCTTTTGGAACCTTCGTTTAGTGATTTGACTACTAAATTCTACGAATGTACATGATCTATTTGCAATAGATTTGAACTTGTGAGCTGTTATAAGAAAAAAAATACTCCTAATCATTAGACCTATTCATCAATGTAATTCAGTTGAATATGCATCACTGTACATTACAATGTACTAAAAATAATGAAACAAATCCAAAATTGAATGCTGTAGATTTAATACAATTCAAAACATATTGATTAGACAACTTTCAACTATACCTAGCTAGTGTTTGAGAGTGATGGTTGTATGCTCACATGTATTGTAGATTGTTCAGAACACAAATTCGATAAATATTCTTCATAGCAGTCAATGATAAATTTTCAATTTTTGGATATGAAGATAGCTATTCTAACATATATAATGTTAGCATATTCATCAATGGATGTACAATATGTGTGATTGAACATTTCACTTTTTTTCAGAATATCTTATAAGTATAGTTATGTTTTTTTATTGTATGGTTATTGAAGGAGTCAAGGAATGTAATGTTCCTTTTTTAGGAATGTCAGCAATCAAAAATCTATTCCAGAGATTGACTGAAGGGGCATTTACCGGATATGTCACCTTCTCAAGGAAGTATGAGAACCGAAGGCTATCTGGCCCTTTTCAGACTTTGTCTATAGAGCTTCTTGAAGAATCCCACTCAAAAGTGAGCTACAACATTATGCAAACATATACATGAGCATACCATGAAGAGACAACGTTATTCAATGAGCTGTGAGACAAGAAGATATGTATAGCCAATGAATAATGTATAGAAGAAAAGATAATACAAGTTCTTGAGGAAACAACCTCTCAAGAAAGGCAATGCAAGCCTCAACAAGACATGTACATGAAAATAGAAGCACACTGCTATTTCTGCATAAACCCAGGCTATGAGGACGCAGTCTATGATAGAACACTGCTACAAAATGATGTAAATACATAAATATGACAATATATGGCTCAAATACAATAGGGGAGAAAAGCTCTAACCCTTAGAAGCAATAATACATCAATCCTCTAAAGGATTGGCTGAAATATACAAAATGGAAAAAATGTTCGAGTTGCTGGGCAGTGGCTACAACTCAAATCTGGAACTCAATAGAGAAGGTTGAAGATGATGAAAAATCTGAAGTAAACCCTCTCCAATGTATCTCCTAAGTGGAAGGCTGATCCTTACACTTGAGATCTCACTCTCCAATCAATCTGCAAACCCTCACTGCAGATACTCCATGAAAATAACACAGTCACTAAGAGGGAATGCGCAGTGAGTGGGATAGAAAACTATGGCCAAGTGCCAAGATCTGCAAATCAGCTCCAATGTCTTCCAATCTGATCCTCCAAAGGAAATAAAGACTCTCCCTCTGAAAAACAAGAGAAGGAAGAGGTGTTGTGAGTCTCTACTGCAACACCCTACAACACAGTATTATGTTGCTGCAACAATAACACTGTCCTGGAGGAGGAAGCTTTGGCCTTGAGCCAAGAAATGTGGAGAATGAAGAACCAACCTTCAAGAGGCCTCTCAAGAAGGTGAGGAAATCCTAAAAAGAAGTTTCCCGTCAATTCTTGCTAAACAACAGAGAATGCACAATGTCTGAATAGACATAAAATCGTAAACATATGCATGAATGGAAATGGCTCTTCTCCTCTCCATATATAGCAAAAGAAGGCTCTCCATGGGCCCTACTTCAAATTAGGGTTTCCCTTCCTCTAGAAGCTTCCCTCCTACGTTTTCATGTACTGCTTTCCACCTCATACCATGTGCTGGTTGATTTGGTCAAACCTCTTTGCAAATATCTCCTTTCACACATGAGGGTGTGAAATCTGGTTCCATGGTTGATCCCTTTTCATACTAGAGGGATTTTATTTATGTTTTTATTTATCAATTGGGCCTCCTTACCCAATTATTCATCTCCTAAATGAATTTAGGCAAAAATTATTGTTCCATAAAAATTGGGAACATTACAGTCCTCCCCTCTCAAAGATTGCTTGTCCTCAAGCAAGTACAAGGAAAGGCTAATTTTATTTTCCCCTTACTTTCCCTGTAGCATCCATGCATGATAAAATCCTCCAAGAAAAGGATGCCATATCATCAATCAAGTGTTCAGGTTGTCTCTCCAACCTATGCAATCTAGCCTTTGGTGAACATCCCCAAATAGCTGTCATGTAGAAGCAAATATCCGCGAAGGAAACAATGGGCTATCTAAGGGCCTCCTTGAGGCATGAGATCTGATATGAAGTGGGACTCATCATCCCCATATGAATCTCCCATCCCCAAGAAATCATCCATACAACATGAGTTGCTTCCAAACATAGCAACTCATAGAAAACTCTCTCCACCTTGAGCTCCGGAAAAGAAGGTGGGCTGAAAATCTGAATATGGCAAGCTCCATAGCTCACCCCATGCTGTCCTCTCCCCCACTTATGATTAGTGTGGAGTGTGTGCTGATCAAGGGCTGAAAATGCATTACCTCCAAGTGGCAACATGAAGAGAAATCCTCCAAGGATATCTCCTCCATCAATGAAAATCCAGCTGGCCCAAAGTATGTCATCCATGATGAGTAGGACATGATCATCATAGAATACCATAATGACATGTTTGCTATAGGTTATATCATGTGCAGCAAGGTACCAAAATTTTCTCATAGGGCTACAACGCAATCTCATCCATTGTAGCTGCAGAAAATAACATGGCAAGTACTATACAGAAAATTTCACCTCTACTACTGAATAGTGAATAGATGAGTGAATCGGCAATAAAAAATCAAATACATTCCCAGATACATACAATGGATGGATATCAACATCAGACTCATGGTTCACCTCCAAAGAAAGCAAATAAGTGGCTGTGGTGACCATGTCTCTCCTCATGTTCCCATTAGAACATGCCATGCATAAGCTGTGGGAATCATCTCCCCTCAAAGACCCATTCAACTCATGTGTCAATTCACCCATCATGCTCCCAATAATAATATGGACAATATCAGAAAATGGAAACATGCTCCTCATCAAAATAGAGGAAGTACTGATGGTTTCATATGGTGCTGGGAAGTACCAACAGTCTCCCAAGAGTGCATAACGCAGTTTTGCAAACTGCTGCTTAAGAAATGTAAAAGGCAAAATGTTTTGAAGTACAATGCTAATTATATGAATTATATGATCATGCGTATAATGGAAAAACATTTTCCCAAGGCCATGTGAAAGATGGCTGTCTCCATCATATGGTTTGGCTCAACTTTGCTCATGGAGCAACATGGAAAATCTACCCTTTTGAGGAGCCATGCACTGCAACATAATGATAAGAGCATGTAGATCAACAATTGTAAACACAAGACTGTTACCATAAGCTGGAAGTAAGATGATAGATGGATCTATGTATATGATCCGCCTCCCAAGTGTCAGCGTTGTGAGCTCATGCAGAAAGGCTCTTGCCCATGCCGATCTTTGTTTCTTGACATGCTCCTAGTCAAGAACATCTTCGGTGATGCTGCTGCAAATGTGAAGCTCTTCCTAAGATGGAAATGCCTCCCAATCAGTCCAAGCCAAAGAGTAATCCCTTTTCACTATGAGAGTGCCCGCCTCCACTCTTGCAACACCATAAATCATATGAGAGAAAATATGCTTGTGCTCTCTCCAAGATAGCTCAAGCAACCCAAGTGCTTGCTGCCTCCTCATGCTCACATCATGTAACTCATGTGATGAAGGTACCATGACTGATATATATGCCATATAAGCTCCATGTATCCCTGCTCTCTACTGCCCCATGGTGCAAACATCCTGCCACCTCTCCTCTACTCCCATCTTCCTGGGAAAAGAGTACTCAAAGTTATGGCCAAACTCCTTCAAGAGGAGCTAGCGCAGCCAAGCCTCTTTCTGCCCGGTATCATATATTTTCAAGTGGAAAATCAGCCCCTTGCTTCTCATCCACACCCACTCATCTCCTTGTGGATGTCTTCTCCTTTTTCCTTCTTTGGTGCTCCTCCTATGAGGGCTACCATTCTCCCAAGCCATAACTTCCCCTTTGCATTTCATGGGAGGTTGAAATGCAGCTCCTTGGAGACCTCTTAGAAAAGATATCTCACCCATGGCTATGTTGGATCCATGAGGACCCAATTGTGATGGAGGTAATATCTCCTCTCCACCCATGTCTGACAGCGTTGCTAATTCCTCCAATAGTGTATCTGCTATTTCATCCTCCGGTTCAAGGTTTGTTCCCTGATTTATCATGAAGGTGCCATGGTTTATTTCATCCTCCAATGGTTCACATCCCAACCTCAAGGGCTGAATGAGACTCATCAAAAGTGCCTGAGGATGAGGGTTTATCTCTTCCTTAAACCCTTTGCACAACATAGTGCAATCATGGTGCTCTGGAATAGAAAAAGATGTAGATCCTAGGACCTTTAAAGATGAATTTCCACAATCCTTTAAGTTGTTTGCTGAAATGAAAAGTGGAACTTCACTCATACCTTGATGGATCCTTGGGTCTTCTTGTGTGGCTGTAGCAGTTGCCTCCTCTAATGCCATAGCTGCCTCCTCCATAGCTGAAAAAGGTTGCTCTTCCTTTGTCCTCTCTCCATCAAAGGTTTGAATCAACCTTTGAACAAAGTCTTCAAAAGAGCTTACCCTTGAATGGACCAAGGGTTTGAACCACCAAACAGAGGCTTCACCCTCCATGTGCAGCGCTGTAATCTCCACTGCTTCTTCTTATGCCACTGGATGTAGCAAGAAAAAGGATTCTAGCTTTTTCACCCAAGCTCTAGTCGAAGTGTCCCCATAAAATGTAGACAATAGAAACCTATTGCCTCTGATTTCTCTTCTACTATAGGGAATTCCCTCCTCCTTTTGCTGAATAAACTGTGGGAACACTGTAGCTTCCCTAAATGTTGCAGAATGGAATTTATATTCATCCAGGTATTGATTTAGAACCAAATGATCCAATCATCTCTCATGCTTGCCTCCATTTTGAGAATAGGAAGTGCATGGACCTTCCTCTTCTTCTCTTTACTTCTCCTCCTTGGGGAGGTTCTTCTTTTTTCTGAAAATAGATGAGATCAAGCTCATCTTCTGCATCATCATCTTCTTCCTCTTTCTTGGGCTTGAAGGTCACAGGCTGAGCCAAGATAGGTGCTCTGATACCACTGTAATGTTCCTTTTTTCAGGAATGTCAGCAATCAACAATCTATTCTAGAGATTGATTGAAGGGGCATTTACCGGATATGTCACCTTCTCAAGGAAGTCTGAGAACCAGAGGCTATTTGGCCCTTTTCAGACTTTGTCTATAGAGCTTCTTGAAGAATCCCACTCAAAAGTGAGCTACAACATTATGCAAACATATACATGAGCATACCATGAAGAGACAACGTTATTCGATGAGCTGTGAGACAAGAAGATATGTATAGCCAATGAATAATGTATAGAAGCAAGATAATACAAGTTCTTGAGGAAACAACCTCTCAAGAAAGGAAATTTAAGCCTCAACAAGACATGTACATGAAAATAGAAGCACACTGCTATTTCTGCATAAATCGAGGCTATGAGGACGCAGTATATGATAAAACACTGCTACAAAATGATGTCAATACGTGAATATGACAATATAAGGCTCATATACAATAGGGGAGAAAAGCTCTAACCCTTAGAAGCAATAATACATCAATCCTCTAAAGGATTGGCTGAAATATACAAAATGGAAAAAATGCCCGAGTTACTGGGCAGTTGCTGCAACTCAAATCTGGAACTCAATAGAGAAGGCTGAAGATGATGAAAAATTTGAAGTAAACCATCTTCAATGGATCTCCTAAGTGGAAGGCTGATCCTTACACTTGAGATCTCACCCTCCAACCAATCTACAAATCCTCACTGCAGATACTCCATGAAAATAACGCAGTCACTAAGAGGGACTGCGCAATGAGTGGAATAGAACACTATGGCCAAGTGCCAAAATCTGCAAATCAGTCTAATGTCTTCCTATCTTATCCTCCAAAGGAAAGAAATACTCTCCCTCTGAAAAAAAAGAGAAGGAAGAGGTGTTGTGAGTCTCCACTGCAACACCCTACAACACAATATTATGCTGCTGCAGCAATAACGCTGTCCTAGAGGAGGAAGCTTTGGGCTTGAGCCAAGAAATGTGGATAATGAAGAACCAACCTTCAAGAGGCCTCTCAAGAAGGTGAGGAAATCCTAAACAAGAGTTTCCCGACAATTCTTGCTAAACAACAGAGAATGCACAATGTCTGAATAGACATGAAATCATAAACATATGCATGAATGGAAATGGCTCTCCTCCTCTCCATATATAGCAAATGAAGGCTCTCCATGGGCCCTACTTCGAATTAGGGTTTCCATTCCTCTAGAAGCTTCCCTCCTACGTTGTCATGTAGAGCTTTCCACCTCATACCCTGCGCTGGTTGACTTGGTCAAACCTCTTTGCAAATATCTCCTTTCACACATGAGGGTGTGAAATCTGGTTCCATGGTTGATCCCTTTTCATACTAGAGGGATTTTATTTATGTTTTTATTTATCAATTGGGCATCCTTACCCAATTATTCATCTCCTAAATGAATTTAGGCAAAAATTAATGTTCCATAAAAATTGGGAACATTACAAGGAAAAAATGCTAACCTGTGAAATTGGAAAATTGTGTTTAAAATGGAAACCTTGATAATTTTATTTTTATGGAAATTTTTCACAATGATAATATGTTTTGAGGGTAGAGACTTTTATTTACCTCTTTCAAATTTCACAACTATGTTTATGAACTCAATCACCGTGTATGATAAACAAGATCTAGTAATGGTGTCCATATTCAACTCCACTGCCAAAGTGCACAAAGCCTACTCATGGCATCTATAGAATACTCGAAGGCCAAAGACTCCCTACAAAGTTCCTACATTTTGGTTCAAGGACTTGTTGAAATTTATTGGCCTTGAGAACTTTCAACAAGATACTAAAGTATTTATTTTCATTTTTTTTTATGGGGGTCAAGGCCTTGTGACCCATACATGGTGTATAAAACCTCTTAATGGTGTTTGTATTCAACTTGAATGCTAAAGACAACTTAGACAAGCGTGGTTCCATATTTTTCATCGTGGCACTTGAACCCAAGAAGTTTTTTTCAATTCTAAGTGCCTTGTCTTCCTCGCATGATGTTGATTAAACCTCAAGAACCATGGTCCATTATTGGTGCTCAAAACCTATTCATGGTGCCCATATCCCTCTAGTAATACAAAGGTTCCTTATATGAGTCTTGTATGGTAGTTCAAGGGTGTTTTCATGGCACTTGAGGTGAGAAGCTATGTTTAGGGATTTAGGTTATTGTTTCCCTCCCTTACTGATGGTCAATGACCTAAGGTTGTTGTTTCTTTACCAAAACATTTATAAAGGCCATAAGAGCCATTCATGATGCATAAGACATATTAATGGTGCTCATATCCAACTCCTAGGGCAAACACCCCCTATAGAGGGCTAGTGTCATAGTTGTTAGGTCTTGTGCATGGTGTTTGAGGCTTGTACTTCCCCCTTGACCATGTTTAGGCCCCAAAACTCATTTCAAGTGTATAAAGCCTACTCATGGTTCCCATGTACCACTCGAAATCCTACAAAGAGCCCCTATAAAGAATGAATTTGTTGATTTGGGGACTCATTCAAGGTTCTTAAGTCCAATAATATTCAATAATATCTTGAGACAATTTGTTTCTTTCCTCAACCTTGATCAAGGCCCCATGACCCATCATTAGTGCACAAAATTTCCTAAGCGAATCCATATTGAGCTCTAATGCCAAACCCCCTCTACAAAGGCCCTGTATTGTGGTTTCTAGGTGGTGTTCATGTTTATTGAACCTAAGAAGTTACATTTAATTCCTAAGGCCCAAGTTTTTTCCTCCCCTAACCATGGTGTTTGAGCTTTGTAAAATTCACATAGGGCTTAAGACCCGTATTTCCACTCTAACCATGTTTAGGCCTCAAGACCCATTTCAACTGTAATAACCCTACTAATGGTGTTTTCATCCCACTTAGATGCTAAAGAACCTCAACCATGGCCCTTATAACCATTCGTATATGGGCCCAAGACACATTCATGTTTAAGGCCCATGTTGTGGTTTAATCATGGCACATGTATCCTTTTAGTAGACCAAATATACCTTACAAAGGTCCCATGTGGTCATTTAAGGATGAATTTATGGAATTATATTTTCTAAGAAGCTTTATGTGTTATAGGTGTTGTTGATTATTATTAAGCTTGGGAAGCTTCATTTAGGGATTAATCCTCTTATTTCCTCCCTAATCATATTTATTCCTTAAAACCCATCTCCACTAAAAACCAACGCATAGTGCCTATATCAAACTTGAACACTAATTAAGAACCCTTATCATATCCTTGATAACCATTCCTAGTTATGGCCTAGTACCTATCCTTATTTAGGGCTCAAGACTAATTCCTAAATAAGCCCCAAGGATTATTCATGCTTTACAAAACCCTCACTTGTTCTCTTAAATTTTTATTGATTTTTTGAATCAATTAGTGAACAATTGTAATGATTGTGCATATTTCTGTTTGAAAAAGAAGGCACAAAGCACAACCTCATTTTCTCCAAAGAAAAGGTTTTAATGTTGCATAAGCATAGAAATTTCATCGGAATGATTGTTGTTTTAATCTTCTTTTCTGGTTAGTATGATTGGGAAAAGAAACTTTGTAAATATCTTGCTATTTTTTTTTTTAAATATGGCAACAAATGAAAGTAAGAAATAAAATTATATAGGAAGGAGAAGCCCTTAAAAGAAGTTAATGAAATAATAGAAAAGGAAAAATTGGGTATGGAAAAAAACATAAACATCCACTAATCATTGCTTCAATTCCTTGCACAATGAATGTTGTGTGATATTTACTTCATCATGAAAAGTGAATCATATGCATCATTAGAATCCATTCTGACTTTAACATCAAGTCAACCTCCAACAAATAAACAACTCAATTTGAAGACATGCAAGTTTTGGTAGACATTGAGTATTCAGATGGATAAATTACACTCTAAAATTGTGTACAACCTATCAATGAAGAGGTTCTTGTGGTGTAGGTTGCTTTGACCACTAGCATGCATTCCAAACCTTGACTATCAAGTCAATGAAGTGTTATAATGATCTCATATTGAAGTTTTGCAATGTCATGCTGATGGGTTCTAGATTTCGAGTCCACCTTCCTCACCTCCTTTATCTAGTGTGTGAAAATGAACTCCTAAATGTGCCCATATGGATGAAATTCCCCTATTAATCCTCAAAGATAAGTTACCTAAATAAGTTATTGGTTGGAAATACAAACAATTCATCAGAGAGTATTTTGAACCAAAAATTGATGCATCAAAATATTAGGGTTTTTTTAACCTTCTTAAAATTGGAGACTTTAGATATTACTAAGAAAATTGTATGCGTAAACACAATTAGAAGTTCAAATACAACTAATTGCATTGTTATAAATAGTTATATTTCTTTTAGTATAACTAGAAATAATACTTGTTTGAAATATTATAACGCGACTCATCATGTATCGTTAGAGTCAATTGTAAACTAGACTAAAAGGTAACTTTTCTTACTCACACATGCATCTAACATTTTAAAAGTAAGTTTCAAAATCCTTCAAAAGAATTATTTTATTAGAGGAATCTTTGACAAACTAGTCAAATAGATTATTTGGCCTTTGTTGGCAAGCTACATCATTCTAACATGAAGTTAATTGACGCTATTAAAGGACTATTCCAGAATTCTTGAGATGAAAACACCGAGCCTTTATCCAACTAGAAGGATTGATAAAATGGAGATGGGGTTCTAGGAACCATAATATGACCCCTTCTCCTTAACATGTGCAAAAATAAAATTAATGAGGTAGTTGATGTAGGTTGTTCACATGCATATTATTGTGACACAATAAGTGGAACCAGTGGATTTTATTATGTTTGAATCTCACACAACCCCATATTCAAAATAGGGTTGTGAAACTCACTTTTATAAACTGTGCAGCAGTGGTTAATGGAATGATTGTGAATTAAAAGTTGATGTATAATATTGTGTATCACTTGTAATTATTAAATTAACTTAGTTAGAGGAGGGTTAATAATCTATTTCAATAAATTATGGCCATGCTCATGTTAGCACTCCACCAGTTCTCCGAAGGCTGAAAAGGAGACTGACAAAGGTAACCATAGACCACTTTGACCTAGTAACTAGCCCTACAAAACTGAGAGGGCTCTCTCTATGAGATCAAATTCAAGGATTGACTGTGATATGAAGGATATTAGGCTAGATGTGATAGGCTCAGGTAGGTGTTGAGTGTTTTAGGGTTTGGTGTTGGATAAGGGATGAAACAAAATTGCTAGGTCTAAGTATCAAAAGGGTTTACAACTACAAAGATATAAAGGAGAAAGGTAATAATGGATCTATGATGTATTTAGGGTTTTTTAGGTATGGTGGAGGGTCTGAAAAAGTAGAGGGATTTCATGATCATGTTTAATCATGAATTCATTAAACTGGAAGCATGAAACACAAAATGACATTTCCATATAAACACAGCTAAAATAATAGAATTATGCCTATGAACTGTAAGAAAAGCCACTGATGATATAAGATATGGAAAGAGGAGCTATATATAATTCATTAAATACTATAACAGAGAAAATTCATGATCATAAACCCACATCACATGAATTCCTAGATAATATTTGCAACTGCATCCTTTGATTTCTAAATATGAAAGTGAAAGTACAAGCTACAAGAGTTACAATCCTCTGATGTCAAACAAGTCAAATGATTCTGAAAATGATAGATATAGACCAAAAAAAAATATCCCCTCTCCCAGGGGTCGAATCCATGAGTTGTGGAGGTGATTACATGATATTATCAACAAAACCCTAATGTCTAGGGAGGTCAACCAATTCACCTCATGATAGGAAACTAGATAGATTTGACTAAAAATCACATAAACAAGAATGTATCTATCCTATTTTACTATTAAAATACTCATTTACACTTCATGGCATCATAATATCATCATCATTTAAAAATTACATGAGTGAAAGTCAAACTGGATGAATTTGATGGAGAAAAATGGCATTCTAGAGAAAACATAGTGTGGTTGGGAGAATGGCATTTTGGAGGCCTTCCCTGTCTCCAAATGTTGATATGAATGTGGATAGCCCTATATTTAAGCTACATTATAGGATGTTAAAGTGATAAAAAAGGTGTATTATAGCCCTCCAAAACTTAATTCTCCAAGAGTACTCATAAAATGCAGCGTGGCCTCCAAAAAGAGGGCAGAAAGGCCATTTTGGCTAGTTTTTAAGCATTTTGACCCTCCAAAAGTTGTTGACATGGCTCCACTGCTGACTAGGATTGAAGTATGTGTCAAGAGGAATCCACCAATGCAGATAATTCATCCATTGGACCTCCCCAACTAAAGTGCAGCATGGCCCACGCTGTGTTTTTTCCAGTGTGACTATTTCACAAAAACTGCCAAAAACTTAGAAATTTTCTGCAAAAATAGGGTTCAAAGGTAGGTCCATATCTCTCTAACCATAAGGTTTTTTACAAAAATTATAGATTTTTTTTTTCTCTGGAATCTTTTTAAGAAAACCCACCTCCATTTTTCAAAAATACTTTCCCATTTGATCATAATAAAAGTTTAAAATTGATCACTCAAAAACTAGAGAAAACACAAAGTGCCTAGAGAAAATGCAATGTGCTTGGGAAAAGTGACTTTTGGAGGCCGTACCAAGGTCCAAATAAATATATGAAGGTACCATTGGAAATAGTATAATTTTTGATACACAATGGAGTCATCAAGCACTGCAAACACCTTCTCCAAACCCCTGAAAAACTGCCTTTAAGTCACGCTTTCCAGAAGTGCAGAAAACCTCATATAGAAATTGTATTTTTGGTATTTCTCCCAAATAATAATACCTGTGCATAAAATGAAGGAGTTTTTTTTTCCTTAGTCTATTATGTACAAAAACCGCTTTCACTTTTGGAAAATTGATCTATATTTGGTCAGAAACACATTTTGAAGAAAAATTGTCCATGTGTGCAATGTAAACCCTAGGCAACCCATATCTTGGAAAGGTGAAGCTATGATTTATTGGACTTTGGTGGGATCATACCTACTGATATGACCTCAATTATTCCTCCTCTTATCATTGGTTTTAGAATCCATTGGTAACCATAGCTCAATAGGAAGGGAAGTTAGGGTTTAGTGAAGGGAAAAATAGGGGATTTGGGTAGTTTTTTGGGAATGAAGGGAGATAAAGGGGTTAAGGGCTTCATAAATTCTTGGGGAAGTTAATGGGGGTAGGGATAGATATCAGAGAGTAGGGAAAAGTGAAAATTGAGAGAATTAGTGAGATGAAAGGGTCCAAAGAGGGAAAAAATAATCCTAACCTAGAAATGCCTAGTCTAGGCTAGGGTTTGTGGGAAAATAGTGAAAATGAGGGATAGGGGTGATGGGAAGTGATTAGGAAGGTGTATAATAGGTTAGGGAAGGATATTTACATTCAATATTATGGTTTTAATCAACAATTTTTCAATGAGAACGTGAAACCAAGAAAATGTACTTGAAAACCTAGAAAAAGGGAATTTCTCTTTCCAAGCATGAAATGAAGACACAAGAGGTGATTTGGATGCCAAATTACTTGTCACTAATACAATGGAATCTATTGTTGATGAAGGATCCATCTTCAATGAATATTTTTTCCTCCTAAAGAAGAAAACACAACACTCTGGCAAAGTGCAGCGAGTGCGCAACACCTGTGCAACACAGGGATAAATGACACTCTTGGGCACACAAATTGTTGTTTTGAGGGTGCAAATGGTTTTTAAAGGTGGAGATAAGTCTCTTGAAGTTGAAAAGAGAAAATTAAATCTCTTTTTGGTCCTTTTGTATCTTGGAAGTCCTTTTCTTAATTGTGGTGTGGTGGTGGCCCACCATGTGATTTTCACTTTTTTCTTTGAAAACTATGCATCTTTGGAACAAATAGAACTTATTACATCATGATTGAATAAAAATACATATGAAATAAACATTTTTTGAGCAAATCCCTATTACTACTCTTTCATTTTCCAGATTTATTGGTGAAATGACTGATTTTGGTGACCTAAACCCTAATTACCTAATGGTGACACTGAGATGAATGAAAACCACAATGATGTTGACTGATGTGATGATGATGATCTTTCAATGATGGTACACTCAATTGAGAGATGACAAGGACCGACATGTGTAATTTTTGAAAGGAGTGGAAATAACCCTAGACACACGAGCCAGTGACCCAATTTTTATTTTAAGACCTGTTGAAACCATAAAAGTTTGACTTGACACCCTAACAAAGATTTTGAAAGAACTCATTTGATCACTAGTGATAGGCAGAACTGACTGACACTAACATTGGCTCCAACTAGGGATGGAAGCTCCTTGGAGGTGTCAAGAACATTGTAGACCAAGTAGCCCAACCATTGGGCATGGAGTCAAAAATCAAAATACCCAACTCGAAAAAAATAAAAAAAATTGACAAACTGAACTGACTCTAACTGAAACAAAAACTTACAAAACTTATTGATGGCAACATATCATCAAGACTTGAGGGCTTCAAATCCTAATGACAACTACCTGCCTATTGAAGACATATGTACAATCATGTGAAGTGATCCTTCCAGTGTAACCAATCCAGAATATGGCTACTGACTTGAATTATGCCCGAAGTTTCCTCGAGCAGGCAGAGAAAAAAAAAAAAAAACTAGGCCACTCCAAGTGTCTACTAAAAATGTGCTTTTGGTCCATGAAAACAAGAAAATATGTCTTCCCTGCTGATTTTAGAAAATCAATAAAAGGATTTTCAAAAATATGAAATGTTACCTTGTCTTGAGATCTTGAAAAAACACCCTTCATGTTTATCTAAAAGAATAATTGGTTTTTTATCCATAAGAAGGCATATGGAAGTATGACCTTCTGCTACCTTAGTGCTGGTTGTAAATTCCTCAAGCATGAGCAACTCTAATTATATCTTTGGCATATTATCTATCTCAGATTCATTCTCCTTCCATTCATAATCTAAGTCATCTTTGAACAAAAACAATTCTTCAATATTGTTAAACATGAAAACCCTATCATCTTCTTGAAACAAAATAGTCCTATTAGTTGATCTCTTTACAGGAAATCATCATCAAAAATTGGCTTACTCACAACAACTTCCTTTACAGTTTCATCAGTCTCATGACTGTCATGATTTAAACTCCGATTTTCAATTTCAATAATGGAAGAAGTTTCACTAACACATTCTTGCTATGTGAACACTGCAAACCTACATTAGCTTGGGTTGTAACATGAATTTTTAGGAGCTGATCTATTTCATCTTCAGACATAGGAGAAACTTAAGTTTTATAATAGTTAACATTGGCTTGGTGATTTTCACTTTCAAGATCAAGAATAGGCATTTCTATTTTTTGGTCCCTGTCTATCTCATCCAAGGAGGAGACTATTGATTCTTGTTGGTAGGAAAAATCATAAAGGGCTTCTAACATCTCATCATCTAGACACTCTTCATCCCCATACAAATTTTCAAGAAACTCAATGAAATTTTCAGAAATCTCACAACAACTATCAATCATCGACAAGGAATAATTAGAGCTTTGATAATGTCGAAAGAAAACTAAATGAAAATCATTCAGAGAATATAAAATAGCAGATGGTATACCTTCATACCATTTCCTTTCTTGTTCCTCCAAGGTATCCAAAAAATATTCATCAAAAAATCTTCGGAAAACTCAATCTTTAGTCTGTGAATATGAAAATGAAATTTGACCAAATGTAAACAAGCATCTTCTTCGTCCTGACCCTTAAACTTTGGCAGTCTTGTTTTCCAATCTATAAAAGGAATACAATTCAGAAAACCAATAATACGAAATCGATTCATAGGAGCATACCTTCGAGCATTTGAATCCATTTTGACAACAATGAAGTCACCAAAAAGTTCTTCAAACTATCAGTTCTTGAAAAGTGGAGTCGCCATGAAAATTCCGGACCTTTGGATTCTTCAACACTAGAGTCACCAGGTGAATGAAGCACAAACTTCTTGTGCCTGATCACTATTCACCATCAAAAATTAGGTATGATCCTCTTCGTTATTTCTCGGGGAAGATATGTCACCTCGCTCCCCGACAACAACGACAGAATGCTAGCACTCCACCAGTTCTCCGAAGGCTGAAAAGGAGACTGACAAAGGTAACCACATACCCCTTTGACCTAGTAGCTAGTCCTACAAGGTTGAAAGGGCTCTCTCTATGAGATCACAGTCAAGAATTGACTATGATATGAAGGATATTAGGCTAGATATGATAGGCTCAGGTAGGTTTTGAGTGTTTTAGGGTTTGATGCTGGATCAGGGATGAAACCAAGTATCTAGGTCTAAGTATCAAAATGTTTTGCAACTGCAAAGGTATTAAGGAGCAAGGTAGTAGTGGATCTATGATGGATCTAGGGTTTTGTAGGTATGGTGGAGGGTCTGAAAAAGTATAGGGATTTAATGAGAATTTTTAGTCACGAATTCATTAAACTAGAAACATGAAACATAAAATGATATTTCCATATAAACAGAGCTAAATTAATAGAATTATGCCTATGAACTGTAAGGAAAGCCATTGAAGATACAAGATATGGAAATATGAGCTATATATCATTCATTAAAGACTATAACAGAGAAAATACATGATCATAAACTCAATGCACATGAATTCCTATATAATAGTTGCAACTGCATCCTTTGATTTATGAATATGAAAGTGAAAGTACAAGCTACAAGAGTTACAATCCTCTGATGTCCAACTAGTCAAATGAATCTAAAAATGATAGATATAGATCAAAACAACATATCTGATCTTTAGGGGGTCAAATCCATGAGTTTTGGAGCTGATTACATGATATGCTCAACAAAACCCTAATGTTTAGGGAGGTCAACCAATTCACCTCATCATAGGAAACTATATACATTTGACCAAAAATCACATAAAAAAGAATGTATCTACCATATTTTACTATTAACCTACTCAATTACACTTCACGACATCATAATATCATCATCATCATTTACAAATTACATGACTGAAAGTCAAACTGGATGAAGCTGATGGAGAAAAATGGCATTCTAGAGAAAACACAACGTGGTTGGGAGAATGGCATTTTGGAGGCCTTCCGAGTGTCCAAATGTTGATCTGAAAGTTGTTGTGAATAAAAAAATATTTAGGCTACATGATAGGATGTTCAAGCACTAAAAAATGTGGCTTATATCCCTCCAAAATTTCATTCTCTTAAGAGTACTCAGAAAACGTAACGTGGCCTCCAAAAAGAGGGCAGAAAGGCCATTTTTTGCTAGTTTTTAAGCATTTTGACACTCCAAAATTTACTAACATGGCTCCACCGCTGACTAGAATTGAAGTATGCGTCAAGAGGAATCCACCAATTCATATAATTCATAAATTGGACCTACCCAACTAAATCTTAGCATGGTCCACGCTGCATTTTTTCCAGTGTGACTATTTCACAAAAACTCAGATATTTTCTACAACAATAGGGCTCAAAGGTAGGTCAATATACCTATAACCATCAGGTTTTTTGAAAACATGAGAGAATTTTTTTTTCTTGGGAATTTTTGGAGCAAAAAATTCCTCCAGCGTTCAAAAATATTTTTCCCTTTGGTTCGAATCAAATTTTAAAGTTGATCGCTCAAAAACCGGAGAAAACGCAACGTGCCTGGAGAAAACGCAACGTGCTTGGGAAAAGTGAATTTTTGAGGCCTTCCAAAGGTAAAAATAAATATATAAAGGGACCGTTGGAAATATTAGGACCTCGGCTACACAAGGGAGTCATCAAGTGCTGCAAACACCTTCTCCAAACCCCTAAAAAACTGTCTTGAAGTCAAGCTGTCTAGAAGTGCAGAAAACCACCTGTAGCAATTGTATTTTTAACATTTCTCCCAAATAATAATACATGTGTAGAAAATTAAAGAGGTTTTTGCTACTTGGTCTATTATGGACAAAACTGTCTTTCACGTTTGGAAAATTCATCTCTATTTTTTCAAAAACATATTTTGAAGCAAAGCTCTCTGTGTATGCAATGTAAACCCTAGGCATCCCATATCTTGGAAAGGTGAAGCTATGATTTCTTGAAATTTGGTGGTCTCATACATACTAATATAACCTCCCTTATGCCTCCTATTCTCAGTGGTTTCATAATCCATTGCTAACCCTAGCTTAATGGGAAGGGAAATTAGGGTTTAGTGAAGGGAAAAATAAGCGATTTGGGTAGTTTTTGGGAATGAAAGGAGATGAAGGGGTTAAGGGCTTAATAAATTCTTGGGAAAATTTAGGGGGTTAAAATTTAGGGGGTTAGGGAGAGATGTTAGGGAGTAGGGGAAAGTGAAATTTGAGGGAATGAGTGCGAGGAAGGGATCCAAAGAGGGAAAACCCAGTCCTAACCTAGAAATGCCTAGTCTAGGCTAGGGTTTGTGGGAAAATAGTGAAAATGAGGGATAGGAGTGATGGGAAGTGATTAGGAAGGTGTATAATAAGTGAGGGAATGTGATTGAGATTTAATCTTAGGGTTTTACTCAACAATTTGTCAATGAGAACATGAAACCAAGAAAATGTACTAGAAACCCTAGAAAAAGGGAATTTCTCTTTCCAAGCATGAAATGAAGACACAAGAGGTGATTTGGATGTCCAATTACTTTTCACTGATACACTAGACTATATTTTTGATGAAGGATCCATTTTCAATGAAGTTTTGTGCCTCCTAAAGAAGAAAACACAACACTTTGACAAAGTGTAGCGAGTGTGCAACATCTTCGCAGTACAAGGAGAAATGACACCCTTGGGCACACGAATTGTTGTTTTGAGGGTGCAAGTGGTTTTTCAAGGTGGATATAAGTCTTTTAAATATGAAAAGAGAAAATGAAAGATCTTTTTGGTCTTTTTGTAGCTTGGAATTCCTTTTCTTCTTTGTGGTGTGGTGGTGGCCCACTATGTGCTTTTCACTTTTTTCTTTGAAAACTATGCAAATTTGGAACAAATAGAACTTATTACATCATGATTGAATAAATTACATATGAAACAAAACTTTTTTGAGCAAATACCTATTACTACTCCTTGATTTTCTAGATTTATTAGTGAAATGACTGATTTTGGTGACCTAAACCCTAATTACCTAATGGTGACACTGAGATGAGTGAAAACCATGATGATGTTGTCTAAAGTGATGATGATGATATTTCAATGATGGTACACTCAAATAAGTGATGACAAGGACCGACATGTGAAATTTTTTGAAAGGAGTGGAAATAGCCCTAGACACACTAGTCAGTGACCAAATTTTTATTTAAAGACCTACTGAAACCATAAAAATTTGACTCGACACCCTAACAAAGATTTTGAAGGATCTCATTTGATCACTGGTTATAGGAAGAACTGAAATACACTAACGAATAAAATATTCTAAAACTGGGCACATTGCAGTTGAAAAGACTCGAAAATATTGTAGTAACAAATTATGAGGGTTTGTGGTTTATATATTTGTTATACTCTCTTACTTATGAAACTCATCCATACTTGTATGTGATCATGAATTTTGTTTTTTCGGGACAGATATGCAGTCTTTTATCTAAAATTTGATGAATGGAACACTAATTATTAGTTTGCATGATGTTTAGAAGGAAAGAAAGTACTTATTATAGTGTTAATTAAAAACGAATGGAATGAATTTTCAATTGGCTCAATGTCTAGTAAGGGAGAATAACTCAAACTAGAAAAAAACTATAGATATATTGATATTTATTTACAAGTGTATTATGAATCAAGTGCATATGCATATTACTTTACAAAATTATTCATCTGTATAAACCTCCAACCACAAACAATATCTAAAAATAGGCCTTCAAAGGCATGACACTTCATATTTCATTCAAAGGACAAGAAATTGATGGAGGTAATTATTAAAAAAAATTATCTATACAATCTAGTTGAATGACTATGGGAGAGTATATAGGTGATATAAATTGACATGTTCAATATTGTGTCCTATTTCGATATATGTGGGTTGTTTGTTTATTTTTGTTATCTTTCAATGCCCTTACAAATGATGAAAGTTGTTTTAACACATGAGCTTAAAACTATTGTCCTTATACGTTCCAAAGTTATACAAAGAATAATAATCTCTTGAAAATCCATCTATAAGGATAATCATGTTTTTCAAAACCACAAATCAAATTCTTGAAAAGAATGAATGCTGTTGTGGGTCCTTTCAGGCCTATGTAATAGTCATCATATATTAGTCACTAAACACTAAGTAAATATATGAATATGTATGTAATAAAAGAAAAGTAAACTTCATGAATGTGTTAGGTCCCTATAATAATAGTGTATCCCCCATATTGTTGTTATTGTGCCTCATAGAATCCCACTATTTTTATTTCTGTTCCCTTACATTATTATTGTTATGTAGGCCTTGTCGACAGGGTCTTATATAGATGGTGATCAGGTGATCTTTTGAGGCACTCCTTGATGTGAAGTCACTGGTTAAATTCCCCACCCCAATCAGGGTGATATGTATTAGACGTGATGATGAAGATGTATTCCTACCCATTTTACAATTTTTTTGTTATGTAGGCCCTAATTATATTTTGACCCCTTAGACTCCTATATATACCAAGGAGGTATTTTCATTTGAATCATCCAAGAATTGTTCATTTATGTCATGTAAAGGGAGGTTTCCACCTTGAAGTGGATTTTTATATAGTAATTGATCTATATTTCTTATGTTTATGTGCTATTATTTATTTGGATACATAACATTTGGTATCAGATCTATTGATCCTAGGGTTTTTCTACTTCAAAAAAGCCATCATGGATTTTTCGATATAACATTTTTTATGTGAATCTTAAGACAAGGAAATTGATACCACGTGAAGGAGAAACCTTGATGAGATATAGTTACAATTTCATACCATGGTTTGATATGTTTTTATAGATATGGTTCCAAGGAAGTTAGGGTTTACGCAAGCTCCATAATTCAATCTCAAGTAGGGGTTTCGAGGAAAATCATCATAACTTTCTCTTCGGGAATAAGAATCGAATTTTGTAAAAATTAGATGAAATTTAATGGAAGTTAGTTTCCTTTGTATGAATTTTAGGGTTGAATATTAAAAAAATGACACGTGGAAGTTCATTTAAATTAAATCTATTGATCTAGTCCATAATAAAGACATTATGGGATATTTGGGAAAAATTTACGTTGAAGAATCCAATCTTAGTTTAACTTGTGAGGTTGGAAAGAAGATATAGATAGATACCTCAATACAAAATTTCAGCCCTTGGGAGGCCAAAATCATAGAAATACAATAGTTTCAACATCATCCTTATCAACAAGCTCTAAATCAAGCTCTAAAAGGTGTGTTTTTAAATTTGCATAGCGTTTGTTTGAAAAATAAATTTGAAGTGATTCAAAGGGAATAGTTAAGAATATATATATATCATTATTTGGTTCTAAAATTCCTCCCCCCCAAAAAAAAATGTATACACCCATTAAGCCCTCATAAAGCTATACTATGACACATCAAAAAGAAGCAATGCAACATGATATATCAAAATTATGGGAAAAAATGCAACATTTATGCTCTCACAAAGAGAAACCAAAAACGAATTGGGAGAAATGAATGTTAAGATGGAAATGGGACATAGAAAGTTTAAAAGTAGATATAAAAGTAGAAATAAAAGGGGACTTGGATGGTTTAAAAGAAAACATGGAAGGTTTGAAGGAAGGTTTGACAAAGTTGTTACAAGAATGGTGTCGTAATGGTGACAAGCTATTCCATGAAACTCATGATGAAAACAAAAGGAATGTGAATAATGATTTTAGAGATTCTAACTTTGGGATGAATATCAACCATATTCAAAATATAAATATGATGAATTTTAATGGCAAGGATCTGGTAACATGGATACTACAAATGGAGCAGTTATTTGATCTACACGATGTACAACACACACAAAAGGTTTTCATTGCATTTATATATTTAAAACCCAATCAGTTGGTATGGTATCGATGGATTTTTTCTCATAAACCACTTGTAACTTGGACAATTTTTATAGAGGAATTGATAGCACATTATGAGGATACAAAGAGAAAAGCCTTCTTTAGCCCATTGATAAATCTCAAACAAAAGGGTTCAGCTGGGGAGAACATTGAGGAATTCCAAAGATTGAATATCAAGGTAACTAATATTACATAGGAGTACCTAATTTATTTCCTCATGGGGACCTTAAATGATAACATCCAACATCAGGTTTGCCTTTGGGAACCTAAGTCACTGGAGAATGCATTCAAGGTGGTAAGAAAAGTTGAAAGCAAAATTATGGCATCAAGGAGGTCTACCACTCAAAAATATAAATATGGAAGTGTTTTTTCTCCAACCCTCCCAAAACCTACAAGGTTGGCACCACAACAAAATGAAGAAAAAATATCAAAAATTATTTGTTACAGTTGTGATAGCAAATACACTAAATAAATGTGTTAAGAATAAATTATTTTACATAGATTATGAAGAGGAGGAAGAAAAGGAACAAGAAACATCAAAAAATAAGATATAAACCATTCCTAAAACTCTTAAGGTATAATTATATATCAAGAAGAAAAATTAACTAATGTTGATTGATTCACGTAGTACTCATAATTTTATTCATTGTAAGATATCCAAGGATTTGAATTGATTTCTATATCCAACATCGGAGTGTCAAGTGATGGTTTCAAATGGAGGAAATATACATTTCTCAACAAAGTGTTATAATATAAATATAAACATGGTTTAATATGTATTTAATATTCTAATGCTTACCATTCCAATGGGTGGTGTGAATGTTGTATTAGGATTCTAATGGTTACAATCTTTGGGGACGTTAGCTTTTAATTTTCAAGAACTTTTATTGATTTTTTTCTTGGAAGGAAAGGAAATTGAATTAAGGGGTATCAAAGGGAAACCTATGAATATAATAATCTCTAATGGAATGAAAATTCCTTTGAAGAAGGAACAAATAGGGTTGATTGCACAATTTTATTCACTGGGTGTTCAAACATCTAAGTCATCCATTTCTCCAAATCTCCAAAGAGTCCTTGAAAATCATTCCAAGGTATTTGAGACTCCCAAAGGTCTTCAGCCTATTTGCAATAATGATAATTTTATTCATTTGATTTTAGGAAATTTTCCTCCAAACGTCATACCTTATGGATATCACTATTCCCAGAAGAGTGAGATTGAATTATGGTTGCAGAAATGCTAAAGGAAGGTATAATTCAACCTAGCCAAAATTATTTATCTTCTCTAGTAATATTGGTGCACAAGAAGGATGGATCATGGTGTATGTGTCTGGATTATAGAGAGCTCAACAAGATCACTATTAAATATAAGTTTCCCATTCCTATAATTAATGAATTATTGGATGAACTAAATGGATAAATTTATCTCTCCAAGTTGGATCTTCATTCATGATATAATCAAATTAGACTAAAGACATAAGACATTATGAAAAAATCATTTATAGCTCATCAAGGTCATTATGAATTTTTGGTGATGCCTTTTGGCCTTACTAATGCACCTCCCACATTTCAAGGTTTGATGAATTCCACTTTCAAACCCTTTCTTAGAAATTTGTGTTAGTATTTTTTGATGATATACTAATCTATAACAAGTGTTGGAAAGATCATGTTCAACATGTTGACAGGGTGATAAAACTATTGGAGGTGAAACAATTGTATGCAAAAACCTCCAAATGTTTCTTTGGGGTACATGAAGTGGAATATTTGGGTCTTATTGTATCTCATGAGGGTGTTAAGGTGGACCCTAACAAAATTAAAGCCATCAAGGAATGGACAATCCCCACAAACTTAAGGCATATTCGAGGATTTCTCAGGTTGATAGGGTATTATTGCAAGTTTGTTAAGAATTTTTGGAAAACAATAGCACCTCTAAAAACATTACTTGGGAAAGATGAATTTTTTGGGACTCCAAAAGCAACTAAAGATTTTGAACATCTTAAAGAGGCAATGTTTCGATCTTTGGTCTTAGCTACACATACTTCACAAAAACATTTATTGTTGAATGTGACACCTTAGGAAATTACATTGGTGTTGTTTTAATGCAATAAGGAAGACCCATTTCTTTAAAATGTCATCCAATCAAGTGAAAGTATTTACAAAAACCTATTTAATAGAAGGAAATGTTGTGAATACTACATGCACTAAAGTAATGGCGCCCTTACCTAATGGGAAGACACTTCATGGTAAAATATATCATGATTTTCTTAAATAATTCTTGGAACAAAGATTATCTTCAAAGGAGAAGCAAAAATGGGTCACAAAGATGTTGGGTTATGACTTTGAAATCATCTACAAAAAAACGGAAGCAAAATGTTGTAGTAGATGCAGTCTCTAGAAGGGATGAGGACGTGGAGGCATTGATTTGTGCCATTTATATTATCTAACCTGGTTGGATAACTAAAGCAGGAGATGATTGGAAGAATGATGAAGAGGTATAGACACACATTCAAAATTTGCGTAAAGATCCCAGCGCATTTGATGCATTTTTTTGGAAAAATGATTCACTGTGGTATAGAGAGCGCTTATATCTATGTAAGAAATCCAAACTCAAAATTTTTTTTTTTTGGAATTGTGCACCTCTGCTATAGGAGGGCACTCAGGATTTTTAAAAACTTACCATAGGGTCAAGAAGGAATTTTTTTGGGATGACCTTTAATATGATATTCAGAAGTTTGGGGTAGAGTGTTTTCTTTTCCAACAAAATAAAGTTGTGATAATTAAGATTCTGGGAATTTACAACCATTAGCCATTCCAGGTCAGCATTGGGAGGAGGTCTCAATGGGTATTATCATAAGTTTACCCAAGCCCAAAGAAAAGAGTGTCATCATGGTGGTAGTTTTTAGACTTACCAATTATGCACACTTTAGTGCACTATCTCATCCTTTCAAAGCTAGTACAGTCACTACTGCATTTGTGGAAACAGTTAAAAAGCTACATGGAAACCCAAAGATTATTGTGAGTGATATGAATCCCATTTTCATTAGAATTTTTTGGAAAAAAATATTTTCTTGTCTTGGTACTAAATTAGCTCATAGATCATCTTATCATCCTGAATCTGATGGGAAAAATGAGATAGTGAAAAAATGTTTGGAAGGATATATTCATTGCTTTATATCTGATAAAAAACACAATGGATCAAGTGGTTACCTCTAGCAGAATGGTGGTATAACACTTCCTTCCACACAACAGCAAAAATGACCCCATTTATGGAACTTTATGGATATCATCCACCATCCATCACATCGTCTTTAAGAGACAATTCTAAGGTTCAAGTAGTGGAATATCACATCGAGCATTAATAACAAGTTCTCTGACTCTTAAAGTGTAACTGAATATGGTGCAAAATTGAATGAAACAACAGGAAAATAAACATCATAGTGAATTAATTTTTGATGTGGGTGATTAGGTATTTTTACGGAAAAAACCATAAAAAATGTCCCTCAAGCAATCCAAGAAGGATAATAAATTATCACCCAATTAGTATGGCCCTTACAAGGTGCTGCAAAAGATTGTATTATGGCACACAAATTGGAGCTACATGGATCTTCGTGAGTACACCCAGTTTTCCATGTTTCATGCTTAAATAATTTTATAGGTGACAAGCTCTTAGCTTAAACTATATTTCAAAAACTTGATGAGGAAGGAAAAATCATATTGCAGCCTAAAGAAATCACATAAACAAGAATCTGACAGCTACGAAATAAATCAATTCCAGACTATCCCATTAAGAGGAATAAATTACTTGTTGAAGACTTCACATGGGAGGATGGGTATTTTATTCACAATCATCCACAACTACTCAAGTGTTGAGGACAACAATTTTTTAAAGGATAGGGGCATGTTAGTTCCCTATAATACTAGTGTAACATCCATATTTTTAGTGTTGTTCCCTTAGAAGCACAATATCGTTATTATTGTTCCCTTACATTATTATTGTTATGTATCCTTAATTATATTTTAACCCCTTAGACTCTTATATATACCAAGGAGGTCTTGTCATTTGAATCATCTAAGAATTACTTTTTTTATGTGATGTAAATGGAGGTTTCCCCCTCAAAGTGGCTTATTATCTAGTCATTGATCTATATTTTCTTATGTTTATGTGCTATTTTTGATATGGATACATAACATAATTATTAGTTGGAGTGCGTACAACCTAATGTATAAATTCACATGAAAATTGAATACAAAGATGACTGATTTCCTTTTGAATACTTTTCTTCATGTGTTTTTGTGTGTTCTTATGTGTCACAATGTAGTCTTCTCTTAAATGTGTGTTGGTATTCCAATAAAATGGTGTTGTTTCCTATTTCATTCATTATGGGTGAAAATAGCAACATATGGAGTTGGTGGTTTGAACCTACAAGAAGAATTCAAAATTGAAAATAAACAATTTCTTTGAAAAGATGATCCATAGATGGTGCTCGATAAAATCTACATAGAAAGGAAAAGTATGAATATGTATGTGAAATTTGGAAGTTGTTGTGAATGATCATCGAAATTGTGTGAAGATTTTATTTTAATTGTCTGCATACTTTATCGATTTTTGGATATGCTAGTGGATGATGTTTGTGTATGTTGTTCAGCTAAAATATTTTAATGCATGGCCTTTTTCTCTTGAATTGGATGACTGATGAATGTGTCAACCCAAAAACATTGTACAAATAATTGAGCATTGATTTGATGTTGATAAAAGCCTTTCAATAAAAATGATTAAAGAATATGATGGTATAACACATGATGGTATACTCTACATTTTACAATGATTGATGGAATCAACATAGTGGTATTAGTGAATGCACATGGTCGACCGAGAAGATATAAGGAAAATAAATGGTTGAGTAGCATATCATTGCTTGATTATTGGTCGACTATTGACTTATGTGTTATTTATAAGTTATTGAATGATTTATATTAGAATCATTGGTTATAGAGATGGTTTTTATCCTTTTAGCACAGAATATAGAGGGGCATCCTTATCCTGAGTGCAGATTCAGAGAATATAATAGAATTTGATGGACAACAACAAGGTAAATTGTTTGAATTCATTTTTGTTTGTGAGATTTAAATATTCCAAAATATTCCAAAAATATAGATTCATAATAATTTCCAAGATATAGAGCATTTGACACAAGAAAATCATACCATGACTACCACAATTAAGAATGCAAAAGGATTCTAGATTTTCCTATCAATGGATGAAGTACAAGCAAGAAATATTCTTAATGAAAAAATAACATAAATGGTACAAGATTTTATTGTTGACCAACCATTTGTAGTTTTATTGATGGTTGAATGTTTCCTAGCCACTAATTAAACTAGAGTTGGTATAAGAAACCAATTGATAAGAAAGAAACTAAGAAAAATATTTCGAAAAGAGTATTAAATAGACTAGCAACAAATCAATCTAGATTACATCAACTAGGGATGATTTGGCTGAGAAAAATATACCTATTGGTTGAAATAATTAATGTGAAATTGTAGCTAAACATGCACAGGTTGGATATAGCTAGAAAACAATGGACAAAATTTGCAAGGAAAGAAAGAAAATTAATAGAGAAAAGAATTAATAAATTCTATTCATGCACAAAAAATAAAATTATTAGAAAATATAATTCAATGAAATATATTCTACATGGATGAACTAATATGTTAGTGAGTCTAGTAGTGAATCTAGAGAGATGTGAACATGCAATAAAGAAAATTGACACCTAGTCATAGTTAATTGGCCATGCAGTCACCAATTATATATATCAAGCAAGTGGATATAGTCCTAGTTAACTAGCCATGTAGTCATCAATTAAATATTTCATGCAAGTGGAGATGGTCCTAGAAAACTAAAGTGAAATTAAGTGTATGTTATCTCGAGTACCCCCCCTGAAGCATTACTAGAGAGAACAAAATGAATGATTCTTATCAAGAATCAATGTAAGGTACCCATTTTACAATATGTCTAAGTAACATAGAACAAATGCAAGGAGAGGAAAGAGGGAAAATGGCATGGGAACAAAACCCCCACTCAAAATACAATTCTAGAAAATAAATTCAACTACTAGGTAGTTATGTTCACCCCAAGGTGGTTTCACATAAAGTGAAACCTCTACTCAGTGAAAGACTTCGTGAAGATGTCAATAGTATATCCAAAAGTGGGATAATATTGCAAGTCAATGATCCCATCATGTACCAATTCTTGGATGTAGAGCATGTGGATCTTGATGTGTTTTATTCATTTTTTCTACATTGGATCTCTATAAAAATTTAGTGTGCTTTTATTGTCACACCATATTACAGTCGGACAATGAAATATGGTACCATGCTTAGTGAGGAAGTTATACAAACAAATGGATTTAATGGTAATGTTGATTTTACCTCCATATTTATCCTCTACCGATGATAAATAAATCACGAATTTATTTTTGTTGGACCAAAAAATGGGGTCGGAACCTAAACTGAGAACATATCCTGAAGTGGAATTGTGACCAATGTTATTGCTAGCCCAATTTGAATCAGTGTGGAAAATGAGATCCAAAGTACATCCTACTGCAAAACGAATCTTGTAGTTTATGGTTCCCTAGACATATTTAAGAATTTTCCTCACAACTTTCCAATGCATATCATGTGGCTCATGCATATATCTAGAAATTGTGCCTACTACATATGAGAGATATGGATGAGAGTGAGTGAGATAGAGGATATTCCCAACAAGTTGTATGTACATGGTGCCATCAACCAATAGTGTATCCCTTCCATCCTCAAGGTGTACCCCCAATAAGAAAGGTGTATTTGTTGGCTTGCAGTCAGTCGTGTGAAAGTGAAATAAGAGATCTTTCACATACTCTCACTAATATATTTTGATCCTTGAATCATTCTGGTTAATTTATACTCCAAGGAATAAGTGTAACAGACCCATATTTTTCACGGAAAACCTATCGTGCAAAGTGGTTTTGACTGCATCAATCATTGAGTCTGAACTACTTGTGATTAGTAGGCCATCTACATAAATATCTATGAGAAACAAAGATTCAGATGTTCTTAGCATATAAACATTTGGATCATATTTACATTGAATGAGATTCTTATAGAGTAAATAGGAAACAATTTTAGCTTATCGTTCTCTAGATGTCTACTTGAGGCCATAGAGAGAATTATTGACTTGGAAAACTAAAGATGAATTCTTTATATATCCTTGTGGTTGCCCCATGTAAATTTCCTCTTTGATATGATCATGAATAAATGAATTATTTACATCCATGTGGTAAACCTCCACCTTCTTGCTACTATAATGGAACTATTTAATCGAATGGAGTCTATTTTCGCCACTAGAGCAAAGGTTTTATGATAAATGATGCCATGAACCTAATGAAACCCTTTGGCCACCAACCATGCTTTGTGTATGCTCACAATTCCATCCATCACTTTCTTTCTCTTGTAGACCCAATTGTATTTTATAAGCTTACAATCTAAAGGAAGTGGAACCAAGTACCAAGTTTGGTTCTTAATGAGGAATTTGTATTTCTCATCCATAGTTGCTTCCTAGAAAGGATTCCCTATAGCTTATTCATAAGTTTGAGAATCAGATGCTAAAACCATGTAGAAATACATGGGAATAACTATATCTATAGTTGTGATTGCATGAGGTGCTTCTTAAAATTTATATCTCATGGCAACATCATCTAAGAGATCACTCATGAGGTGTCATTTTTCTGTAAAAAATGGTCAGGAATCAGAATCTTCTCATGTATGCTTATGATCTTCTGAATCAAATTCAGAACATAGATATGAAATATGATATGAAATACAAGATGCATCATCTATTAGATCTACTATAGGAGGAATCACATAAGTTTTTTCATGCTTTTTCTTAGATGAATGCAGTGGTCTTTCATCAAAGTAGACACTCCTCTTAATGAAGACTTTTTCTATTGAAATATCTAGCAGTCTATATCCCTTTACACCATTTGGATATCCAAAAAATAAGCATTATTTTATTTGAGGCTCCAAATAATTCCTCTTTTCTAAAGGAATGTGGGACAATTAGCAAGATTCAAAAATATGAAATGTGTTAATTTTGGTTGCATGTCACTCCATGATTCAAAAGGTGTTTTCTTGTAACAGATTTGCGAGGATATCTATTTTGTATGTATGAAGCACAATTGAATAATTTAGATGAAAATTTGGAAGGAAGGTACATTGCGCACAACATGCAATTTTCCATCTCTTTCAAAGATATTTTCTTCCTCTTAGCTACCCCATTGTGTTGCAAAGTGTAAGGAATAATGGAATTGTGTGTTACAACAATATTCCCACTTCATCAAAAAATGTCGAACATCATTGTTAACACAATCCCCCCCATTATCTATAAAGAGTATCTTGATCATATTTCCATACTTATTTTATGCATGTGATTTGAAAATATTTAGATGCTCAAACACTTCATATTTGAGTTTGATATAGTACACCCATGTGTATCTTGTGCAGTCATCTATGAATGTGAGTACATATCTAGCTTTTCCTATGGAAGGATATAGAAATGGCTCCATAAGGTCACTGTGAAAAATATCCAAGGGAGAAAATTCCCTACATGCATATGCCCCTTCCCAAAATTTTCTTGTGGTTTCTTTCCAAGAGCACATCCTTCACAAACTCCATTAAAAGATTCTATAATAGAAAAGCCTTTCACAATACCCTATTTGCTAAGTTATTGCATGTATCTAAAATTTAATTGTTCAAAAATTTCATCCAAATCCTAATTTCATCATTTGCATGCGTAAAGTAGTAAATTGGAATCTAATTGAGTAAAAAATTCAAAAATTGTACAAACGAGACTGATGATTTACCTTAACAACTACAATTTTGGAGTTTTTTTACATGTTGTATATGCTCATCGAATTTGGGGTGAATTAAACTCTCCGTCTGGTGTTAGTATGTATCATTTGATACATAGAGAGAAGATTTACTGAAAGTTTTGGATTATGTAGGACATTCTCGAAAATTTCATCTCCAAGATATACCCTCCCTTGTCAAGTTTCTTCCACTCAAGAAACATCTCCCATGAGAATAGGAAGACCATCATATGGTTTTAAAGATGAGACAAAATAGTTTTTGGTTTCCACATGATTTGAAGCTCTAGAATCTATGATCCATGCATCACGAGAAGAGTGAATAGCAATTAATGCATGTGCATTCCCTCTTGTTTCAATTTCCCTTTCTCCCTACTTCTTCTTGGCACTCTATGTACTACAATCACCAATTTTTTTATTATTGAAGAGTCTACACCATGATATAAATTTTATTCTTCATGCATGATGTTGAGATTCAACAAGATGATGATCCTAGTGAAAATTAAGCACCTTCACTAGGTGGGGCCCGCAGGCTATTTTTAGGTGTATGTCTATTTTTAGAAGGGTGAGCATATTATAAAATTAGTAGGAGAATAATTCTATATTGTTGATAAAATTATATCTTTAGATGACTTTATATTTTTAGATCATGGGCGAAGTATATTTATAGATCGCAAATCTAAAAATAGAATGCATGTCGATTATTATTAGCCCTTAATGATAATCAGACAATAAATAATAACTTATTCTCTTGAAGCACTTGATTTCAGTTAACTGATGTGGAAAAATAGTTATATGAAGGAATTATGCATTCCAAGGTTTGTTGGTGGGACATGCACAATGGACTTCATTGTAACTAATTGTGGTAGAGTTGTAACAGATTTGGAAGAGTAGTTATGTGAGTTGTTATTTAGTTTAACTCAGTTAAGTGAGTTAAACTCAGTTGTGCTTGTTGTATCTAAAGATACACTAGTGAGAGATGAGTGAATTAATTATTTAATTAATTCACAAGCAGTGTCTTACTTGCAACTGAAGAAATACAACAGTTAACTACTTGCATGTCAGATCCAGTGGAGACCTAGTGGAGAGATAGGTGAAAGGGTGTGTTTGACTATCAATTGTGACTATAGTGATGCATTCAATCCATATACACATACATTGGAGTTTACAATGAGGATTGCACAGTAAAAACAAGGCAAGATCGAATTCATTCAGGGGTCTTCATCAGCAGGGATTGCGCAGTGGAGGTAGGCTGTCATGAGGCAGTAAATTGGTGCGTGTGTGAACCAATTTTTGTATGACAGTGTGAGATGATTGTAATTGTATTGAGAGCTCTAAGAGCTGAGCTTTGTATGAGATTATTTCATGATTCCATGATATACATAATATGTGATAGTTGGGGTTTTTAGCTTTAAGATCTCCTGGTAAAACATCTTGTTATGTGCGATTTATTTTTCTTCATATTTTTGCAATTAGCGATTTAATTTCTGCAAAGAATTGAGTAGAAGGATTCTATATTTAATAGTGGATTTAATTGTTAGATCAGGGGAGTCGGAAATACATTATTGTGTTTATAAATTTATACATGGTATCAGAGGAGTTTTAATCACTGAATATTGCAATATTGAAGCAGTGTTGATTTTTGTTGGTGGAACAATTCGAATTTGCTGCAAACATTTCTTGATGCGACAGTTGAGTAAACAATGAAATGGATTTCAATGGGTTGATGTTGGAGTATGCACTCAAGGGAAGCTCAAACTAAATAGACTGGAAGGATAGGATGGAGGTAGTGCTTGAAGATAATGGCTTGAAGAAGTTCATCGATAGCGATGTTCCTAAGCCCACCTCGACGGATGTTGCATTACTTGATGCATGGAAAAAGAAAGTAGCAAAGACGAGAAGAATTTTATTGGAAGGTGTGAAAGACCATATTGTGTCAAGCCTTCATGGGAAAGCCACTCCATTTGCAATGTGGAAGGCTTTGAAAAATATTTTCCAAAGCAGCAGCGACCATAGGAAGTTGGCGCTGAAAGGTAAACTCAGAAAAATCAAAATGGAGAAGGGCGACAATATTCTAAAGTATCTCATGAATTTTTTTCAATGTAGGGATGAACTAGGGAGTGTGGGAATCACGGTTGCTGATGATGATTTGGTCAACTTGGCTCTCCTTGGACTTCCGAAGAGTTGGCACAGTTATCAAGAATCTGTCAATGGACGGGAAAAACTACCAAATTAGGAGCGAATTTTGTTGGATCTAGTGCAGGAGGAGATAAGGCGGAATACCAGGGATGGATCTTCATCAAAGCATGATGATGAAGAGGATTGTGCTTTGGATGCCAAAGTGAGGAAAGGAAAGGGGAAGAAATCCCATCCAAAATCCGAGTCTAAAGTAAAGAAGCTAGATTTGTCCAAGGTGAAGTGTTTTCACTGTCACGAACATGGGAATCTCGCCACTAATTGCCCACAAAAAAAGAAGAAAAAAAAGGTTGTTGGAGTTGCAGCTGGTGAGGCCCTTGCCTCATAATTTGAACTTGATTTCTCCTTAATCGCATGAGTGGTTTCAAGTGCAATGGGATCGGTGTGGTATCTTCATAGTGGTGCTTCCTTCCACATGACGGGAGATAAGGAGATTTTCCGTGACTTGGAGGAGAAAGATCTCCATATGCATATAGAGATGGGAGGCAATGGACGATACAATGCGACTGGAATTGGTACCATTACCTTTGAGAGGGATTCAGGTAAACCATTTCTGTTGAAATATGTTATTCATGTTTAGGTCTAAAGAAGAACTTGGTCTCAGTGGCGATGTTGGAGGAAAAAGTTTATGACGTTGTTTTAAGCAATGGGAAAACTTTCACGCGACATAAAACAACGTGTCAAAACAAGAGGATAGGTATTTGAGTCAATAATCTCTACAAGATGGAGGTAGATGGTTGCGCTGCAATGGTGGGCAAAGAAGAAGAAGTGGTGAGCCGGGATGAGGGCGAATTATGGCACAGGAGATTGGGCCATCTTCACCATGGTGACCTAAAGATTTTGCAGCAGATTTCTACTAGACTTCCCAAGGGTAAACTTGCATAGATAGATTAGTGCAAGGGATGTACTATGGGTAATTCAGTGGAAGAAGACTTGTCAAAACCATGTAAGCTTTATTTGTCAGTAGGTTAGATTAGGAAGAAAATATGCTGGTTCTAAATGTTAAAATCTGAACCAAAGAGAAAAGATAGGGATGCCTAACAAATGATAAATCACAACCCTCATGTTTTCGAGTTTTGTTTGTACAAAAATAATGTCTGTGTGCAACTTGTCCAAATGCCATAGCCCATGAAAAATCAGATAGCTTAACCCTGGTTTGATCATGTTTTCAATTTCTTGTTAGTAGGTTAGAGAATAAAGTTTGTCAAACAACTTAATCTTGACAAATGAATAAACTAGGTAGAGAATAAGAGAGTTCATTAGCCTAATTTGAACTCTTGGAAGTGATAAGGGTAGAAGTAGATAGTTTTTTATGCTTTCAAAAATAAAATAATGTCAAGGGTTTTCCAGTCCAAGTGCACCCAATTAAAGAAAAAAATGTTAGGCAATGTATGATGGGTAGGTAGAACTAATGTTGAAGTAATCATGTCTTTTCAAATTTTTGAGATCATAGCTTCAAGAGAACATCAACAAATGAAGGAAAGAGATCTGCCAAGTGAAAGTACGGCACTGATCTTCGAAACTCAGAGATATGAACTCTAAGGTTCTGGACACCTCCTGAAAAGGAGCTGCCCTCCCCAAGTGGAGCCACTGTTAGTCATCAGTAAATTTCACTATCCGTAGATGACTAAATTTTGGTTCTATATTTCTAAAAACAAGATTCCTGAATATTGTGAGTTTTAGAAATCTCACTGCCTTCATTATCTTTAAAACAAATTTTTCACTATTCTACTATTTTTTCAATCCATTGTCAACCTACCTCTCCTAAAAGACTCCTTATAGGCGTATACCACTCATCTTCATCCTCTTTTTTCCTATGACCTCACTACTCTTTTTTCCCTTGCCCATAACTCCAAGTTTACATCTAGTGTTACCAGTAGCATCACTCATTCCCATAATCCCTAAATTCCTCGAACATTTGATGGTATCAAAATTATATATGAAGACCCTTTAGATAAATCAAGTACATTGGATTTTATATTTTCAATGCATCAGTTTGTGAATACTCTGTTTTTACACTTGAAACCTCCAGGCCAATTTTTCAGTCAAAGAGCAGGTCAAAGAACCTCCACTAGGTCAATTAGGGTTTTACATGGTTGAAGATCATCATGAGGTGTTTAAGGCACTAATTTTCCTTTACTAGAAAAATTCCAAAGAATTTTGTCTTATCAGATCATAAAATGCAAGTGAAGAAAGGGAAACAAGTTGTTCTTGTAGGAGAACTAGGGTTTTTGAGATGATAGTCTAGCAGTGTGCCAAGCAGTGATCAAATGCAGCAAAAGACCTGAAGATGGCATAAAAATACAAGCATGAAGCAAAACCTACAGAGAAAAGAGGTAAAGAGTATCAGTGAGAAAGGTTTAAATTATCATTGATGGCACCTACAAAATCAGAAGTGGCCAAAAAGATGAAAAACAAGATTATTGAGCTCCAAGGTTGAAGCTAAATATGATTTCAAAATTGCTGCTTTGTCAAATAAAGGTGTCGGGTCTCCAGGATCAGAAGAGAAGGAAATTTCATAACTCTAGCTCGCCTGCAAGCAAAATTATGTAGAAATATCAATAAAAATTATGAAAGGGCTTAAAAATTAGGGAAGGGGAATTTTCAAAAGTTTAAATAAAACTCCCAAGTCTATAGGCCCATTTCACACTCTAGGTAGGATCAACATTTCCTTGAAGAGAGTTAAATTTTTCAAGGAAAGAAGAAAATTGAGTTTTTAAGTTAAACTAGGAAAATTTTTGTGGTGCTACGTGTTCAGGGTCTGGTGCTGCGCTTTCGGAGGAATTCCCTTTGTTAAATTGCATTGTGTTGCACGTTCAGAGGCATGCACTGTGCGTTCGCCCAGGAAGCCCTATAGACCCGGCAACCCACTGTGTTGCGTGTTCAACGCTACATTTTCAGCAGCTCGACAGGCCCAAAATGCATGCAGGTGCTGCGTGTTCACAAACCGACATGCCTGAAACATGTGCAGGCGCTGCACATTCACAACCCAACAGGCCTGAAATACGTGTAGGCACTGCGTGTTCACAACCCGACATAGTCGAATCTGCATTAAGGTGCTGTGCTTTTTCTTGAAGCTCCTCCTTCACATGAAAACACCCAGAAACCTCAAAACATACCTCCAAGCTACCATCAAATGGTTTTTAAGAGTATTTCTAAAATTGAAAGTAGTGCAAATGAAGAGGAGAGCAGCAATCATGATGATCATGACATCAATGGAGATAATGATGATGATGAGGATGATGTTGACACTGATTGAAACAACCAAGACAACAGTGGTAATATTGAACACAATGAGGCTGCTATTGGAGACAATGAGATAAGCCAAGAAGTTAGTAAGCCAAATAATGGTGACAATCATGACAGTCAAAATAGTAAGGCTTCTAACAGTAGTGAGGAGAAAAATGAAAGCGAAAATCACAACAATGAGGTAGAAGGCAGTATGGAACAAGGCCATGATGAACAAGTTGAAGGCGGTACAAAGAATAGTGCAAAAATCAATGAAGAGGCTGACAGTGATGAAGAAAATAATGACGACACCTCTAACAGTGACAACACAAATGAAGAAAAAGGTCAAGAAGACATGGAGGTAGATGTCAATGATGATGATACAAATGAAGACACCAAAATGAGCGCAATTGAACCTCTTACATTGACATACCAAAGAGGAGAAAGACATGTGTTTGCTACCTCTAAAAGGCAAGGGGCCATGCCTTCCACGTATACAAAGAAGCTTGATAAAGGCAAGGAGAAGGTCACTGTTGGAGATAAGAAAGGCAAGCATCAAACTAAACAAGAGTGCCAATTCATTGACTTCGACCGTAAAAATGAAGATGAGGAGAGGGTCACTAGCATACTGCTCTAGAGAAAATATCCAGAGATTAGGGATCTACAAAGAAGCCTTGGCATGGCAAGGTACATTATCAAGTATTATAAGGATGAACACAAGCAGTTGAAGAAGACATAAAGGGACCTTGGCCTACAGAAAAAGATGGCCAAGCACTATGCATTGAAAAATCAATTTGCAAGGGCCAAGCTCAAAAGATCCCTTGCCGAAATTCAAACAATCAAGGAGAAAAAACACCAAGAAAACCTTGAGATCTTAGCTGATGCTTCTCTCCAGGCATCCCAAACTCCATGAAGAATATTTGCAAGTTTTTGGAGCTTTTTGGAGCTTTTTGGTTTTTTGTTGATTTGGAGGGCCAAGGGCGCAACGCCCTTGGCGCTCCGCTTTTCCTAAAGGCATCCTCAGGAGGTAAATTTTACATTTTTAGAATCCTCAGCTCAAGTACAACATGCTCACCAAATTTCAGGTCATTTGGAGTTGATTTGGCCTTCCAAAAGGGTCAAAAACACCCAAAATTTCACCTTTCTGCCTAGTTTTTAGGGCTGGTGCTGCGCCTTTACCAGCCTTGGGAGATTTTATTTTTGAATAGGTTAATGGAGCCCAATCAAAAACAAAAGGTTTTTTCTTGAATATATACTCAACAAGCTTTCCAACGAGCCATCACGAAGCCCATTCCAACATCGGGAAGGCCTTCAAACCTTGGCTGCAAGGTTACCCAGTTTTCCTGTGCAGGTGTTGCGCCCTTGGACAGGAAATTGAACCTTTAAATATCAGTGCCGCGCCATAGAAAACAAAGGTCAAAAAAGTACGGTAGGAAAAATTTTGGAAGTTTTTGGGAGTTCAAATGTCAGTTTTCTTGCCAAATGTGGTTGAGAAGATATTTTTCTTTTAATTACACTAGATATTTTGTGCCTTGGGCCTTGCATGGTCACAAAGGACAAAATTGATATTTATGAACAATTAATGGCTTCTAGAAGCCTCTAGGATCTTCTCACCTCCTCATTTTCATGATAAATACTGGATGAGAGCCTCATTGTTCATTTTGGCTATTGGTTGGTTTTCACTTATTGAACTGAGCATAGGCTCTGAGTTGTAAAGAGTTTTTGGCTTTGGAACCTTGTAATGTTTTTGGACTGAATGACAATGGAGCCAAACACTTTGTAGGATTCATGAACATGTACAATGGTGATTTTTTCTCATTTTGTTTTCATTCTCTTATGTTTTACATATTGTTTCATCCTTTCCTTGCATTATAACAAAAGTTTTAGCTTAAGGTTTGTTGTCAAAAGTTCATTAAGTCTGTCTGCTTCTCTTGCTTTCATGTTTTCCTCTGCTAGGTCAGTTTAGAGAATTCTTAGTTTCTCTCTAGACCCACTTATTCTTTTTTATCTTATGAATGATTCAATATAGTAGATATCAAAGATGTTTTATGGTTAGCCCTGCTTGTTTGATGTTACTTAAACATTGTTCTTAAGGTCTTTATTTGAAGTAACACTGATTAGGTTTAGCCAAAGAGGTTTATGTTTTGATCATGCCCTTTGTCCATTCTTGAAAGGTTGCCTTGGAGGTCTTTATAGCTCTGATAAATGATGTTTAGGAGTTCCCTCTTCTTTGATCTCTTCTATGTGTCTATGTTATATGTTTTCTTTCCTTGAAGGTAGATAGCTGGAGAGGTTAGGAGTTCCCTGCTCTCTAGGGTTTACTGGATTGTTGCCTTGATGTTTTCTTGTTAGGGTTAGGTAAAATAAATATGGTATGTCCTGCCTTTGGTTTGTCTTCATGCATAGTATTCTTAGAGGCCTTTCTTGTTAAAGTATTTGACAAAGGATTCTTAATTTCCATTTTCCCTACTTTGTTCACAATTTAATGTTCACTTCACCCACCTAAGTTTTGAAGATCCATTCAGCCCTGTTAACTTTCCCTACAAAGCATACTTGACATATTGTTGTACCTTTCTAGACCTATTGCAGACTCCATAGCCCAATGGTCTAAACCTCTCCTACCCTATCTTTTTTCCTTGAAAACCTACCCAACCAATCAAAACAAACAAACAAACCCTAAACCTAATAACTAGCCTAAAATCAAAACCCTAAAAGAAAAAAAGTTCACATCCTTTGCACAAAATAGAGAGAGCCCTCTCTGAGTCTAGGAAGGCTAGGTCCTAGGACTCCAAAGAATGGTCTGATATTACCCTTGTACATTTTCCCTTGCCAATTTGAAAAATTACAGGGACTTAACAATTTCCTTGGATTGGAAATATGGCAGCGAGAAGGTGGAATTTTTGTGTCTCAAGGCAAGTATGCAAGGGAGATACTTAGTAAGTTTCACATGGAGGATTGCAAACCCATGGATACTCCTCTTCCAGGAAACTGGAGGAAAGAGGATGCTACATCGGTAGAGGTAGTGGATGCTACTGTCTATCGACAGTTGGTGGGTTTGCTCATGTATTTAGTTAATACAAGACCGAACATATACTATGCGGTGAACCAACTTAGTCAAGCGATGGCTAAGCCTACCAAGCTATTTTGGAAGGCGAGAAAGAATTTCCTAAGATATATCAGGGGCACATCTGAGTATGTCTTATGATATAGACAGATGGATGAGGTGAAGTTGCATGGCTTCACTAATGTAGATTGGGTACGCAACCCAACGGACACAAAGAGCACATCAGGAGGGGTTTTCAGTATCAGAACTACAACTATTTCTTGGTACATCAGAAAATAGAGATCAGTGGCACTCAGTTTAGCGGAAGCGAGATACATGGCAGTAAGTCAAGCTGCATGTGAGGTTATCTCGATGAGGAAGATCTTGGTCAATTTGTTCGGTTCTCATTTAGATCCTACAGTGATACATTGTGATAATCAGAGTTGCATTAAACTATCGATTAGTCATGTGTTTCATGATAGATCTAAGAATATAGATATTGGTATCATCATATCAGATATTGTGTGCACCGGAAGATCATGTTGCTTCAGTACATTCCTACGGAAGATCAGGATGCATATATTCTAAAAAAGGCGTTAACCAGGAGCAAATTATAATACCATAGAGACCAGATCGGGGTGAAGGATAATCCCTTTCTTGTTGAGAGGGAGTGTTGAGATTCAACAAGATGATGATCCTAGTGAAAATTAAGCACCTTCACTAGGTGGGGCCCACAGGCTATTTTTAGGCGTATGTCTATTTTTAGAAGGGTGAGCATATTCTAAAATTAGCAGGAGACTAACTATAGATGGTTGAGAAAATTATATCTTTAGATGAGTTTCTATTTTTAGATCATGGGAAAAGTCTATTTATAGATCACAAATCTAAAAATAGAATGCATGTCGATTTATTATTAGCCCTTAATGATAATCAGACAATAAATAATAACTTATTCTCTTGAAGCAGTTGATTTCAGTTAACTGATGTGGAAAACCAGTTAGCTGAAGGAATTATGCATTCCAAGGTTGGTTGTTGGGACATGCACAATGGACTTCATTGTAACTGATTGTGGCAGAGTTGTAACAGAGTTGGAAGAGTAGTTATGTGAGTTGTTATTTAGTTTAACTCAGTTAAGTGAGTTAAGCTCAGTTGTGCTAGTTGTAACTAAAGATACACTAGTGAGAGATGAGTGAATTAATTATTTAATTAATTCACAATCAGTGTCTTACTTGCAACTGAAGAAATACAATAGGTAACTATTTGCATGTTAGATCCAGTGGAGACCCAATGGAGAGATAGGTGAAATGGCATGTTTGACTATCAGTTGTGACTACAGTGATCCATTCAATGCATCTACACACACATTGGAGTTTCCAATGAGGATTGTGGAGTCAAATCAAGGCAATATCGAATTCATTCAGGGATCTTCATCAGTAGGGGTTGCGCAGTGGAGGCAGGCTGTCAGGAGGTAGTAAATTGGTGCGTGTGTGAACCAATTTTTGTATGAAAATCTGAGATGATTGTAATTGTACTGAGAGCTTGAAGAGATGAGATTTTTATGAGATCGTTTCATGATTCCATGATATACATAATATATGATATTTGGGGTTTTTAGCTTTAATATTTCCCAGTAAAACATCTTGTTATGTGCGTTTGATTTTTCTTCATATGTTTGCAATTGGCGATTTAATTTCTGCAAAGAATTGAGTAGAACGATTCTGTATTTAACAGTGGATTTAATTGTTAGATCAGGGGAGTCCGGAAATACATTATTGTGTTTATAAATTTCTACACATGATGATTTCGAATGGTAATTGGTGGGAGCTAAATTTGCATATATTTACCTACCTTTTTACCTTGTTTCCTTTCCTCATTTTACACCATTATCGGTAAATTTGTGTCTTAAACTGCACAGGTATACCTCTTGTTATGTCTTTATGTATTGTTAATAAATGAAGAATAGTCGTAGGGGATTGTTACCTAAGCGGCTTGCTAACTCAATTATTCTTGAAGATTTGGAGGCAAAATGACTAAGATTGTGATTCAACGGATGAAGACCATCGAGCTGGCAGTGCTATATTTGGATATAAGCTGCAACAGTGGACCAAATTTTGATTTACCTCACTGTTCTATTTTACATTTTGTTTTACTTTGGCAACCACCATATAATTGTAGGCAAAAACTTCCATAATTATAGGAGTTGTCGATATGATGATTTTTATAAGTAGGGTTACGAGGTTGTGAAATGGGGGGTTCGACTGTAAGGGCTAGCATATGAAATATTATGAATATGTAATAGTAACTATTATTGTAATTTTATTAAATTTAATGCAATTTCTGGTTTCCTGATTTTCCCATGAGTTCGTAACTTCGCCACAACCCTAATCAAGGAGTTGATCCCGCTCTCCTAACAAGGTGTTTTTGGATTAAGGTGTATTTAGTTCTATTTTCATTGTGTTTCATATTTATTTTATCGTTGTAATGGTTTAAGTGTGATTTTTGTGAATCTTTATTATTGTTACTTCAGCTGCTATTACAGTCATGTTGTTACTCTTATTACCGTTACAATTGATTGTTGCTACACATGGTTTGTTTGACTCGTGATCAATAAAGAATTGTGTAATCTGATTGTCTGCATATATATTGCATGCTAGCCTTTTAATAACCAGATGAATCCTAGATTGAAATTTAATGTGGGAAAAGGGTGAATCATATCATTCATATCTTGACACCAACATTTTCGCGCCATTTTCAGGGAGGTTATCAAAGGCGTGAAGGCACAATCATTATTGATCTTAGGATAAATCTATCATCCTAGGGAGGGAATATTTATTAGCCTGCTCTAGGTCTTGAGCTTAGATTTTTTTATTGCATTATTTGTATTTATTTTTGGTTCTAGGGACCACTCTCTCATCCTAGGGAGGGGAGGTTTTTTTTTTTCCCTACTTCAGGTCCTGAGCTTAAGACTTTCTGATTTTTTTTATTTTTCTTTATTTTCTGATTTTTAGGGGCCACTCTCTCGTCATGGGGAGGGAATTTTTCTTACCTTGCTTCAAGTCCTGAGCTTTAATGATTATTTGAATTTTTCTCTTTACTTGGTTGCATTAACAGAGATACGAATAAAAGGGGTAGAGGAGGACCCCTAAAAAGAGGAAGGAGGGATTTAGGTAGAATCACCTACATCCAAGAAATCAATGCAAAATTTGAGTCATAGGCATCTTCGCGAGTTGTTGTTAGAGTGAAATCTCATATGAAGTCCGAAGGGAAGTTTGTATTACAACTAGTACTTCCCTCAACAATAGAAGTACTCCCTTCAACGGCATAAGAAGAAGATGTAGCGAATTTTGTGTTACAACTAGTACCACCCTCATCAACAGAAGTACTCCCTTCAACGATAGAAGGAGAAGAAGTAGCAAGAATATGATCATAGGAACTGAATATTGTAAGTTTAGAAGAAGAACACTTTAGTGAATTATTTTCATCACTTGATCAAGGAACTTTTGTCAACCTGAGTCAACTACCTGTTATAGAACAATAAAAACCAGATGAGATTCCTTCCGAGTATTGGAAAATATTCATGGCTCCTCCAACTTCCTCGATAGAATTCCCAATTGGATATATTAGGGGTGATGCGCCCATGAAGAATATTCCTTTGAAAAAATTGCCTAATTTCCATTGTCTTTCTTTTGCAGATGAGGACACATTCCTTTTCGAATTTTAAATTTTCTGTCAGGGTATGACTACATTTATGATGCTCATAAATTGATTATATTCCCTGCCACTTTGAAAGGAACAACCCCGAGATGGTTTATGGGTTTAGGAGGAAAATCTATCAACTCATGGGATGATATGAATAATTTTTTCCTGGAGAAATATCAGGACTATGCAAATATCGAGATGTAATGTTCCCAATTTTAGCCTCAAGCTAAAATGGAACATTATAGTTAGCATATTTTTATTTTGTTAAATAAAATGGGTAAGGAGACACCTTAACCCCTTTATATGGAGAAATAACACTCCTTGTGTGAAAGGAGGGATAATAAAGCAGCTGGATTGATAACCACATGGTGTGAAGAGGATTGGATCAAAGAATGATCTAGTCATTTTGACCAAGTCAACTAAAACTATCTAGATACATTGCACCTACTTGGACAACGTAGTTTTGGTGGAGGCTTCACTTGCTTGAGCTAGAAGCAAGTGTGAATGGGACCCATGGTGAGAAAGGTTCCTTTGCTTTATAAGGAGGAGATGGCAGCCCATTTTCATTATGAATTAGCTTATCATTTTTGTTGGGTCTGCAAGACTTGCATCCCCGGGCTGTTTAGCAGGGTTTGTGGTGTTCTTTACCCAAGGGTGTTCCCAGTCGGGAATCCCTGCCTCTTCCTCAAGGGAGGAGAGGGTTTGAGATTCATTTCCTCATTCCTTCATTTGGCCAAGCTTCTCTCTGCAACTACAGTGTTATTTCTACAATAGATTAACGTTGTGTTGCTGGGTGCAGCAACAAAGGAACTTATAGAGCCATCCTTTGGCTTCTTCTTCAGGGGAGATCTTGCTTATTATTGGAGGAGTAGCTGAGGAGACTCTGGGGCTTCATTTTAGATATTTTGCATCAGGCCAATCACTCACCTTCTCTCACAGCACAGTCTTGGGCAGAAACTGCGTTATTTTCAGAGGCAGTTGTTGGGAGAGCCATTTGGGCTCATCAGGAGGATTGTTCTTGACTAGAGGGATCAACCTTCTACTGAAGAACATTATCAGAGGTGGGAATCAGTATTTCAGATCTGCCATAGCCTCTTTGTATATTTTTATTCAGCTGCAGTGACAAGTCAAATTGTCATATTTGTACATTTTCCGGCATTTCTAGCAATCTCTCCTAGATTAGCTAGAAATCTTGTATTGGAGCCCATTATTCTGTTCTTGGGCATTTCTTTCTATATTTCAGTCATATTCCATGTATTAATATCTATAGCAGCAACTACACTCCTAGAGACAGTGTTTTCATTGCTCTCTGGCATTTTATGCAGTTGCTACATCTCTTATATCTCATTGTTTACCCATTGGAGGTGGATTCTCATTGAACGAGGGGTTTACTCCTCATCATATTTTTATATATTGTTGCTGATATCTTAATGAATATGATGGCTATAATATATTACATTTTTTTTTTTCATTCAGATATGCACAGTTCGTGGTTATGTTCATGTATTGCTGTAAGCTCTCTCATTGAGCACTTTCTGAAAGATCCATTTTGGGGAGATCTGTATAAGCCCTCTAGGCTTATTTCTTTGAGCTCAACATATGGAAGAGAAGTGTTTGGTGTTTTAACAAGGGGATCCAAGCTCCCTTCCTACTTATTTTCACACTGTCTTCCTTATACAGTGTCCTTGAGGACGAGATTGCATAAATTCATGAAAAAGGAATATTATAGTGGTATCATAGCATGATCTTTGGCTCAGCCTGTGGCTTCAAGCCAAACTTATGAATCCTTGAAGGAGGAGGATTTCAAAATCTATAGACAGATTCTGCATATGGCCAGGTAACCTCTGGATCTGATCCTTTGTTCAAAGGTGACATATCCAGTAAATGCCCCTGCAGTCAATCTCTAGAATAGATTTTTGATATTCCTAAGAAGGGAAATTTACAGTTGTGCAACCCAAGATAAAATTCCATTAGAAGGAGAAGCTCCTCATTTAGAAGAGGATATGTAAAGAGAAAACAAAGAAAGAGGAATTACGGAAGAGAAGGTTTCCCTTCTTCTTTTCTAGACGCTAGAGGGTATCATTGAAGATCTTGAGGAGAAAGAAAGGGAAAATTGGAAAGATTTTCTGAGAGGGTTTGTAGATGAAGCAAGCCCTGGCTATTCTTATGATGGGTGTGAGCATTCAGCCACACATGCATATCCATAGCGTAGTTCTTTTCCCACTTGCATAGCCGGAAGGGTGGAGGTAGAAGATGAGGCCATTGGAGGTGCAGCGCTGCAACTCAAAGGTATGGCTCATGATTGTTCTATTGCATATTGTCATGCAAATGTAGAATCTTATGATGGATTCACTAAAGGGTTGGTGAGAGAATTTGATGAAAATCACTGTGAATCTATTTGTAAGAAAACATCAAACACTTTGCATGCATGGGAGAGAACCATGAAACAAACTCCATTCCATATTTCTGAAAGGGATGAAAATGTGCATGATGACTTGTTAAAGGCAAGATCCCTATTTTTTGAAGGGCACTCTTCCATTTGTGAACTCATGGAGGTACTTCCTTCAAGAGATGACCAAGATCTAGGGTCACTCCTTGATGATGAGGTAATCTCATTTATTGATGGGGAGGATGAGTACAAGAGAACCAATAACGCTATCATATTGGGAAGGGATCTATCACCACATGGAGATGAAAGGGGGGCCATTGATTCCATAGGAGGAGTCCTTGTTTCTATGCAACGGATTCCAAGTATTTTAACATGTGGGAACCATGGCACAATTCTGGAGTCATTTGCAGCAACTTGTGGGGATTATGAGATGGAGGAGGAAGAGAGGAATCAGCATCAAGGGTTGATACACCCTTATCTATTCCGAAAATTCTTTACACAAGGGAGAAATACTATACAACGTAGTGAAGAAAGGGACAAATCAGTCCTCTTATACATACAATCCACTTCAGGGGCATTCCACATCAGGGTCATTCCACTTGGGAGGCCACCTAATATAGAGTTGATGAGTGGCATCTTGTCATACAGTTCACCACTCTTGGATTCCGGAGAGGTGAAGACATCGGAGGAGTCCAACACAGTGCAGAGAGTTTGGGATAAACCCAAGGAGGATGGAGACACTCTCTCATTTTCATTATCACCCACTCTCACCAGTTATATTGTGCTGACAGAGTTTGCTGCAGGGATGGAGGATTGTGTCTTCATGATGCAGGATGTCTGCTCCACATATTTGATGAGGAGGAGGATACTTCTTTTGGGGAAGGACTTGTTGGGGTTCCCATGTTTTGGCAAGGTTGGCAATACCAAAAGATGAGACAACATCAGAACCACTTTCAGACCTTAGGATCTAGCCCTCCTGGGTCCAGAGAGGGATCTCTCTATATAAGAAAAGGTTTTATGTCTTTGAAGCTCAAAATTTAAGATGTTAGGATAGTTATAAGGCTCGGGGTTTGTTTGTTTGATTGTTTGTTTGTTTGTTTGTTGGGAATCAGGAAAGAAGGGTTCAATATAAGACAAGGACGAGCAAAGAGGATTTTAGGCAAAGGAGGGATGTTTCAGAGAACATTCAATACCATTGGGAAATGGAGTCAGGAAAGGGTTTACTTGCTATTTAATGCGCAAGCTTTCAGTTGGGCTAGTCATCTAAAGCATTGGATCTTAAAGATGATAGTGTGGCATGAAATGGTAAGAGAGGAGGAAACAGTAAATATTTAGAACACAAAGTTAAAGACCTGATATCAGAGAGAGACTTTGAACTCTCAATGCTTCGACCTCTAGCTTGAGGGATCTTAGAAAGGTTCAATTAATTGAAAAGGATCCTAGTGAGATAAAGACAGAGTTCTAGACCTCCCAGTGTTCCCAATTCATTCAATTAAATCCTAACAAGAACATCTAAGAACATATTCCTGAATTCATACATCAGCTAGCAGGAAATGACATCCACTACACTGGTTAAATTAACAGAAATCAACCCTTAGATAACACATTCAGTAGAAAACATTGAAGGCAAGGAGAGCATAAACATAGGGTACCTAACAAGGGTAAATCCTATGCCATATTTTTGATGTGAGCCAGTAGAAATGAAATGAAATGAACTGCAAGTTAAAGACAAACACAGAGATAGAAAAAAATCACCGCTGCTTTAGATCAGGATCCAAAGAAATGTGCTTGTCATATTAAAGAGCAACACCAGTCAAGTACAACATTATCAATAGTTGGATATTCAGTCTAAAAACATTTTCTTCAGCCTATCTTACAACTTTACAAAAATACTATGTCTCAAAAGAAACAACTTGTGATTTCTCTGATAACCGATCAACAACCTTTACAATGAGTTCCTTCATGAATTTTATAGCTGAAGAGAGTAGAGGAGATAGGTGAAAAACTCAATGAAGCATTAAACTTGGGAAAGAAAGAGGGTCGAGGCCCATTCTATTTTAAGTTCCGTGCATTTATCTCTGGTACTCTTTGGATGAAAGAGTGGTCTTCTCCAGGCTTCCATTTACTCCGGTATGTATCAGATGTACTTTGGTTGCAGTACTCTGTAGTACTTTGGTGAATAAAAAAAAGGTAAATAAATGACTGTGAAGTCTGCCATACTGCATATCAAATGCTCTGATAGCATCAGGACTGTTGTCAGGGCAGAAAATTCCTCTAGAACACGGCATAGAATGAAAACTGCATGGGCACTTCGTCCTTTCATAGGAAAGAACATTCTGCTGATGATGAAACCCTCTCGGCGTTGTTTTACGTGCCCTAGGACCTTCTGATCGATCTTCACAGTCTCCGACCAGGTATTTTGCCTCTAATTGTTTAGTTAAGGCTTACGATCTTCAATTATATGCCTTAAAATCTCTTATCTTTCACTGACACCCATCGCTGCTTCCACGATTGCCTCAGACTGCGAAATCAGTGCTTTAATGGCGCTAGAGAGTTTCTGCAGAGCTTGAACTCTGTCCTTTATTGAAATTAATATTGCAAACACCTTCCTGGACATCTTCCTATAATATCAGGCTTTAAATTCAGCTTCTTCTGTACACTGTGCCACCATAATAGTGAATATGAATCATGGCACTTTTTTGCCGCCTGTAACCCTGCAAAACACAAAAAAACGTTAAGGAAAAACATGCATGGGGAGGGTGGTGTGGATTACTGCAAAGAATGGCGATGTGGCATGATGAATGCAGAGGATTTTGTGGAGGAACATAGCAGATCAGCGGGGAATGCTTTAGAGGATGGCGAGGTGGAAATTTAATGAAAAAAATTAAATTTTTCCCTTTGAATGAATTATATAGGGGGACGGGCAAAAAGTGATGAAAACACGTGGACTGGTGATGTGGCAGGACGCGGTCAACGATGGAGTGTGGATTAAATCTGGACTGTCTGATCTCAGGAGGAGATCGACGACTGAAAATGCGTCAGAGGGCGATGGACGGTGGGCCAGGGGTACTGTTGCCTAGGTTATCGCCTGTGCAGCTTGGGGGCGCGATCACCGTGGGATGGCGGGCCACAGATTGAACGGTATACAACGATATTGCGCCGAGTTTTCTGCCGAACTTTAATGCGCGATGGGGGCGGTTTTCGAACAGTGTGCGGGGACACGCATCAGGCGATGAGTGGAATCGCCGTGAAACAAAAAATACTTCCAGCCCTCAGAAAGCGGTGCGATAGAAACCAGCCAGTTTTTGAACAGGGCGTGCTGGCGTGGGGACCATCGGGCGGATAAATTCGGGCCGTCGGATCGACGGGTAAATGAACGGTGGATGTGTGATCAAGGCGGGGCGAGCGGAGTGGTCCATGGCGCGGTGCTGACTTGCGAAGACTGTCGGATCTAAACAGATCGACGGTCAGAAATGCTCCCGATATACATTTGTGATGAGTGCCTTCTTCCTTGGTGCCTGGTCTTGGCGCTAGGTCACGTGGTGGAAAAGGATGAGGGGGCTAACAGTGGCTCCACATGGGGATGGCTTCTTCTTGAAGGAGTCAAGAATTCAGAAAATGATCTTTGGTGTAGGCCAGATGCCTGCTGCTTGAGCCACCTTTCTTCTTTGATTTTCAGTTGCCACAATTGTGAAGACATCAATTTAGCATAAAAACTCGCCCAGACCATCTACCTACCCATCCTACAATCCTAGCATTTTTTCTTGTAGGGTGCATTTGAACTAGCATACCCTTTACATCATTTTTATTTTTTACAAACAAGAAAATAAACATATTCTATTTCTACCCTTATTACTCCATGAGACCAGATTAAACTGTTGGTCTCATATGTTTCTCTACCTAATCTAATGTCTTCTGGGATTAGACTGTCTAGTAGATTTCTTCTCTACATTCTACAACAGAAATTTAAAAACATTCAAACTAGGATTAGACAGTCTAGCTTGCCATGGATCCAAGGCATAAAGATAGTTACGCATGGACAGAAACTTGCAGAAAACTGAAAACAAAATTTTGAAGGCTTGAAATCTGAAGCTTGATGTATCCTTCCTTTCTTTGTGACTCAAGTTTTTGGCTTGTTAGAGTCACTTTCTTTCTTCATTTCATCTCTGATTTTGGACTTGTTAGAGCTAATTATTTTTTATTCTTTGCTGGTCCAGGTTTTGGGCATGTTTGACCCAGCTATCTTTACTTCCCTTACCTCAAGTTTTGATCATATTGGAGCCAATATTTTTGCACTTTAGAGGTTCATGTTTTGAGCATGTCTGAACCTCTCCTTTCTCTCTGTTTTTTGAAACATTTTATTTTTTTCTTGAAAACAAGACATTGCAATGGTATGTACAATGGAAATGGAAACTGGAAATTTGAAATCAGCAGAAGTAGTGTTTGAGCATCCTGCCATTGACAGGGCCCCCAAACAGCTCTGTACTATCTAGTCCTTGCAGAAAAAATGCATTTAGACCCACAGTGGCCTGGATGATGCATGGACCTTGCCACAAACTGTCAAACTTGCCGTGCTTTCCTTTGTCCTCTCTCCTTGAGTCCCACTTCAGAGCTTTATCTCCGATTTTGGAATCAGAAGCTTTGGTTCTCTTGTCAAACAAATTCTTTATGTTTTCCTAAACTTTCACAACTCTGTTATAGACCTCTTCCCTTGTTTGCTGGAGATGAATAGTTTGGTTTATCCTCTTCACCATGTTGTTTTCTTCTGTCTGAATCTCTTGGAAAAATTTGATCACTGGTACTCCAAGGATAGTAGGAAACACTGCTTCTATTCCATATACATGCTGGTATGGTGACATGCCAATGGATTTCTTTGTTGTAAGCCTTTCAGCCCACAGGGCATGCAATAACTTGTTATGCCATGAATTTTTGTTCTCTTCCAACAACTTTTTGATGATGGTCACCAGGCTCTTGTTTGATGATTCAACTAATCCATTACCTTGTGGGTAATAGGTAGTGGAATGACCAAGTGCTATTTGGTACCTGTGACAAAAATCAACCATTTTCTTGGATCCAAAAGCGGCAACATTATCAGTGATTATTTTCCTTGGGCAGCCAAACCGAGAGAGGATATGACCTTCTAGGAACCTAATGATGACTGAATCTGTGGCATTCCTAGATGGCATGGACTCTATCCACTTGGTGAAGTAGTCTGTGGCTGTTAAGATCCATTTGTGTTGTGCAGAAGAAGCAAGGTGAATTTCTCCTATGAAATCTAGGCTCCATTGCATAAAGGGACCTTCAACGGTGATGGGTTGTAGAGGTAAGGGGAGGAGTTTTCTTTTGCCTTCAAAAATCTGGCACTTGTGGCAGGCAATTATCATCTTATGAATATCATTGAAGAGTGTAGGCCAATAGTAGCCAGCTCTGAGTATTTTGTTTGCAGTGGATTTCCAGTTCAGGTGGCCTCCACACTCTCCTGCATGGAATTATTGTTTAATCCTTTCTGCTTCGGACTCAGGAAAACATTTAAGCAATAGACCATTAGCATTTTTCCAGTATAATAATTCATTCATTATGCAATAGCTTCTGGCCTTTAGCTTTAAGAACCTGACCTTGGTCTTTGATAGTTCAGGAGGGGCATTGAGGTGTGTAAACACATACAGAATGTCAGAATACCAAGGAGAGCTCTGAAACTTCAACAGCGGGATCAGGAAATCCCTGCTGCTCATCCAAGGCATCTACCATGTTAATGTTAAGGGCTTGTAGATTTGATTCAACCATTAGTTGAGCTAAGCCCTGACCTTTAATTAGTTTGGTGGGTTTTATCTCAAGGTCGTATTCTAAGATCACAAAAATCCATTTGCCCCTCTTCCCATCTGGGTCTTGGGACAAGATGTCTTTAACCACTATATTTGGCACATAGGCTAAGGTGTGGGAATGCAGTATGTACACCCTAAAGTCTTTCAAGGCCTTTACCAAGGCATAGGCCTATTTTTCCATAATGTTGTATTTAAAGGGTGCATCCCTCAGTGCTTTGTTGAAGAAAGAAATGGGCTGCTCCATTCCCTCTGGATTTTTTTGCAGCAGAACTGCAGCTACTGTATGCTCGGAGGAAAATGAAAAGATCAGGAAATCCTTTGAGAAATCAGGGCTAATTAGGATAGGAGCCTCGGTGAGAGCAATTTTAACTGATTCGAAATATTTCTTGGCCTCAATAGTCCACTTAACTCCTACACCTTTCTTCAACATGTTAGTCATATTCCTAAGGTGTTCACCTAAGTTGGGAATAAACCTCCTGAGGAAATTGATTTTCCTAATGAAGGATTGTAACTCCTTGATGTTTCTTGGGTGAGTGATTTGTAGTATTCCCTCAACTCTCTGTGGGTCTATCCTAATCCCCTTCTCAGATATGATGTGGCCAAGAAGTTTTCCTTCTTGTAGCCCAAATACAGTCTTTTTAGGATTCAATGACAGACCGAACCTTCTACATTTTTCAAACACTCTTCTCAGGTGTTCTAGGTATTCTTCCTCAGTCTTGGAATAGAATGTTATGTCATCCAGATAGATGACAATGAAGTGTCCTGTTTCATCTGAAAAAGCTATGTCCATTGCTCTTTGGAAGGTTGCACCAGCATTCATCAGTCCAAAAGGCATCTTTACATACATAAAGGTGCCCCATGGAGTGGTAAAGGCTATCTTGAGTTGGTCTTCTAGGATTACTAAGACTTGGTTGTAGCCTAAAAAACCATCTAGCAGGGAGATCCTTTTTGAGCCTACTACCCTCTGAAGGATGTGTTCCATTTTTGGCAAAGGGTAATTGTCTTTGAGTGAGGCTCTATTAAGATTCCTGAAATCAATACACAGCCTGATCTCCCCTGTTTTCTTTCTTACAACCACTAGGTTTGATACCCAATCAGAGAACCTCACAGGCACAATTATGCCTGCCTCATACATCTTCTTAATCTCTTTTTCCACTGTAGGCAATTGTTTTGGGTTTATTCTGCCAAATTTTTTTCTGAAGGGTTTCTGATTCTCTTTCAAAGGTATTTTGTGATGTATGATGTTTGTGTCATAGGCCTTTAAGTCCTCATAGCCCCAAGAAAACACATCAATGAATTCCTTGAATAGGTCAATGCATTCCTTTTTCATGTTTGCAGGCAAGGACTTAGCCAATTTGATCATCTTGGGTTTATCTTCAGTGCCTATGTTGCATTCCTCCACCTCAGAATTTTAGTGTTCTATAGTGGGCCTTTTTGCTACATCATCAAAGTCAAAAAGGTTCTCTAAAGGTGCCATACCTTGAGGTATGTTGTTATCTTTGGTCTGCAGCACCTATACCTCTTCATTATCTGTGTTTTCACATTTTTCGTTTGGATTTCCAATCTGTTCATTTAAAGTGTTTATTTCTATGTTATAGGGTGGTTCTTCCTCATCTGAGGACTCTTCACTTTGGCAGCTACTGTCAGATTTAGAATCTGAATCAGAAAATTCAAACTCATGTCTGCCTACCAGGAAATCTTCAATCTGTTTATCACCCTCAAAGACCTACCAATATTTTTCATTTTCCAGCACTGCAGGTCTGAATCTGGTTTGAATGATGATCTGTTGGTCACTGGGAGGCTTATGATACGAACTAGCCATGCAGGCTAGTCCATTTGCAATTTCTTTCTGACCTTTAGGGATGAACAACAGATTGTATTCTACAAAGGTTTTCAATAGATCCATAGTGTCATTCCTGTACGCTCTCAGCCTACGATGTTTCGCTGTGTATTCACCATTCACTTGTTTAATGATCAACTCAGAGTCCCCATGCACGGCTATCCTACGGGCTCCTAGTTTTTTCAACAAATTCAGGCCTAGGATAAGAGCCTCATACTTTGCAATATTGTTTGTGCATTTTAAGTGCAGGTTACAGGCATGGCTCTTTGCGTAGTCACTCTCTGTGTTATGTATCCACACCCCTGCTCCAGCAGTTCTCCTGGTATCTCTATTTTTTCATTATGCGTATCTCTGTTTTTTCATCCTGACTCCTCCAAAGATTCATCATTGCAAAGAATGAAAGAGTCGAGATCTATGTGTACAGAGTATAAAGGTGAATTTTCAGGCTTTTCGGGGCTACTGACCAGGAATTTCATTTGTGCTTCTCTATACAGTCTTCTAAGTTGGCTAAAAATAGGGATTGTGGCATATGCCCCATCCATCTGCATCGCACCCTGCAGCTTGGCTCCCCATGACCTTGACAATAGCATACCATACTTAGGTGGCACATCTGCCACCACAACATCCATGACCATACATTTTGCTGGATTTTGGGTAAGGCTTACACACAGGTCTTTGATTAGGCCCAGAAATTTTACTCTGCTAGAGTCAAATGAATATAAATATTTATAGGGGCGGGTTATCTCTAGGCCTAGATTTTCCATAACCACCTTAGGCATTAAGTTGTGAGATGCCCCAGAATCATGCATTGCATTGTGAAGGATCTTGTCATGGATATTAAGACTGATATAAAAAGGGGGCACTACCCCTTCCTGAAACTTTCCTTCTATCTTTGGACCAAATAGAAGGGCTGGTTGATCATCACTCAGATTTACAGTGTCACTGTTATCGCCTAAATTTAATGCTTTCAAAATTTGGCCTTTATATACATCCTGAGTGGCCATCTTAGAGAGTGGGACAAATATTTTCATTTTTGCAATCTCACTCTCCAAATTGAAAGTGGACTGAATCTTTGGAATGTTCAACTCTGTTTTGCTAGCCACCACCTTGGTGGCAGAATCAGTGGGCTGATTCTCACTACGCACAGTGTTAGAAATTGTTTTGTCAGGAGCACTAACTATAGTGCTAGTGTTGCTAGTCGGTTGACTCTGTTTATCAGTGTTTTGGTTGTCTTTTTCTTTGTTCTTCCCAGAACTCTCAACTGTTTATTTGTTACTTTTAGTAGTTGCTTTAGAAGATTTCTCAGGCCTTTTCTTGATGTTAACCTCAGAAGCTTTGGGTTTGGGATTATCTAGGCTCCTTTTGCTTCTAAGTTCATATTTTTCTCTGACCTGCATCATGGCATCTTCAAATCCAAGTCTGTAATCCTAAGATTCCAATCCTCCCTCATCCCAATACGAGGGTGAGGGTTGATCTTCTTCTATGGAACAGTTGTAGATTGAGTTTTCTACTTCAAACATGTTTATTGTGTTCCCCTTAGACTCTTCTATGATTCCCTCATCTTCATCAAGAAAGTTCTCTTGGAATGGGGGAATAACTTGCTGATCTGATTCTCTTTGTTTGTTGGGAGTGGTGTTGTTTCTTCTAACATTCTGGTTCTGGTTTCTGTTCTGATTGCTAACTGTGACAACCATTTTTTCCATCATTTGCTGTAGCTTCTCCATGTTTTTGTATATGCGGTCATAATTGGGGTCAGATGTGGAAGCTACATTGTCATCTCTATATGTTACCCTTTTCTCAACTCTCAATCTAGATTTTTTCTCAATCAGGTTAGCCTCTACACTCATAGCTCCTTTTTGCATGTCTTCCAATGTGTTGTAATCCCTCTCCCTAAGCTGGTAGGCCATATCAGCATCCAAGCCTTCAGGGTATTTCACTAGGACCATACCTTGGGGAGGTTTCATGTGTGGAGGAAGAGATATAAACACTGTTAAACCTTGTAGAGTAGTCCTGGACACTCTCTACGACGTTTCTCTTAAGATTCTTGTATTCTGCTAAGATTTGGAGAGGGTTGGCCTTAACTTCCCATTTGTTTATGAAGGTCTGATATAAAGCTGGAAGGTCTTGGATACTATTAGGAGGTAGGCCTTTAAACCATTTCTTCACATCACCTCCTAAGCTCTGGGCAAAGATTCTTAGTTTGATTGTATCATCATCTATTTCCATGTAGTCAAAAGAATCTTCCATCCTATCTACATGGTGCTAGGCTGTGGTGGATTATTTTGCCGTGAAGTGTGGGATGTTTGATTGATAATCATTGGGTAAGGGTACTAAAGGCTAGGGTAAAATCAGAGGGGCATACCAGGCTGCCATGATGATGTTTTGGTGAGGTAAAGGGTTGGCTTGAGCAACTGGTATATGGATGACAGGGATACTAGGACTAGCATAAGCTTGTTGGGCAGATTTAGGGTGGCAAAGCCCCAAGTTTCGAATGAAGTGAATATCAGGGGGAGTAGATGGAGGGGTCTCTCTGTCCCTGATGTGTTGACCACTATGAGATGGTGAACTGCGAAGCTCAAGGTCTGGCTGGTCTAGAATACTAAATGACCTAGTTCTTGGTAAACTATTTTGAGTGCCTATGTCAGAAAATGAGTCTGATAGAGCTATAAAGTATTCTGGTGTAGAGTTAGCTCTATGGATGTGGCTGGAAATAGTTGATTCTTTAGGTGCAGGAGATCCCTTGAGGATGCTCTCAGGGTTATCAAATATTTCTGGTGGGTTTGGGTTGGGATAAGCTCTTGTGTGAATGGTTCTCAAAGCCAGAATGTTGTTTTCAACAAGGGAGCCTAACCCTGATTGTTACTGTTACTGTGGTTGATGTTGTAATTGAGGCTGGTCTCCCAGTGGAGTCTTATGTGAACCAAGATAATCAGCAAGCCTACTGATCACCAGTGGAGTCTTGTGATCTTTAAGGAGCTATGGAGTCGCCAGGCGGAAGGTTTAGGATGCTTCTGGAGGGTACACTTTCCACCACAGTGCTTTCCCTTTTCAGGGATATCTTAAAAACACAGCAAACTCTAACCAGAGATCGACTGGGAGGGATTTTACCAGATATGTCACCTCTAAAAAGAGTGTGATATCTGGAGCCTACCTGGCCCTTTCCAGACTTTGTCTAAGAGTGTGGGTGAAACACAACAAATGGTGTAGAAAGTGAAGTGCAAATGGAAGTGTTTCACTACCAACCTGGCCAGAGTTTCTAGGTTTCTGAGGTTCCTATGATGTAGTAAGATGAAAAATATTCAGAATTTCCCCAGCGGAGTTGCCATTATGTTGGAGACGACAATGGGAAATAGAATAATATTTGCAGCTACAGACTCTCAGTTTTTCCCCAGCGGAGTCGCCATTATGTTGGGGTTCCCATGTTTTGGCAAGGTTGGCAATACAAAAAGATGAGACAACATCAGAACCACTTTCATACCTCAAGATCTAGCCCTCCTGGGTCCAGAGAGGGATCCCTCTATATAAGCAAAGGTTTTATGTCTTTGAAGCTCAAAATTTAAGATGTTACGCTAGTTATAAGGCTCGAGGTTTGTTTGTTTGGTTGTTGGGAATCAGGAAAGAAGGGTTCAATATAAGACAAGGACGAGCAAAGAGGATTTTAGGCAAACGAGGGATGTTTCAGAGAACATTCAATACCATTGGGAAATGGAGTCAGGAAAGGGTTTACTTGATATTCAATGCGCAGGCTTTCAGTTGGGCTAGTCATCTAAAGCATTGGATCTTAAAGATGATAGTGTGGCATGAAATGGTAAGAGAGGAGGAAACAATAAATATTTAGAACACAAAGTTAAAGACCTAAGATCAGAGATAGACTTTGAACTCTCAATGCTTCGGCCTCCAGCTTGAGGGATCTTCCTCAGCCTATCTTACAACTTTACACAGAGACTATGTCTCAAAAGAAACAACTTGTAATTTCTCTAATAACCAATCAACAACCTTTACAATGAGTTCCTTCATGAATTTTATAGTTGAAGAGAGCAGAGGAGGTAGGTGAAAAACTAAATGAAGCATTAAACTCAGGAAAGAAAGAGGGCCGAGGCTCATTCTATTTTCAGTTCTGTGCATTTATCTCTGGTACTCTTTGGATGAAAGAGTGGTCTTCTCCAGGTTTCCATTTACTCCGGTATGTCTCGGATGTAATTTGGCTGCAGTACTTTGTAATACTTTGGTGAATAAACAAAAAGGTAAATAAATGACTGTGAAGTCTGCCATACTGCATATCAAATGCTCTGATAGCATCAGGACTGTTGTCAGGGCAGATAATTCCTATAGAACATGACATAGAATGAAAACTGCATGGGCACTTCGTCCTTTCACAGGAAAGAAAATTCTGCTGACGATGAAACCCTGTCGGTGTTGTTTTACGTGCCCTAGGACCTTCTGATTGATCTTCGCGGTCTTCGACCTGGTATTTTGCCTCTAATTGTTTAGTTAAGGCTTACGATCTTCAATTATATGCCTTAAACTCTTTTATCTTTCACTGACACCCATCGCTGCTTCCACGATTTCCTCAGACTGCGAAATCAGTGCTTTAATGGCGCCAGAGAAGTTCTGCAGAGCTTGAACTCTATCCTTTGATGAAATTAATATTGCAAACACCTTCCTGGACATCTTCCTGTAATATCAGGCTTTAAATTCAGCTTCTTCTGTGCACTGTGCCACCATAATAGTGAATATGAATCATGGCAGTTTTTTGCTGCCTGTAACCCCGCAAAACACAAAAAAACGTTAAGGAAAAACATGCATGGGAGGGGGGCATGGATGACTGCAAAGAATGGCAACGTGGCATGATGAATGCAGAGGATTTCGTGGAGGAACACAGTGGATCAGCGGGGAATGCTTTAGAGGATGGCGAGGTGTAAATTTAACGCAAAACATTAAATTTTTCCCTTTGAATGAATTATATAGGGGGACAGGAAAAAAATGATGAAAAAATGTGGACTGGTGACGTGGCGGGACGCGGTCAACAATGGAGAGTGGATTAAATCTAGACCATCCGATCTCAGGAGGAGATCGATAGTTGAAAATGCGTCGGAGGGCGATGGACAGTGGACCAGGGGTACTATTGCCTGGGTTATCGCCCGTGCAGCTTGGGGCGATCATCGTCGAATGGTGGGCCACCAATTAAACGGTATACAACGATATCGCGTCGGGTTTTCTGCTGAAATTTAATGCGCGATGGGGGCAGTTTTCGAACAGTGCGCAGGGACACACGTTAGACGATGAGTGGAATCGCTATGAAACAAAAAATATCGCTAGCCCTCAAAAAGTGGTGCGATAGAACCCAACCGATTTTTGAACAGGGCGCGCTGGCGTGGGGACCATCAGGCGGATAACTCCAGGCCATCGGATCGGTGGGTAAATGAACGGTGGATGTGTGATCAAGGCGAGGTGAGTGGAGTGGGCCATGGCATGGCACTGACCTGTGAAGACCGTCCGATCTAAACAGATCGATGGCCAGAATTGCTCCCGATATACATTTGTGATGAGCGCCTTCTACCCTGGCGCCTTGTCTTGGCGCTGGGTCACGTGGTGGAAAAGGGTGAGGGGGCTAGCGGAAAAGGGGCTAGGCCTGATATAAGTTAAAAAGTGGGTTTTTGCCGCTTTTTAATGCATTTTGAGACTAGGAAAAGGGTAACGGTAGGGGGAAAAAGGGGAAAATAGGCCAAACAAGGGGTACGTGTAGGATTTAAAGGGGATTTTGGGAGGATTTAGAGGGAAAAAGGGGAACTTTGACAAAGGGGAAAAAGGGGGACATTTTGCAGGGATAAAAGGGGCAAAAGAAGGCCTTAGGAGCACAATTTATCATCATCAGTGAGGCTTTTTGGATGGATACAATAGTTAGGATCTTTTCAAAGGCAGTGGACACACAGAGGCTTCAAGGATGATGTGTTTTCAAGAGAAATGCATTCCTTGAAGGCTCATAAAACAAATTGGCCCCCTTGCATTGCTTTTCAAGGAATTTATAGGGGGCTAACAGGACTCTTTCACACATGGGAGTAGATGGAGGTTACTCATGCTTATATTACCCAGGATCGAGAGATTCCTTTTGGATGATATTTTCTCATGGGAGACTAGCTTGCTAGGATCCCCATTACTACTTGAGCATAAGCAGCTGCATGATGGGCTTGGCAGCATTTTGGAGGATGGATTTGGCATGGGGGATGTCAAAGTAGCAGGCAACAGCATGAGGGGAGCACTACATTACAGATTACCAGTGCTGTCTATAAGGAGGATGGATCCAGGTTGGAGGACTCAGATTTTGGTTGAGTATTCCCAGGATCTTGGTGCATGCATGTTTCTTGATGACCAGGAGGGAGATGACATATACATGGTGGATGATGCGGTCATCTATTATTATGGCAGGGTCTTCTTGGCTAGAGTTTCTAGTCTCAAGGAGAAATTATTGCATGCAACACATGTGGACTTTCTAGCTATGCACTATGATGCATACTTTGCTTTTCTATAAAAGTTCATTTGGGATGGCATTCAACCTGATATATATCAGCACATGGATAGATGCATAGCCTGGATGATTTTTGAGAGGTTGGCACAACCACTTCCCTACTCATTTGAGGTGAGGGAGAGCATTCAGATGAGCCATTTCAGCTCAAGGACCAGAGTACATGGTAAAGAAGGTATATGTTCTCATTTTGGTTTACCTTTCTTTACATTATATGAGCAACTTGATGAGCTACGGATGATCACATCTCCTTATTCTACTTATTATGATGTACTTGTGGCCCATTGCAGCAATGGGAGTGGATATTTTTATGATGGTTTGTGGGGGAAGCCACATATCTCTTGGTGTGCACCATTGGCACCAATTTGTATTTTCATATTTCCATCTTCTAAGATGTTTGTGGCAGCAAAAAAGTGGTTGGAAAATCACTTGTTTTTTTTAGTTTTGAATCAGGCAGGAGGTTCACTGCGCCGGTCCCATGAGTATAGTAGTGACCCACTTTATAGTTGTCTTATGACAAGTTGTTTTCATTGCATATTGCTTCCTTGTGTTGTTGATGGTTGTACATTCAGAGGGAGCACTACTTGGAGAGTGTTGGAGGTATGGGGACAGCCCATTGGGAGTATGATTCTCCCCATTATACATGCTTTATGTTTTAGGAGAAAAAATGGGCACACCATGATTGCCATGTCACTAATTTTCTCTTCACATAGGAGGGGCTATTGGGAGAGACTGCATTATTGGAGGAGGCACTTCATGTTGATTCATTTTGTGGGGAGGCTTGGGACAATTGTGGAGGCCATGAAATTTCAGCCCAAATCAGCAACCCCCTCACACTTATCATAAATGGAGGGAGAAACTACTTGGATGGAAAAATCTAAACTCTCCATTCAGCCCCAACATATTGCATAGATCCGGGGTTGAGGATTACTTTGTTGAGCTACTTAGGATAGCTCATTTCATATGGATGATTGCATGGGTGAAGGAGTCATTCATTGGGAATAAGACTTCCCATGTTTTTCATCACTCCTACCTTAAGGAGGTGATTGAACCACACGGAGATTTCCACTTGCACCTTCTATTATCTCATGATGTGTTCTTTGGTTCTACATACTTGGAGGGATACATGGAGGAAAGATTTACTGCATACCTTGATGAGCTATGGTGGGGTCTATTGATGAGGAGGCCACAAGAAGAGGGGGAGAAATTTTGTTCTCTCTATGCAGTTGCTTGAGGACAAGCAACATGTGGGAGGGGAGGACTGTAATGTTCCCAATTTTAGCCTTAAGCTAAAATGGAATATTATAGTAAGCATATTTTTATTTTGTTAAATAAAATGGGTAAGGAGACACCTTAACCCCTTTAGATGGAGAAATAACACTCCTTGTGTGAAAGGAGGGATAATAAAGTAGTTGGATTGAGCACCACATGGTGTGAATAGGATTGGATCAAAGAATGATCTAGTCATTTTGACCAAGTCAACTAAAACTGTCTAGATACATTGCACCTACTTGGACAGCGCAGTTTTGGTGGATGCTTCAATTGCTTGAGCTAGAAGCAAGTGTGAATGGGAACCATGGTGAGAAAGGTTTCTTTTCTTTATAAGGAGGAGATGGAAACCCATTTTCATTATGCATTAGCTTATCATTTTTGTTGCATCTGCAAGACTTGCATCCCCGGGCTGTTTAGCAGGGTTTGTGGTGTTCTTCACCCAAGGGTGTTCTCGGTTGGGAATCCCTACCTCTTCCTCAAGGAAGGAGAGGGTTTGAGCTTCATTTCCTCATTCCAGCATTTGGCCAAGCTTCTCTCTGCAGCTACAACATTATTTCTGCAGCAGATTAACGTTGTGTTGCTGGGTGCAGCAACAAAGGAACTTATAGAGCCATCCTTTGGCTTATTCTTCAGGGGAGATCTTGCATATTCTTGGAGGAGCAGCTGAGAAGACTCCGGGGCTTCATTTGAGATATTTGGCATCAAGCCAATCACTCACCATCTTCGCAGCGCAGTCTTGGTTAGAAACTGCGTTATTTTCAGAGGCAGTTGCTGGGAGAGCCATTTGGGCTCATCAAGAGGATTGTTCTTGAGTAGAGGGATCAACCTTCTGCTGAAGAGAATTATCAGAGGAGGGCATCACTATTTCAGATCTGCCATAGCCTCTTTGTATATTTTGATTCAGTTGCAGTGACAAGTCAGATTGTCACATTTGTAAATTTTCTGGCATTTCTAGCAATCTCTCCTAGATTAGCTAGAAATATTGTATTGGAGTCCATTCTTCTATTCTTGGGCATTTATTTCTATATTTTAGTCATATTCCATGCATTAATATCTATAGTAGCAACTACACCCCTAGAGACAGCGCTGTCACTGCTCTCCGGCATTTTATGTAGTTGCTTCATCTCTTGTATCTCATTGTTTACTCATTGGAGGTGGATTCTCATTGAATGAGGGGTTTACTCCTCATCATATTTTTATATATTGTTGCTGATATATTAATGAATATGATGGCTGTAATATATTACATTTTGTGTTGCATTCAAATCTGCAGAGTTCATGGTTATGTTCATGTATTGCTATAAGTTCTCTCATTAAGAATTTTCTGAGAGATCCATTTTGGGGAGATCTGTATAGGCCCTCTAGGCTTATTTATTTGAGCTTAACTTCTGGAAGAGAAGTGCTTGGTGTTTTAACAAGGGGATCCAAGCCCCCTTCCTACTTATTTTCACACTGTCTTCCTTATATAGTGTCCTTGAGGAAGAGATTGCAGAAATTCTTGAAAAAGGAATATTACACGAGATATGAAGGAAGAAATATTTAAGTTTATGCAGAAAGAGGATGAGAATATCGAGGAATTTTTGGAACATTTCAAATATAGTTTACAGATATCCAGCCATAGTGGCCTGAACAAGGACATCGGGAAGATTATATTTCTCTGGGCATTGAGGGAAGAATCTTTGGAACTTTGAATATAGTAGGAAAAGGGGATATATCGAAGGAGGATTTTGACACCCTCTACGAATTATGCATCCAGTGTTCACGAGGGGCTGCAAGGAACACGTAATTAATTCAAACCCTTAAAGCATACAGTGGTGGAGTTATAATGCAACCATATGGCCACAATACCCACATAATCTCAAATCATACATTTCCCAGGATTTTCTTTTTCACTATGATGGGATCTGTCTTGAAACTGCTGCTGCAATAGTAGAATACCTCCTTGGATTAAAAAAAAAAAAAACTTTACAAATGGAAATATTATACACCCAGCTCCCTTCAGTCCAAATTATTTAATAAGACCTGAAACTAGAGTCCCGCAAATGCTTTATCACCCCCGTTTTATAAATGAAAAACCCAATTTCATGCTTTCTAATCAACATGTCAAACCTCTTTCTATGACCACTACATGTGACCGCTTCATGGAACTGAGGCTTCCCACAAAACCTTATCTACAATCCTCATCATATATACTCCATCGCATTTACACTTCGCAAATATAGATCGCAAATTCCAAATCGCATCGTGATTTCGCAGATTCAAGGCTCCTCTTGTCATATGCAATATGCAATTGCATCACATCGAAACCTTTGTAATTTATCACAATATCACAGTTTTAACCATATCACAATAATATCGATTTTGAAAATCGTAGCGAATAACTTATCACATGTTTCAAGGTCCTTTAACAATTTTTCATCTCTGAATGCGATATGGCTTCCTGACCGTAGATATTCCACTGTAATCCTGCGATGTGATCTTCACCATTCACCTTCCACTTCATTTCTGCGATAGGATCTTAACCATCCATCACTCTCACTTCATATATACGATATAATCTCAACCGTTCATTCTCCAACTTCATCCTTGCGATCTAATATCCACCATCCATTCACCCTTCACACTTTTGTTATTAAATCTCTGGAACTTTGGGGAAAAACACAGTTTTGCCTTCGGAAATTATATTTTTTTCCTCTCGTCCATAGTAATACCATTGTAATTACCTCCAAACGGATCCATCTGCCATTTCAATAAGGAAATATTGACTCATATGCACCTGCATACAGATTTCTACTCAAATTTCTAAACATCGGTTCCACAAAGGAAAACTTCAGAAATTTCAGCATTATCGCTCAACACAGAGAAATATTCTAACCACGAAGATTCACAATTTAATTCATTTTATACTCTTTTAATGAATCAATCAGAAATAAATTGAAAATTCACCCTTGAACAGGTATAGACGAACCTTTCAAAACATAATTGTTCACACAACACAGATATCGAAACCCCATCTCATCACTCTCACTGCACACTGTGTTTTTTTATTAATATAACAGATTATATTTACAAAGGATAACATCTATACTCATCAGAATATTAACTCCTGCCTCATAAGGCCCAAACTATTAAACCCAGGCCAATCCTCTTATGTTTCAAAAATTCTTACCAATACATACAAAAAAGGAATCATGAACCAATTTGAGTTGAAATCCAACAATCTCTCAATATTTCCTAAAGCTTCTCCTAATTCCATTCTTTACTCAACCAAAATCCTATATTAGAACTCTAAATCCCTAAAATCCTCACTCTTCCTAAGATTACTCACTCATCCCTAAGATCTCTACAACTCACAAGATATTCTTCATTAATCAAATTACATTTAAATCTCTTTAGAACTCAATCTAATCTTAGGAAAGTAAAAAAATTAATTAAGGGAACCCACTCCCTTTAGTAAATGTGTGATAAAACTCCTAGGTCTTATAAACCTTGAAGAATGCTCCTGCATCAAGTTACAAAAGAAGAAATTGGAAATTTTTTGACAATTTAAGGATCGATATGCTGAGTACATTATCCTCATAGTTGGACACTTTACAAGAAAAATAGAAGCAGGTGGAATTAGAAAATACCATGGCCATTTGCTACCCTCAATGCAAGAAGAAACACCTGTTGAAAGAATTTCCATTGAATATTATGGAAACTTGTGAAATATGTGAACAAATTCATTCTACCAGCTCGTGTCTATATCTTCTTGGACTAAATGTAGTTTTTGAAGGAGAAAATGAAGAGGTAGATCAGTTGTACTTTATGGGTTCTAGAAAACCATGGCAGCCACGACCACATAATATGAATCAAAGTATGCCTTAGGACCTTTCTCAGTATTTTAATAACTTAAATATTGGCCCTCAGTCAATACCTTTTTCACCTTCATGGCCATAGTATTGTTAATGTCCACCATGGCAGCCTTGGCTTCCTTAGTCTAGTTCAAACCCTTCATGTTTTTAGAATTAGTGTGGGCCTCCTCCTCCTTCTGGAAAGTTTCCCTAATCTATGCCACAACAACAACTATAGTTTCCTTGTAATGTTTCCTCCAGTAATCCTCCCCTTCATCCTCAACTTCCTATTCAACCTAATCCAATTCATAATAATAAGGGGGCTCGGTAGATTGATACACTCAACTTTTCTACGTATAGCATTTATATCACAGAATGTAATGAGATAAAATTATGATTTTTTCGGGTAGTGAATACTCAGACTTCGCAGATCATTGTTGAACATGTTGATGACAAAGTTTTAGAACCAAAAATTTGGGCAGCTGGGGTGAATCAAACCAAGATTTTATAAAACAACTAATCAGGAGTTCATAAATTTTGCTCAAAATTTAAAGTTATGGGATTGGGTTGAAACCAATATGGTTGCCTAGATCTTGTCTTCCTGATTTTGGCACCATGAACAGTTCGAAAAACCGATGTCGTATGAGGGAGATATCGTGTTCTGATCGAAATCCCAAACATGTAAAATTTTCGAGAAGGTTGACTGGGATGCCCAGTGAGCAAGGTAGATGCACAGTAAGAAAAAGGAATATTCCTTTCCTCAGAGCCAACTGCAGGTTGAAAAGTGATGCAAATATATTGGTGTATGAGTTTCAGAGATGCCTAATCAGAAGGTGACACGTGGCCATCCCTGAGGCCACCACGTTTCCCTGTAGTGGTGTATTAAAATTTTGGGTGAAGGTCCGCAGGGCTTGACCCCGCGACCTCCAACAGCACACACACATGACATAAATACCTAAGCTACACATGTTTCTTAACATATATCATTCACGGGTTTATTATAAAGTTTATGTAATTCATGTTTGGGGGTTGGGACAGCCAGTGGTCCCAACCCGCCAATGGTCCCGGAGGAGCGTTCACATGGAAACGTTAAAACAGTTGTTACAACTGATGGCTTAAAAGAAAATGCTAACCACCAATTATTTGACCCTGTGTCACATGTAATAGTCACAATTATTATTTTCATGCGGTATCCTCTAACAACACATTAACCCGGAGTTTAAAACCTCATCCATGGTTAAAAGCCTGAGTTCCGCTCCAACGGTTGCAGTTCGTAAGCTGTGGTTTGGGGTTGGAATGTGGCCACCCCAACCACTAACCATTTAATGTTGTGGTATTTTCTGGCAGAATTCACTAAATTAACTCCAGTTAAATGGATTTATCCACTTTTAGTGGAGTTTTTCTGGGTGTAACTAGGCAAAAGAGTAGGAGACTGAATTTTTGGCCATTCAGAGTGAATGAAGAGTCATTTTTGACTAATTAGAGCATTTTGGAGCCATTGGTGCAGAGAAAAAAACCATTAGAAGCTTGTAACTACATGTATTTTCAAAATTTTGAGCATAATGAAAGATGGACATGCCATTGAGAGCTAGAATAGCAGATGTAGCATAAGAGGGGTGAACTGCTTCATCATGCCTGCTGTGTAAATTATGTGTGGTGAATTATTTCTCTATTCTACACTATTTTTCAGTGTTATTTTTGCTTATTTAATGCTTCTAATTCACTAAAATAATCTACAATTCATGGTTAAATTCGTCAATCCTTAAGCAAACTAATGAGACAAGTATGCACATGTTTATAAACTGAAAAGACACTTAGCACAAAAAAAATAATACAGTCCTTTCAGATTAGATTGGTCTCAGAGCTAGAGTTTATTCTCTGGTGTTGTTTTTGTGCAAAGAATTGTTTAACTGTTTGCAAGTTTTAGATGCTTACTAGGCTCAAGCTCAAAAGAGGAGAAGGCAAATTGGTGGGAGCAGAAGGGTCTCAAGAAGAACCAAAGAAAAGGAGAGAAAGATTGCCACAATCTCCACCACCTAGTTCAACTCCTAAGGAATAAGAAGCTACATTAAGTATGTCTCATAGATAAGGATAAATTCATGAAGAAGTTGATGCCAAAGAGGAAGAAAGAGTGTTCAGGAAAGAATTTATTGACATGAATGAGATGGTTAGAATCCTTTATCAAGAAAGGAATGAGAGACTGGAAGGAGAAGGATCCAAACTTCATAAGGAAGGACAAGGATCTTCAGGAGGTCACAATGATGAATATAATTCAAAGAAGGGAAATGGAGGAGGAGAGCCATCATCCTCACCCTCATCATCATCATCCTCTACTTATTCTTCAGTACATCAGACACACAAGTCAAAGAACACTGGTAAAAGTCCTTTTTTAAAACTTGATGTTAAGTTTGAATTTCCAATGTTTAATGGTGAAGTCAATGCAAAAAATCTTGGTAATTGTATTAGGAAATTGCAGGTCTATTTGAGAATCCAGAACCTTCAAGATGTTGATACAAAAATCCAATTAGCTTCATTGAGAATGGAAGGTGCAACGCTTGTTTGGTGAGAAGCCAAGACAAAGGAGGAGATCAAGAAACATGGTAACATTATTCTATCATGGTCAGATTTCATTACTGCTATAAAACAAAAATTTTATCCATTAGCTCATATGCAGAAATCCATAATGAACTGGAAAAACTTTTTGCAATTGAAGGGACAAAATGTGCAAGAATACACCCAAGAATTTAGGAGAAGAGCTCTCTTATTAGGGGTATATTTGCAGAGCCAAGATACTTTTCTCAAGTACATAGGAGGCTTACATAGCTACCTAAAACATACTATTCTAATGTTTAACCCCATCAGTCTAGATGAAGTATGTGTTCAGGCCACACATCCAGAAGCTAGAGGGAAGAAAATTTGTGAGGAGGGTAGATAGAAACCTTTTAAGGGTAAAAAAAAAGAGAAGACATCAAAAGGTAAAAGAAAAAAGAATGCATGTGTTAAGAAATAGTGAGAAAAAGTGGTTTTTAAACATTTTTCAAAAGAAGGCCATGATGAAACTCATTTTTGGAAATTACATCTTGAAATGAGGCCAAAGAAACCCAATAACAAAGGGAAACATAAAATTGTAGCTACAACTCAACATGATTTAGGAGATGATTCAAGTGATGAATCTAAGATTACAACCATGGGATTGAAGAACATGAAGGGAAAATAAATTGAAACTAAACCTAGTACTAGTACATCAAACTCTCACATACATGCTCCAAATGAAGAAGAAAGAATTGAACTGTTTCATGTGAGGGTCATATCCAAGCATACCAATATTGACACATTGTTTGATAGTGGGTCACAAGAAAACTTAATCTATGAATACTTGGTCAAGAAACTTAACCTTGGGACCATACCACATCCAAAAACATATACATTATGTTGGATTTGTAAGGATGCAAATTTACAAGTTTCAAAGAATCGAATATTGCGGTTTGCAATCACTACACATTTTTTTAACACATTTGAATTAGATGTCGTTCCGCTTGACATAATTGGTATTGTGATGGGAAGTCCTTACTTGTATGACAAGAAAGCAATCTTCCATCGCCATGAGAAAAAATATCATTTATTCAAAGATGGCAAGTAGTTCATTGCTAGAGCACATCGTAAGAAGACAAATATTGCTATGGTAAATGCTGAACAAGTAAAGAGGTTGGTAAATTCAAATAAGAATTTTGTTCTTCTTATGATAAAGCCTAAAGCTGATGTTAATCATGAATCATTTGAGGGATGTGATCCTAAGTTGAAATCATATTTATATGATGTATTTAATGCACATCATGAGATGTTTTAAGAGCCGACAGGATTGCCTCCAAAAAGAGAGATTCAACATGAGATTCAGTTGCAACAAGATTGTCCTCCTCCAAACATCGGTATGTATCACATGTCGATAATGGAGAATGCTGAAATAAGGAGGAAAATAAAAGAGATGTTGGACAAAGGAATCATAAGGCCAAGCACTTCGCCATGTGTTTCACCCATAGTCTTGGTACCAAAGAAAGATGGGACTTGGCGCATTTGTGTAGATTTTGAGGCTTTGAAAAAGATTATGGTAAAGAATCGTTACCCACTCCCAAGGATAGATGATTTGATTGATGAGATTAAATAAGCAAAGTTTTTTACTAAGTTATATTTACGAAGTGGATATCATCAAGTAAGAATTGCAGAAAGTGATATATGGAAAACTGCATTCAAAACCAAACAAGGACTCTTTGAGTGGTTAGTTATGCCATTTGGTTTGTGTAATACACCGGAAAATTTCATGTGCATTATGGATAGTGTTTTGAGTCCATTCCTTGATGAATTTGTGATTGTGTACTTAGATGACATATTTATTTTCAGAAAAAACAAGAGAAGAACATGTCTTGCATGTGAATAGAGTGCTTGATATTTTGAAGAAAGAGAAATTGTTTCTTAATATGTTAAAGTGTGAGTTTGGAAAGACTTATTTGGTATATTTGGGACATATTGTAGGAGGAGGAGAGTTGAGAATTGATCCTTCTAAAGTGGAAGGCATTATGAATTGGACCACACCCAAAACAGTAACTGAGGTAAGAAGTTTCTTAGGTGCAACTCAATATTGGAGAAATTTTATTACTAACTTTTCTTCCATCGCAGCTCCTATGCATGTAGTGACAAGTGTGAAGAAAGGCTTCCAATGGGGAGTCAAAAAAAAGTAAGCTTTCGAAGCTTTAAAAGACAAGATCATTTCAGCTCCAGTACTTTCATTACCAAATTTGAGACAACCATTCGAGATTCAAACTGATGTTACTGATTATGCCATGGGCGTTGTACTTTTGCAGCATGGTAAGCCTATCGCTTTCATTCTGAAACATTTAATGGTCTTGTGACAAATTTTCCTACATATGAAAAAGAACTATATGCGTTGGTACAAATTATCAAGAAATGGAAACACTACTTGATGGGTAAAGAGAATATTGTACATACTGATCACCAACCATTACAGTACTTGCAGTCACAAAAAAAATTGCAGCAATCAATACATTTTAGGTGGATGGGATTTATTCAACTGTTTCACTTGGTTATAAGGTACAATAAAGTTATTTTCAATAAATTTGCTGATATGCTTTCAAGACCAATCATTAGTGCATCTACTTTACTAAAAAAAATTTCTGTTGTACATGAGAGTTACATAGAACAATATGCACTTGACATTGATTTTCAAGATGTGTATGCTAGTTTGAGTGAAAGGGAATCAAGTTGAAGAAAAATATTATCACATGCATAACAATTTTCTATTTCATTTGGGAAATCTGTGTATACCACAAGGAGAGAGGCTATATGTCATGAGAGAAGATCATTCATCTCTTATTGCTGGACACTTTGGGGTAAGCAAAACTGCGGCACATCTACAGAGGCATTTCTATTGGCATCACATGATAGATAGTGTGTCGCATTTTATAAGAGGTTGTTATATGTGTGCAATAAGTAAGCCTAGTAATAGGAATCTTGGGTTGTACATGCCACTACAGGTACCATCAAGGCCATGGGAGAGTGTCTCCATGGACTTTGTTGGAGGTCTACCTATGTCAAGAAGACAACATGATTATCTTTATGTAGTTATGGATAAATTCAGTAAAATGTGTATGATTATGCCATGTAAGAAAACCATTACTACTGAAAAAAATGCTAAACTTTATTTTCAACATGTTTGGGTTCATTTTGGATTGCCAACTTCTATTGTTATTGACAAGGATTCCAGGTTCGTTGGGAATTTTTGGTCAAATCTATGGAATATGATGGACACAAAGTTGAAAAAGACTATTTCTTTTCATCCGCAAACAGATGGACAAAACGAGGTGGTGAACAGAACCATTGTGCATTTATTGAGAGGATATTGCAGCAAACATCCTAAGTTGTGGGATGAGGAACTACATTATATTCAACACGCTTACAATCGGGCAAAGCATTCTTAAAATAAAAAATCACCTTTTGAAGTATTCTTTGGGTATTTTCCAAAATCGCTATTAGACTTCATATTTAGGAAGGATGTTGCAATAGATGGCCATAATGATATTGACAAGGCTTGAAAGTTGATTGAGCAAATTCAGATTATACATCATCAAGTTAAAGAACAACTTGAGAAAAGTCAAAGAAAATACAAAGAGAGGCATGCCAAACATAGAGTTGATCACAAGTTTCAAGAGGGAGATGAGGTATGGTTTCACATTAGCAAAGAAAGGATGCAAGGGGAAGGTAAAAATCTCAAACCCATTCGCTATGGTCCATTCAAGATCATAAAGCAAGTTGGTAATAATGAATTTCAACTTGAATTGCCTTCATACATGCAAATATATTCAGTTGTTAATGTTGAAAACTTATGTTTGTATGAACCACCTTTGATCAATGATCAAGGAAGTGATGTTCAACTACCTTCTATTGAAGTTTTCTCACCGAAATTTCTGGATGAGTTCAAAGAGGATACAATTCTTGACAGGAGGACAAGAGCATCAAAGAGGGGAAGTGTTGATTAACTTCAAGTTGGTCTCAAAGGCACTAAACCAAGCAAGGCAAGATGGATGGAGGTTGAAAAGGTGAGGGAGTTGTACCCTCATATATTGAACAGGTAATCAAGTCTTTTGGGGTCCAAAGGCTTCCCAATGGGGAGGAGTGTTCAGGTGTTCATAATTTTTTTTCAAAATTAAAAATTACAGGATTAGATTGAAACTAGGATGCTTGCGTAGATCTCATCTTCCTGATTTTGGCACTGTAAACGGTTCGAAAAATCAATGTCGTATGAGGGAGATATCACGTTTTGATCGAAATCCCAAACATGTAAAATTTTCGACAGGGTTGACTGGGATGCCCGGTCAAGAAGGCGGATGCACAGTCAGTAAAAGAAATATTTTGAGGAATATTCCTTTCCTCAAAGCTAACCATAGGTTGAAAAGTTTCAAAATTCTATTGGTGTATGGGTTTTGAAGATGGCCAATCAGAAGGTGACACGTGGCCAACCCTGAGGCTGCCATGTGTCCCTATAGTGGTGTATTATAATTTTGGGTGAAAGTCCACAGGGCTCGACCCCAAGACCTTCGGTAGAGCACGCACATGACACAACTTCTTAAGCTACACATTTTTCTTAACATATATCATTCACGATTTTATTATAAAGTTTATGTAATTCATGTTTGGAGGTTGGGACCGCTAGTGGTCCCAACCCGCCAGCGGTCCCGGAGGAGCGTTCACATGGCAACGTTAAAACAATTATTACAACCAATGGCTTAACTGACAATGCTAACCACCAGTTCAACAACCACATTTCACATGCAACGACCACAATTATTATTTCTGTGTGGTCTCCGCTAACAACACATTAACCTGGAGTTTAAAACCTTATCCACGGTTAAAAGCCCGAGTTTCACTCCAATGGTTGCAGTTTGTAAGCCATGGTTTGGGATTGGCACATGGCCACCCCAACCACTAACCATTTAATGTTGCGGTTTTTTTCAGCGAAGTTCTTGGAGGCATTCTAATTAAGGCAGAATCCAATAAATTAACTCCAGTTAAGTGGAGTTCTCCACTTTTAATGGAGTTTTTCTAGGTGTAACTGGGGAAAAGAGTAGGAGACTCAATTTTCGCCCATTCAGAGTGAATGGAGAGTCATTCTTGACTAATTGGAGAATTATGGAGCCATTGGTGTAGAGAAAATAGCCATTAGAGGCTTGTAACTACATGTAATTACAAAATTTTGAGCATAATGAAAGATGGGCATGCCATTGGGAGTTGGACCAGCAGATGTAGCCCAGGAGGGGTGAACTGCTTCATCATGCCTACTGTATAAATTATGTGTGGTGACTTATTTATCTATTTTACGCTATTGTTCAATGTTATTTGTGCTTATTTCATGCTTCTAATTCACTAAAATAATCTAAAATTCACGGTTAAATTCCTCAATCCTTAAGCAAACTAATGAGACAAGTATGCACGTGTTTATAAAATGAAAAGACACTTAGCATAACAAAACTAATACAATCCTTTTAGATCAACAACCCCCTCCTCAACGAATCATTACTCAGGGATGCCAAGCTGATCCGCCTTGTCCCGAGATATTGTCTTTGAGTAAACTAAACCCTTTCCGAGAATTTTACCTTTTATGGGAATTTCAAAACTTATTTGTTAAAATCCCCTTACTTCAAGTTATGAGGGATGTACTGATCGATTTACGCTAAAAAAATTAGAGAATATTGTTCCAAGAAACCTGGGAGAAAATCAAAGGACCTGCATACCATCCATCTTATGGGAAATTTATATGATATCATGCTAAGAAATTTTATACATGTTAAATATGGAGATCCAGGCAACCTGATTCTGACAGTACAAATTAACGAGGTTGACATAACGAACGTGCTGGTAATTTGGGAGTCACGATTAATGTTATCACTTCTAAGACCATGCTTACCTTGGGTTTTCGAAATATTAAACCAACCCTGACTATCTTAGAATTGGAAGATAGATCCACTATAATACCAATAGGGAAGTTGGGAGATATAACCATTTCAGTATACTCATGGCATTACCATGTTGACCTCTTGGTATTACATATGCAGTGTCGAGCTATTAGCCATCCTTTTATTTAAGGAATACCTTGACTTGCAACTACAAACACCTATTTCGGGTGTCGATCAAGAAATATGGTGATATCTAATGGGAAGGTCACAAAGAACCTTATCATTTACCCCCTGCAGTTGTTAATCCCATCAGAAAATTCAAAACTCATCGTAACGTAAAGTTCCCTACCTTCAAAAGGGCCAGAGCCTGAAAGTTGTTGGCTCGAGGGGTCTTGACCCAGGTTCGGAGGTTAAGGTTTGCCAACAAATCTGTATACTACTGACCCTTTCGGTAGTAACCTGCTTGCGCAGGCAAAAGTCTCACCCTAAGCAGTTTGGGAGGGTGCTGGAACTAGGTTTCTGCACCTTGAGAGAGAGTAGGTAAGTCAAGAAGATCTACATTCGTAGCCTATTAGGTTCGCATAAGATAGGTCCGATTGTAGGTTTATTAACAGTATAATCCACAGTTTAACAGATCTATTACCATGCATAGATCTAGTCAATACCTTCGCATCCACATGTGTATCAGCAATTATCAATACACAATATCATAATGCATCGTTAACCGATTACAGATATACCATAACACAAAAAAATTCACAGCAAAAATAGATAACGCAATTGTATTTGTAGTTATAAAATATTCCAAAGGTTCGCATCAACCGTAACACATTAGATCAAATAATGCAAGATACTATATTCACATATATTAGCATCCAAAAACCCAATACAATCCAAACACAGCCTGCGCAAATAGCTAGCAGGGTCCACACACAGTAGGACTGACGATCTCCACGCACACAACCAGTAGGAGTCCTTACCCAAATGAACCAACAACAAATCTAACAATTTGAACTTAGCATCAGACTTAATTCTTGCCTACCTTATGACTCAAAATGTTCATCTATTTATATCGATTTAGCCTATGCTTCCAATGGTCCGCAAACCATGGTTTGCAGACTCGTGGTCTACCCTTGACCCATTACAATGCATTTGGGGCTTTGACCCACCCTAAAACCCCTGCGTTAGATGAAATAATACCAAAAATATACAAAATTGTACAAAATCCGCAGCTTTAGGGGACCCCATTCCAACAGTCCCCCAACACAATCTTGTGACTTATCCCAAGTCACTATGGTCGTGGGGTCTCCACCTGCGCCTATAACAACTTGATTGCTTAAACCAGTGGGGGTAGCACTCCCTCACTCTGAGCAATATCTACCAGTTTTTTTGAATTTGGTCCCTCTTTCACAGCTGTGACACTCTTCAGAGTTTGGTTTAGTTGTTTAACAGTGACATCAATATCCTAAGAGAGCTTGAGGGCTTCATTAGCCCACAGATTAAGGCGGCCACTGAGCATCTTCTTCTTTTGGTAGAGTTCGTCAATATCATCCCGAAGGGCGTGGCTAGTTTGCAGTCATGCCAATCATTGAGCAGGAATCAGAGTAGGCATAGTGGCTTCCAGCTACTCGAACGCTTCTTCCTTCTATTGCATGTCCTGGTTGATTTCACGCAGGATAGGGTCACGCTGCACCTTGGTCCATAACCGCGTAGCTATGTCCAGTAATTGGGCACCCTGAGCAATCTATCTTGTAATCACATTCGTGGCCACCGTAACCAGTGCAACTCGTTGGGCACATACCTCTAGTGGTGTCTCTGGTTGCAAATTGGCCTGCAAGTCTGCGATCTGTTGCTCCATCTCTATTTTGATCACCTGGATCTTAGTCCTTGAGGCTCGTAATGCTGCGACCAACCCCTCAATCTTGGCCTGGGGGGTGGAAAACGATGGGATATCTTCAGAGACGTCCACACAGAGCCTACTAATAAGGTTTTACAACTTTTTCTGTTGCGCGATGGCGAGGGTACATGCAGCCTGCACCTGGGAAACTTCGACATTTTTTTCCTCAATTATTTGTTAAGCTACACTAAGTTGCTGGTGCACTTGATGGTCTCAGTGTTGAATTTCTTTGAACAAGGATGTGTGAAGAACCTGCAATGATTCATGCAGAAATCTTGCTAGATCCAGTTGTACCTCTACACAAGCCTGGAATTGCGCTCCTAAGTCGGGTGGAATTATCGCGAGGGCTACGCCTGGCAGGGAACAGAGGCGGCTTTTCGATGTAACAAGTGTTGTGCTACTAGTTGCTGAGGTTATTTGTACCTGTATCATATTTTTTTACAGCGTGTCCCTCTTCAGCTACAGAGCTCGGAGCTTGGCTTGAAGTGTGTCAATCGCAGCTTTCTGCTAGTCTTCCAAAGCTAGCCATTTTACTTCTGCAACCAATGTAACCGCATCTGCGATTTTCTCGAGGTCCCCTTCAGTTAGTGTAACCGCTTCATCACGTTCTGGTCATTGGGAGCGCTGCTTCTTCCGTGGCCCTTTCGCATGGTCACTCATTTAATTTGTTCCTTGAGGGGAGTCAGCACCTCTCGCTTCCTGACCTTTGGTACTGAGGACCTGCTATGCATCCTTATGCGTTGCTGCTTCTGTGCCCTTCCCCATACTCTTATTGGGCTGTGAACCCTTCTGTGATGCAGCTTCGCCACCCTTCCCTGTGCTTTTACTTGTTCCCCTAATGTCTTTGGTGATGGAAAGTGGGGTAACCTTTGTGGTTCCCATTCCTTCAGTTCCCTTCACACCTATTTTGAAGCTAAGCTTCTAGTGAGGAGGCCGTTGCACAATTAAACAGTCAATCTCTTCATCGGTAGCCATATAGGGGAGCAAAACCCACACAGAATCCTTGCAACCTCAGATTTGGACGTTATGCATAGTCACCTGGAATGTAGTGATGATTTTATGCTTATCATAGATGGCCAGCGACAGGCGCGGTCGGGAGTTGATAGCTTCTATGAGCCATCTCAGAAACAATACCCATAAGACTTGGTTGTCCTCGATGCACTACACATCCTTAGAGTCCCAAAAGTTCGTATATTGAGCCCCCTTGTACATGTCTGGGGTGAGCTCAAGGAGGATTGATTCCTCAAGTGCTTCCCAGGCGACCAAAGCAATGAGAAGCAGCAACCAGGAATAAAAAAATGGTCATCCCTGCTCCTCGGATTCTCGAACATTGGCTAAAAACTCGTTACACAAGTACTGGGACCAATTGAAGTAGGCCCCTTTCTCACATTGACCTGCCAACTGGATTACATATGCAGGGACGAAGGCCGCCTGGCATTTTTGCATCATCTTGCATGCCAATAACAGGGTACCCAACTACGTACCAGGGTCACTGATGGATTTTATCATGAAGCCTCAAGTGTTCTGCTCCACATGGTATGTTTTGTGCACGTGTTCAACAATCTCCCCCTCATACTTCTTATAAACATGCTACAAAGGGTCTGGCCCTTCCATGGGAAGACCAGTAATGTGATGAATGAGTGTAGCATCGATGGGGATTCGATCCTGGATCCATAAGCAGCCATCATGGACCAAGGAGAGCAACTGACGTACTAGATGATATGTGATATTATAGTGGCCAAAGTGTGGTGTCCTGAGCAGGTTCAAGAGCCCGAAACCTACCAATCCGCATACCCAGCACATGGGGACAATCTTTATCCCATCATCTTTTTGTATTCTATCAAGATATAATTCAGGTGCCAACTCAGGGAAGGCCTCCAAATTAGCCAAGTCATGAACATCAAATTTCACCTCATGGGGCCTTCCAAAGGGTTTTCCAATGATGGCGACCTCACTCGGGGTCAGTGGAATCTGCAGGTAAGTGCGCAGGCCATCAAGACTCTTCGGCGTGCACGTGGAGGGCTTGCGGGGATGAACAAAGGGTGGTAGCCAATTTATTGGTTCGGCTACCTGGGCCTCTTCTTGAGCAGGTTGAGGTCTCTTTGCTAGATTGGGAGAGCATGCTTGGGACACTGCCCGTGGGGACTTTACATTTCATGGAGAAGTACGGGGCTTCACCCGAACCCATTTCACGGGTTTCTCGACCCCTACGATTTTTATTTTCCCGTCTTCTTTGCTTGACTTGGCGTAGATATAAATTCCTCGACTTCTGGTTCGACTTCCACTACTTTCTCAGATTCTTGTTCCATCGAGGTCACCGGTTTTGAGGCTTTCATGGGATTAGTGGCCGTCATTCTGGCACGGAAGATGAACTCCAGGTTTCTACTATCAGAGGGTGTAGGATGCTCATACATGAAAGGGACGCAATAGGCACAAAGACTCTTACAACACAAACTTCTTAAGGAGAAACATACTAAGTACAAACTATTCAAGTGATATGGAACCCTTGTCCAAGCTATCCTTCTTCTTTTATAGTCATGGGGATCGATGAATGGTTGGGTGAACCTCACTTGGAACTTACCATCAAGTAAACGGTAAAAAATCTTCAAAAATCGCCTCATTAAGTGCCAGCCGCCCGCTCCTTTCAAAGGTAAGTTTTGCATTTTACTTGATTTTACTGTTCGAATGGCTAGTTTTCGCACCTCCTAGCGCCTAGCGCACCCCTGTGCACAACGGACCTCCTGTGCGCCCAACGCACTTCTACGTGGCCAGCGCACCTGCTGCGTTATGAACATACGCCTGCGCCTCCGATGCACCCCTCCGATATTCCAACTCTACGGCCGCTTCCTATGCCGACATTGATACCTTTCGTGCTTACCTTCCTTGGTGGGCATACCCCACTTCATACAGCTACTCCAGCCATATAGTCAGTTGATCCAATACAGTTTGAGCCAGCTGCCATTGATATAACCGGATAGCATATCGCCGCGCAGGGTGGCTAACCGAATAGCTCTGCCATCCATGATTTCTTTACTGATATAGGGTTGTAGCCAGTGCTGTCGGAACTTCCCCGGGTGTTTCACAAAATGGCTATCATATATTAGGACTAATTCTCCCTTAACAAAGGTCTTTTGATGAATATGTCGATCATGCCATGCGTTATCCCGTGCCTTCTGAACCTGCTAATGGAAATTAGCAATGAAACGATCTTCCTCCTGTAAGGGTCCTATAAATATAGGATTCATAATTTTGAATTGACTTATGATAGTCTTGTAAAATATGTACATACCTTGCTTTCTACAAGGTGTTTTCCCATATTTTGAAAAAATATAAAAAATCAAGAAGACGGTAAAAAGTCCTAAAAGAAAGATCAAAGGACTTAAAAGAATATATAGATGCCAAAAGGAAAAATATGAAAATAAGACATGAAAGTGTGCAAGTCAAAATGCCACTACTTTTTACTTTTTTCAATGATTATGGCACAGTGTCAATAAATGCCATAATCCATGATGAGTTAAACTGTTTAAACTTGACTTGTCATGTTTTCAATTTTCATGTTTTAGATAGTGAATAAAGTTTTGTCAGACAGTTTAATCCTGAAAAATCAGTAGATAGGTAGAGAATAATGAGGAGCTCATCAGTCTAATATGAGCCCTTGGATGAAATAAGGTAGAATTAGATAGTTTTATGATTTCAAAAGAATAAAATGTTTCAAGGTAGCAAGCTTAAATGCACCTGCTAAAAGGAAGAAAAAAATGTTAGAGTAATGTTGAGTAGGTAGAAAGAAGTGGGAAAAAGCATGTAATATTCATCACCGAGCAAAAATCACTAATTTCCCTTCCCCTGTAAGTATTCAATATTTTATACTTCCAGTAAAAAAGGCTCAGAGCATTTTTCTGACTTTTGTTGGGACCAGACCCAAGGCTCAATGACTGGATAGTGAAAAATGTTGAATTCTTATGATAAAATCCCCCTTTACCAGTATTTATCCCTAATTCATACATTTAATTTATCTTCATAAGTAAATAATCCTTCTTACTTAATGAAACATAAAAACCCATCTAATTAACTTCATTCCTTCATAAACATACAAAAAAACCTCAAAAAACACTCTATCCTAAGTATTGGTGACATGATAAAAAGATAAGCTTTGCTTTACTTTTACACTTTACTTAGTAATTTTATGTATTTTGTGTATATTTCATCCCCCTTTCATATTAACTTTTAACCTATTTTATTAAATCCCTAAAAATACCTTATCCTATCTATATAATTCCCTTTATCTAAAATACCCCCCTAAAACCCACTATTATAAAGTGTTTAGACCAAATTTAATATGCACATGCTAAATTAAAAACCCAAATAATATCCCCTTTGGTCTAAAAATAACTTTAATAAAATACCCGGCCCCCTATGGTTATTAGACCCCTCAACAAGTCTAAAAGCTATATAATAAAAAGTGAAAAGATGTGTATTTAAGCTTATCCTATGTATTTTGCAATAAAATACATTTACCCCACTCATATAATTTTAGCATAAGTCATGAAAGATGTTTTATCACTTTAAAAGGTTGAAAAAACTTTGAAATTCCTGCACATATCTGCCTCTAAGCAAGCAAAATCACCTTTTTTAACCTAAGGCTAAAGTTAAAATGTCACAAAACTTATGCTTTTCCCTTTTCATTTTATAACCCTATCCCCGCTATGTAAAGCCCCTAACTTTACATAGGTTAAACCGTAGTTAAACCAACCTAATCATGCCTCATGCACCTTCGCTTATATATAAAACTATTTTATATATAAAAACACCATCATTTAACCCTTTTTTACCATATATGAAACCCGATTTGACATATACAAAACCTTTGAAAAACCTCGCTTAACAATACCCCGGTCCCACTTTTGATTGCCCGCAACTTTCAATCAAATCCTCACCCTTCGCTCCCATACTACAGATCTGATGGTGCAAAAGTGATATCGCGCGGAAAAGATAAACATCCATTCCAATGCCAATTGAACGCGAAATGGGTGGTATTCCCCATTTCTCTCTCCATGACGTGGCAAATATCTATTGGATCGCATTTGTTTCAATAGAAACCACTTACCACTAGAAATGAATGCAAAAAGCATTGCTTGTTTCACATTTAAAAGAAAAAACCACTCCCGCTATTTGATAAGACCTACATTCAATGCATTGATGATAATTAAAAATCAAAGTTTTAAAACCTTCGTTACATCACTTTGATGTTGATTTTGTGCATTCAAACTGTAAAAAACCTCTGTTCCACTGTGTAAGAAACCTTTACTCAAAATTGTCGACTTATACCTGGAGAAAGTCAAAATTAACCACAGATTCCCCATTGAATACCATTAAAGCCATTCGACTATACCAGCAATCCAGACCAAACTTCAAATTCAACCGCAATTTCCTAAAAAAGAACACTTCAAGTAACCAAATACTTGCGTTCAAAGGTATTTTTTGACAATTAAAACCTGCATTTTCAAAGTTTAGATCAAGAATCATTGAACCAGGTTTTAAATTAAGGGTTTTACCTAAAGAAATTGCCCAAAAACATCGAAAAAGAGGCCAAACAGTAGCTAATTTTTTCCAGAAAGTTTAGAGTCTGAAAGAAGGTTTTTTTTAGCCAATTTCCTCAATTTGTGACCTCTAAAGATCAATTTCACTTAGAGAAAAGGGTTTAAAGCCTTCATATATTATAAAAACCCCTTTTTGCAGTAAATCTATTCAGTAAACCCTCGTTTTCTGTCTTATTCCAGTTTATATCCTCTGACAAAATAAATTCACTCCTGCAAACAATTTAAGCTTGCATTAGTTAGTCCAAAATGACCAAAAAGCAGATCATAGCTAAACCTAGAGGTTCTAAACCAACCAAGCCTGGAGGATCTAAACCTCCTAAATCTATAACCCCTAAAGCTATTAAAGCTACCCCAGTCCTCACTGCTAAATCCACTGTATCAGTAAATCCTCTCCAGCCACCTGTAGCTGCTGAAGAAACCCTTCCATTCACTGATATGGACTACAAGATTGTTGACCCTGTGGTAGAATTCAACCTTTTAGAAATACATAATTGGTGTTATGATAAGTACTTGGACAAAGATGAAATGTCTATTTGGGAGACTCATTTGCCCCAATATTAGTTCCATTGACACACCCTGGACAAGACCTTGTTAGGATGTGTCAAAAGCATTATGAACCAGACCAAAGGGCCATTGTTAATGCAGACATAGAGATCCTTTTTACCATTACAGCAAAATCCATAAATCAAATGCTGCAATTATAGTCTGATCGTCAATCATTCCCCCTATCTATAGAATTTTTGACCCAGTTATACTTAAGCATAGATTTCCCAAAGAAGTTTATGATATTTCAAGACTTTTGCCTTCCCATGTTGAAATTCCTAAGTTGAACCCTCCTTATTCCACTGCCAAATTTCCTGAAGGGTCTAGGCATATTTTCAATGCTATCTTTTATATTGGGATACTTTACAGATGAATTCACTGATGAATCCATTCTTGGCTTTCTATCCACCTTATCTCTAGGCCAACCTCCAACACTCATTTTTGATTATGCCATTTTCATAGTAGACAGTATTCATCATCAGCTGACCAAACTACCCACTAAAGGGGTTTTAAGATATTCTTCCTACTTGTTTCACTTGTTTTTATTCTTCCAAGCTGATAATTTTCCAATTGCATTGCAAAAAATGGACTTAGAGGGTAAGCCTTTATCTATTGTCTTCTGGACTTCCTTGCTAAGGAAAGAGAATAGTGAATTCACTTATACATATTTTTCAGACTTTTTCCTCCATTCAGTAATGACCCTTTTGTAAAAAGCAGAGCAACCCAGGATCAATGAAGAAATGAAAGGATCTTGCAATTATCAAAATAGAATAAAATGGGAGACTGGTTTATTTATGAAAATCATACATAGATAATAATTTTTGGATCCAACTTATTACCTTATAAGTTGCCAAAATACATGAATATGAAAATTTTTGCATTGGAATATGTAAGACAGATTCTTAATTCTGACTCTATCAATTTCTTAGCTGCAAGGAAAAAGACACAATTTAAGCTGAAGAATTAGGTTGGTCCTTTCATCATAAATAACAGAGAGGCAAAAAAAGAAATCTCAAAGAGACTAGTAGAATTCAAATTTAAACAAAGTTTCACATGGGACTATGATCCTCAAGGGATCCTGAGTAATTTAAGGGTAAAAGGTAAACTTACACCCTTCATACATGAGCCCACGCCAGAGATTGAGAAGTTTTCTAATCAAGAAAATTGGGTGGAGAACACACTGATAGATACAGTCACTAATATAGAGGCAGCAGGAAAAATGGTTACAACACAAGCCATGGATGTTGTAAAGAAGCTAGAGACTTAAGCAAAAAGAAGAAGAGAAGAAGGAACATATACAGAAGAAACAAATACAAAAACAAAATTCAAACTGATTTATAATAAAAGGCTTAAATTCAGTTCAATTGGGAAAGATAAGGTAATTGATGTAGGGGATACAAATGAGCCAGAGCTAAATAATGATGAAGCTACAATGATAATTAATGAAACTCTTTCAGAGATTGAAAAAGAGAAAACAACAGGTAAAGATGATACTCAGATGATTGAGAAAAAAAATATGGAGGCCTCTTCCTCATAGATATCTGAGGAAAAAGACTTAGATATCAAGGAAAAATATAAACAGATAAAGCAGAAGAATGAGGAAATTAAATCAGAGATATATTCTCAATTCCTCAAGCAAAAACCAGGGAATCAAAATAGGCTACTGACAGTCTTTGACTATTATACAAACAAAATGATTATGTCATTTCTACAACAAACTACTTCAACACCAAAGACAACGACAGATTATAAAAAGGTAGAGTTTGAAGTAGACACTGAAAATGTTCATGAGCTAGAACAAATTGAATTCCATAGACATAACTCTGAAATGTTGTATTCAACTGTGGTGACAAAGGCAATGAGTGCTACCAAGTTGTAGAATACTATTATTAACATTCATGATCAAATGAAGCTAGACAAAGGATCTTTGTATGCAAAGGACCTAAGGATTAAAGCCTTAGAAGATTTAATTTTAGAGGTGGGATATGATCCCTCAAATGTTTAGGTAGCAGAATTGTTGATTAAGAACAAGAATGATGATATTGCATCTTTTAGGAAATAGCTTAAGCTTCCTCAAAGTGAGCATCCACAGACTAAAGAAATCCTTCAAGAGCAAAGTGAAAAAGAAGATATGATGAAGCTCATCCTCAAACTAAATGCTCAAATCAAAGAAATGGAATCCCAAATGGATAAACTTGTCCAAGAGAAGGAAACTATGAAAGAGATTGACAGTCCTATCATTCCTTCAGTTATACCAGTGATTACCATAGCAGTGGCTTCCACATTAGGAGAAAAGCTAGCACCAAAGGAACCACTGGCAACTGCAGTTCCAGTGAGTTCAACTACTACTTCAAACACAGATTCTTCTACAAAATAGGTTCAACAAATAGATGGAGAAGGTCAAATTGTTAAGGCTATGGAGGAAATTTCCTTGAAAACGAATGAAATCAATAGCCTAAAGAAGATGATTGAAAATGTTGAAGCCACAAATAAGTTAGCTCGAATAAATGCTAAAACCCATGAGCAGAAGGCAATTAGACTTGGGGAACAAATCAAAGGTTTATAAAAAAAGCTAACATTCACTGAGCAAATTTCATTTGTAAAGAATTATCTATGGACAAACATAATTGAAGCAATTCACACTTAATGGCCTTCAATTCAGATTATATATGAGCAGAGAGACTTATTGTTATCATCTCAGGTAGAGATTCAGAAGACCAAGGATGAGTTAATTGATAAGCCGGCTCATGCTTTAAAACTCATCACATTCCTGAATAGCAAGAACATATCAGAATTGGAAGAATTACAGGTGTTGGATAGAACAGAGACTATTTTACAGATTAAAAAGGTAGTAACAAAGAAAAACTTGATGAACTACCTGGAAGAGAAGTGTGAATCAATGAACACTACCATAACAACGTTTATTGTGAAATATACAAACTTAAGATAGAAGGGCTTGCCAGATATTCATGTCTTCAATGAAAAACTAATGCCCCAGAAAGATTATGATAAGAAAATCAGGGAATTTTCCAAGGAGCAAGCCAACAAACCATTACCATAAGGCACTTCCACAGGAAAAGTCCTCCTCCGGCACTTTGAAGATTTGTTTTTTCTACAACATGAGATCAAACATCTTTATGTGTTCAAATCCAATTTTTCTAAATACACGAAGGCAGATGAGAATTTTAGAAAGCTAAAGAATGTCAAAATTCCCAGTGAAGAGCAGTGGCAAACATTTAGAGATTTAATGTAAAAATGAGAGGTAAAAGATTAAATAAATTACCTTGAAAACAATCAAGAAGAAACAGTGAAGTAAAAGGATAGTCTGCTGATTTTTTACTGCAAAAAGAAATATTTTTACGCAGTAAAATAGTGGAAATATTAGTCAAAGGTGTATCAGAGTTAAAGAGTAGCGTTAAAGAGTATCAGCTAAGGCAACTTAAATGAAGATATTTTATAGCAGCCAACAAAGCAGGACAACTAATCACTCAAAAGCTCCTTGATTAGATAAAGTAATTCTATTTATTTTTGATAAGAGGACAACTTGTTGATTTGTTAAGGAGCTTTCCCTCTTATTTTGTAAATATATTTTCTATTTCCTAAAGACATTCCTAGATGTCTCCTAGGATATTTGTAACTACATTTTGTATAAATACTTCTACATTTGAAGTATTGAGTGTGGAACAAAATTGCTAGACTTTACTATATACTTTTTGCTGAACATTGGAGGCTATTATGTATTGATTTCGAAGTAGCAGACTGGACAAAGCTAAACTGGCATCATAATTTAGGATCCCTATGATAAGCTGATAAGTGAAGTACTTTCTTCTTGTCATTGTTTTCTTTTCTAAGTTTCATGCAATTCATTTTAATTTTGTTCTATCTTAATGTGTAATTAGGAATATTACTACAGGCTAGTGTTATACTCCCTGTTTTTAACTAGTTACCATTTTAATGTTTTCTGATGATTTCTGGTGTTAGGAATCCTTTATTGCTCCTACTCCTATTTGACCCCTTCCTCCTTCTTCCATTTTCTGGATCAAAGGATCCTTCATTTCCCTTTATCCCGATCATACCATTTCACCAAAAAAAAAAATTCCAAATCTCTGAGGGTTATCTATCTTGCCCTAAATACATTTTTACCTTTTTGGCCTTGAATTCTAGTGCTGCTAGCTAGATTTAGACTCCATAGCCCATTGGATAAGTATATTTCTCTCTAGTTTATCTCTAAGTGATTTTTTCCCACCAAAACCTTTAAAAACAAAACCAATTGTTCTATCATAACTAGCCTAAAACATAAATAAAAAGCAAAGATAAATCTTAAAGAGAGAGCCCTCTCTGAATTTTAGGAAGGCTAGATTCTAGAATTTGAAGTAGGTTTGTGTTTACCTCTAGTGTTCTTAGACTAGAAACTCAAATCCCACAACTTAAGAAATTACTAGAGTGATAACATACTAGCGACCATACTGGGGAACTAACCAATCTCCAGTCTTAAATTTAGTCTTAAAGGAAGATCTTTCAATTATATTTTTACTTTAAGATTATTTTTATAGGTTGTGGGTATTCAAAATAGTCATTCTGGCTTCTAGGAAAACCTACTATACCAGGTCTAACTCGGATCCTAAGCCTGCAGTTATATTAGATAACCCAGAACAGATTGGAAAAAAGAAAAAACAAACTGTCAATTTAGAAACTGAAGTACCATTAACAAAAGCCAATTCTTTACCCAAAGAGTTAGTGAGTTTAAATGATATTGATTTTGATCTGAAGTTTGAATATTCATTGTTTAAAACTAAATTTGAAACTGGTTTGAAAAATAATGTTATAGATCCTGTTTTCCTTTCATCTTTGAATGCAAAAAAGAAAAATATTTTAGTAGGAACAAAGTCAAATAAATATGAATATCAAAATACAGTTGAAAATATTAATGTCTCATTGATTAAAGATATTAATGAAGTTATTAAATTAGCTCATTTGTTGTCTTTGTTAAACACCATGTTGAAACACACACATGGTGTATGAGGAGAAGAATGCACACACACAAGAGACTCAACACAATGAAAGATAAGAGTGAGGCTTTCTTATTTTCCATTATACAAAGATGTACATTTATAGTACAATGGTGTGACTCTTGGTTTCACATTCCAAGGTCACTTGGACTCCATTGTGACTTTTCGCATTCCACACCTACCCATGTAGGATTAGGTGTTCCAACATCCTCCCTTAATCCAAAGGGGTATGTGTGAGTCCAAGAAAAGAGTTGTAATACAAATCTGCAAAGTATACATGGCAGCGCTTGGCTGAATCAACTCTCTGAAATGTTGGAAAAAAGAGGTGGTTTTAGGATGACCACAAACACTGGAACACAAAACTTGTTGCAGTTCCCGGAACTCTTCCAAAACTGGCAAGAAGCTGAAGGCTTCTGCTAGAGGAATTGTCCCTCATAAAAAAGGGAGACCTTCGACCTGAAAGAAGGGAGGTCTACGACCTGTGGTGGTTTTAGGTTGTCCACCAACCAAAGATGATGGTTTTAGGTTATCCACCAACCGAAAATGATGGTTTTAGGTTATCCACCAACCGAAGGTATGTTCATGGGCATCCGTATCTCTGGCTACATCTCTGAATCCGGAATGACGAATTGTGGCTCAGGCTCGCTTGAACTGCTGGCTACAACTCTGAACATGGAATGAGAGATTGTGGCTCAGGCTCGCTTGATCTGTCGTCGAAGCTTGTGCATGACCACCATTTTCCCCCCTGTCAGGGACAAGGTGAGATGATGGCGAAAACTCAACTGCAAGTTTGCTCAATATCCGTGAACAAGTTCTAACATGTGTCGTAAACATCTTCTTGGCTGCTGATGCCCATTGCCAAGAAGCGATCCATCCAAGATGAATTTTGGTTCTTGCAGGAGGCTTGTTTCTGAAGCATCTGTCTGAAGAATGGGTGTGCCGACCACAGTGCTTGCATGGATGAAGATCAAAACAGTGATCTTTCATATGGCCAACTCGACTGCGTTGGAGGCATTTTCAACTGGTGTTGTTGTTGGGGAGCAGATCTCTCGTAATAGTCACAGTGAACCGTCAGAATCTCAAGACTTTGAAATATAATGGGCTTGGTGTAGTCTCTGGAATATGAAAGGACACATCTCTGTCACATTCAAGACCAAATTTCTGTTGCTTGTCAGACAAGCTCTTCCCAAGGTCCTTCGATGATGTAACAGAAGGAGTGAACTGCCTGTCCACACCGCTCTTGGAACAAGGAACTGTACTGGAATCAACCTGAACTTTGGTCGACTTTCATCGCCGGTGTGAGTCCTTCACAATGTTCTGAACAGAAACAGGTTCAGAATGGTGACTCTTTTGCTGAAGTTCTTCTTGCTGGAGTTGAGTTTCCAACTGCAAAAACTCAATCTTCTCTTGTGCATCTTGTAAACAAGTCTGAATGTTACATAGAGCATCCTTGCTCATTTTTATCATATCATGAACATTTGAATGAATGAGGTCATTCAACAACACTAATGCCTCATTGATTTTGGCCATTTTCAACAATTTAGGCTCAAAAATGAATGAAAGGGTGTCGGCTTCAACCGAAAATGCACCCGTTTACAATGTGATGCAACAAGAAATACAAATGACTCAAGAAATTCTCAAAGTACAAAGTGTGCTCCTCAAATGATGGAGGGAAATCAACAATCCAACAACTCAAATACAATTCAAATCTTGAATGAAGAGGAAAATTCCACTCAAAATACAATGTTAGCTCAATACATATCTCTGCAAAATATGTGCAGCTGAAACACTAGTGCAAGGGGCCTTTAAAGCAGCTGAAATTTCTCTTCAAAGAGTTGTTTTCAATGATGGAAAACTTGTCTTCAAATGTGAAATTCTTCAAAAAATCACCCTTCAAATCAATGCCACAAATCACAATGTAAATCTGCAAATTTCTCTATATGTCACTCCATATGCTCACATGTCATTCATCTTTTTCTGCTGTTCAAATCTTCTCTCTCTCCTCTCTCTCTCTGCTGTTTTTTTTTTTTTTTTTTAATAATTAAAAAAAATTGGAATAATGGGAAGAATTTAAATGGGAAGGGAAATTTTAATGGGGTGGGAGGCGGCTTACTTAAAAAAATGTGAAAGGAGGGGAATTAAAATAGGAATTAATTAATATGGAAATTAATTAAAAAAAAATTAATTAAATGAGAATTAATGGGAAATAATATTATATGAGAAGGTGGATTAATGTAAATGGAAATCGAATTAATGGGAGGGGAATCGAATGGTAGGAGGGAATCACTTTAAAAAGGGAAGTGGAATGAATTTATAAAGGGAAGTGGAATGAGTTTATAATGGGTGGTATTATATAGTGGGGAAAGAATATAAAAAAAGACAACGTATAGTGGGAAGGCATATAGAGTTGGGGGAGCGTAGTGAGGGGGAAGGGGAATCGTAAGGAGTTGCGTACGCTGTTGAGAGGAGAGGGTGTAGGTGCGGGGTAAGAGGTTGTTGAGTGCAAGTCGAGTGGTAAGGCGTATTGCAGGAGTAATAAGGGACGGTGGGTGTGTGCGTATAGAGGGAGTTGTGTAGCATTGTTTGCATAGAGGGGAATTCAGAGTTGTATGGCGGAGAGAGGTTGGTTGTGAGAGCCGTGGAGAGGGGAGAGTGTTGAGCTTTAGATTTAGATTGAGGGTGGAGTTGAGTAGTGAAAAGAAGGTGCAGGGGGCCGAAGGGCCGAATTGAATTTTTCTTTTATTTTTTTTATTTTTTATTTTTAAATATAACAGTAGAGAGAAGAGAGCAGGACAACATCAATTTTTTTTTTAAATGTATAGCAGCAGGATATTGAATAAATGCAAACTCATAAATCTTTCAGTAATCTAGCAGCAGGAAAATGCAGATTTTCCAGATGTATAGCAGAACAAATCCAGCAGCAGAGAAACTCGGAATTGCAGAATTTTCCAGATTATTTCAGCAGTAAAACCCAGAAATTAGAGAACTCAGAAATCTCAGAAATTTCCAGCAGCTCAAAAATGCAGAGATGAAGAATTTTCCAGCAGAAAAAACTCAGATTTCTTTTGCAATAAAAACCAGAAACTTCTTCTTCTTCAGAAACTCAATTTAAACACTATTCCAGCAGCTCTTCAAAATGCAGATTTTAATAAGCAGAAATTGCAGGAAAAATGAGAATGAAAACCTTCAGATGCACAATGCTGCCAATCTTCAAAACCACTGCTGATCTTCCTTCTGAATGCTGCTCCTTCTTCTGAATGCTGCTCCTTCTCCAAAACCACTTTCTGAATGTGGCAAAAAGATTGCTGCAGAAACTCTGATCGCTGCAAAAATGTCAAGAATTTTTGCAGATATGCAAGGCCATAAACACAAATGGTTCATTCAAAGGGGAGCAGGGCCAGCAATCACCCGCTTTGATACCATGTTAAACACCATGTTGAAACACACACATGGTGTATGAGGAGAAGAATGCACACACACAAGAGACTCAACACAATGAAAGATAAGCATGAGGCTTTCTTATTTTCCATTATACAAAGATGTACATTTATAGTACAATGGTGTGACTCTTGGTTTCACATTCCAAGGTCACTTGGACTCCATTGTGACTTTTCATATTCCACACCTACCCATGTAGGATTAGGTGTTCCAACAGTCTTACATAAAACCTCCAGTTTCTCAATTGCACACAACAATAATACCAACAACAGATTCATCTTTATATGTTGTCACTTCATTTATAGATACTTCTGCAAGTTCATCTATAGACCATTTCATTCCTAAGTTGCCTTTGTAGCCTAGGATATTATTTCCTTCATCCACTCAATCCACTGCATCCACTACTTTGCATTCAGATTTTATAAGCACCACATATTTATTTCCCAGCAATTCCATTTACATACCAGCTTCATTTCCCAGCTCTTCAACTACATTTTTTAATTCATCAGCTACCATATCCAGCACTGCCCCTATCATTACTGTTATACCTCCCAGTTCAACAAAGCTTCAAGCCATGGCTGCTAGGTATTCCCCCCTTGTCTTACCCCAAAACCTCCATGATATGCCTCAAGATTACCAAAAAAATGTACCACTGTTTGATGGACTTTCACAATATACTGCTCAACAACATGTAACTAAAATGACAGATTACTATGAAATCTATGAAATTGATGAGTGAGATGTCCAGATGAGGTTATTTGCCCAAAGTTTGACAGGAGAAGTTAAAAAATGGTTCAAAAATTTAGCTGCTGGTAGCATAGCTGATTTAGTTGTATTTCATAGAATATTTTTAAATAAATGGGAAAGAAAAAGGAACCCCCTTCAAATTTTGTCTGAGTTTGATGCTTTGAAAATATCTCCTACTGAGTCTGTCCAAGACTATTGCACTAGGTATAACAGTGTCTATAATTCTATTCCTGCAGCTCTTAAAGCTACACATTACTCTGTTCTGCTCAAATTCCTTGATGGATTTGATACATATATGGCCCATCAATTAAAATAAAGAGATGCCCAAATTTTAGAACAGATGAAATTAAATGATGTTAGTGTAGAAATCAACATTTTAGCTAGGAAGGCCAGACTTAGAAATGAAATAAGAGTTACAATTAAAGAAGAAAGTTCAAACTCAGATGTTAAATTGGATTTATTTGCTAAAAAAATAGAAAGGGTGGTAGAGAGATTAGATAATTTAGATAGAAAACCTCAATGGGATAATCAACCTTAGATCAGAAATCCCAATTTAAGAAAAAATAATAACCCTGGAAAAGCTAAAGAAATTGCTCCAGACAAAAACATTAGGCCCCCATTTCAGAAGAACTATGTTGAAAGTTCTCAAAATAATGATGAATATGAGGATGACATGAATCATCTAATGGGAATAGATGAAAACAAAACCATTTTCCTCACTCAGGAAGATCTGGAACTATTTGACCTTCAACAACTCAAATTAAACTCCAGTGAATCCTTTGACTATAAACAAGGTTATGAATTTGCTATTAATGAAATTCACAGTCAGTATAACCTTAGAAACAAGAAAAATAATGAATCTTCTACTAAAAACAATTCCCAAAATCAAAATAAGAAAAACGTAGAAGCCCCAAAAACAAAAGTTTTGCAAATTCTCCCAAGGGAAAATAAGCAAAATTCCAATCCTTCCTGTCCTAAAAAATCAACAAGTCCCAAAATTGTGGATATTACTGATGAAGTAGCTCAATATTCCAAATATGCACAGAAAAATATATTGCTAAAGCCACTGATTCAGTAAAAAAAAAAAATTCTGATCCTAAAAATATTTCTGCTGATTCTAAATCATCAAATCCTAGAACATGTAATCCCAGAACACCTGCTGATAATTCTAAGTTTGACAAAATTTCTGCTGCCACACAAACAGTCCCTGAAAAGAAAATTGAAAGCAGCAAAACTCAAGAAACTCAGACAGAAAATGCCAAGACAATTGAAGATAAAAATACAAATATTGAAAATAAAGAAAAACCAACTCAGATTACAGTTTCTAAAGATGAATTAGTTCAAATTAGTAAATCTAAATCCTCATTCAATATTTAGACTGAAATTTCTAAGTTAAAAATACCTATTCCTTTAACAGAATTGGTTAAAAATGACTTATACAAATCAACTGTAACTGAAACTTTGAATATGAATGATGGTGAAGATGCCATTAATTTGAATGATGATCAACCTGAGTTGATTTTTGGCCCTGATGTGATGGAAAACATTCAGATGGATCATTCCCTCCTTTCTATATCGGTTTTACCATCCATGATCAGATTTTACACAACGCTATGTTATATTCAGGATATTCCCATAATTTAATGCCCAAAGCTATCATGGAAGCTCTTAATCTAGAAATAACCAGGCCTTACAAAGATTTGTTCTCATTTCATTCTAGCAAAGTTAAGCACTTAGGATTAATTAAAGACTTATGTGTGAATTTAGTTTAGTACCCTGGTAAAAGTATGGTAATGGACATTGTAGTAGCTGACATCCCACCAAAGTATGGTATGCTTCTTTCTCACTCAAGGGGAGTAAAGTTATAGGGATAGCTACAATTGGACATGAGCTATGCTACAATATTAGTGTTTGGTCAACCCAAAAAGCTATATAGGTAAACTTTAATGAAATTCATGGTCAATAGTGCTGAGAGATCCATAAATTACCCCATTTATTCTACACCAACTGACCTTGACTCTTATTTTGTGTAACTCTGATAACAATGAAATCCAAACTGAACTGATTGACAAAAAGCCAAAACCAAACAATGACAACATATTTCATGAGTCCCGTTGGCACTTAGATTTTGATGGCTCTGTAAAAAAATTAGGAGCAGGAGCAGGAGTATGGATTACAAATATGGAAACTAATCATTCAGAAGGACATGCCTTCAGACTCAACTTCAAATGTACCAACAACATGGCAGAGTATGAGGCACTTATTCTAGGCCTCCAGATCATTAGAAAATTAGGAGGAAAAAGAATACTAATCATGGGAGATTCGGAATTGATCATTAGGAAAATAAATGGAGAGTATTCTATTTATAATCCTAGACTAGCGAGATACAAAGATATAGCAACTGATTTAACTGATGATTTATTGGAAAGCAAATTTGCTGCTATACCCAGAAAACAAAACATTCAAGCACACTGTCTAGCAACTTTTGCTAGTACTTGTAACTTACCATTCCAACCAACTCATAGGTATACTTTTGAGGTTAAACATAGACCAATTATCCTAGACAACCTCAAGTACTGGCATATTTTCTCTCAGGATGAACAGATTTACCATTTTTTGAATAATGAGGAAGAACTTCAAAATTGTAAATAGATACAGACTGTAATATACATTTATATTTTGATTGTGAAATAGATAACATAGATGTACATAAATTTAACAAAACAACTATATTTACTCAATCTGATATAGATAACTTAGAGAATATCGATATTGAGAAAATCATTGAAGAAGAAATTGACATGTTAGATTTGAAAGATAATTTTTTGCCTAAAGGTTTAACCCCTTTGGAAGACCTTTTTGATTCCAATGACGTGCCTAAAAAGCCAAAAATGGAACCAGTTAAGTCTGACATTGAGGAATGTAACATTGGGACAGAATTAAAACCAAAAATGATTAAACTGTCTAAATATTTACCTCAACAAGAAAAGGAACAATACATCGATCTTTTAAAGGAATATCAAGATGTGTTTTCTTAGAGTTATGAAGATCTTAAAGCTTATGACAGAAACATAATCCAACACAAAATTCCCATGAAAGATAATAAAAAACAATTCAAACAAAAATTGAGGAGAATTAATCATGTTCTATTAACTTTGATAGAAAAGGAAGTAAAACACATGTATGATGCTCAAATTATTGCACCAATCAGATATTCTGATTGGGTTTCAAACCTGGTACCAACAAGAAAGGAAACAAGTGAAATTAGGTTATGTGTCGACTTTAGAAATCTTAAAAAAGTGTCTTTAAAGGATAATTACCCTTTACCAAAGATGGATCATATATTATAAAGGGTAGTTTGTTCCTCTAGAATTTCTTTGTTAGATGGTTTTTCAGGATACAACCAGATCCTAGTCCAAAATGAAGATCAAGCTAAAACAACTTTTACCACTCCTTGGGGCACTTTCATGTATGTGAAAATGTCTTTTGGTCTGATGAATGCAGGAGAAACCTTTCAGAGAGCTATGGATATAGCCTTTGCAAAGTAAATTCATGACTTCTTGGTAATTTATTTAGATGACATTACTGTATTTTCCAAAACAAATAATGAACACTTGGATCATTTGAGATAGGTCTTTATTAAATGTAGGAAATTTGGCATCTCTTTAAATCCCAAGAAGACTCTCTTTGGATTAGAGGAAGGTAAGTTACTAGGACATATAATTTCAAAAGAAGGAATTAGAATTGATCTTGCTAGGATAGAAGCAATTTTGAACATTCATCCACCTAGAAATATCAAAGAATTACAAGCTTTCTTAGGTGAAATTAACTTTTTGAGAAGATTTATTTCAAACTTGGCTGAAATCATTAGAGAACTGAACAATATGCTCAAAAAAGACTCAACTTTAAAATGGACCGTTGAAGCCAAACAATCATTTGATTCCATAAAGCGGGCTTTAACTAAAACAACAATCTTAATGAGTCCAGATTTCAAGAAAGACTTTATAGTTTTTTCTTTTGCATCAGAACATACCATTGCTGCAGTTTTACTGTAGAAGAATGATCAAAGTTTTGAGCAGCCTATAGATTTTTTTTGTAAGACTCTTATAGATGCACCTTTGAAATATAACATAATGGAGAAGCAAGCCTTAGCCTTGGTTAAAGCTCTAAAACATTTCAGAGTTTATATTCTCTATTCCCACATAATTGCCTATGTCCTTAATTCAGTAGTTAAAGAGATTCTTACTCAGGATGGCCCTAATGAAAGAAGAGGTAAGTGGATTGCCACTATCCTAGAATATGACATAGAAATCAAACCAAAAAAATGCATGAAAGAACAAGGATTAGCCAGATTGATGGCTGAATACAACTGCAATGCATTAGACATAAATTTTATTGCTTAGATTGGTGACCAGGAAGAGATGGCGACTCCAATGATCAGTGAAGCCTTTCCAGATTCACCTTGGTACTCAGATATTATCTTTGTACTTACAAAATTACAAGCTCCTCCTGGATTATCAAGGAAAAAAGACAGATTTCTTAAACTTAAAGCAATGAGGTTTTTTATTTTAGATAATGTGCTTTTTTGGAAAGAACATAGTGGGATATTACTAAATTATTTACTGAAATCAGAAGTTGACAAAATTCTTGAATAATTTCATGCGGGTGACTGTGGAGGGCATTTATACTGGAAAAGTACTGCAGATAAGATCCTTAGAGCTAGTTTTTATTGGCCTACCTTATTTTTTGATGTTAAGAAATTTGTTACTTCATGTCATAAATGTCAAATTTTTGAAGGAAAAAAGAATTTGTTACCCTTACCCTTAAAGCCAATTTCAACAATGGGGTTTAGACTTGATTGGAGAAATTCACCCCCATCCTCTGGCCAACATAAGTGGATTTTGTTTGCCACAGATTACTTTACTAAATGGATTGAAGCCATTCCTACTAGACGAGCCACTGACACAGTTATTATCTCTTTCATAGAAAACAACCTTTTATCTAGATTTGGATGCCCTCAAGAAATAGTTACTGATAATGCAACAACATTTAAATCTAAGAAAATGATTTCTCTTTTGTCAGAAGTATCATATTATCCTAGGCCACTCTACTACTTATTACCCTCAGGGTAATGGCCTAGTTGAATCTTTAAACAAAATTCTTGTAAATATTATTAAAAAATTACTTGAAGATAACAAAAAGAATTGGAATAAAAATTTAGTCTATGCCTTATGGGAAAATAGACTTACTACCAAAAAGTCAATTGGCACTTCCCCTTATCAAATTTTTTATGGGATGGATGCAGTTTTCCCGTCATCCTTAGGTGTTCCAGTAATGAAGATCATTCAAGAATCACAAGTGGGAATCAATGATATACAAAGGAGGATAAATCAAACTATTCATCTACAACAAACAAAGGAAGAAGTCTATCAAAAATCTCAAGTTATTCATGATAAAATCAAGAAAAGTTTTGATAAAACAAGTAAAGAAGATCACTTTTACATTGAAGATCAAGTGTTAAAGTGGGATTCTAGGAAAGAGGACAAGCGTAAGCATGGAAAGTTTGACTTTCTATGGAAAGGACCTTATGTAATTTATGGATATAGGGGTAACAATTATTTCTTCCTAAAATATTTGGATGGAACAGATATTCAAGAAGGACCAGTTAATGGTAGAATTCTCAAACACTACTATTCTTCTGAGTTAACCAATAGTTAGTCCCACTTACTGTTTACATCATTTTAAATATCCATTGAAGTTTCCAGATTGGATTAGATATTTTCCTTCCAAAGTTGAAGCCCGGAGAGAAGGTTGTTGAGCCCCAAAGATGTCATTCTTTTCCACCACATTTCACTTCATTTCCTTTGTCCCTCATCAATTACAAGCTTGAATGATCAATAGGATTGATTAGGATTACTTTAAGAATGTATATAATGACTAACTTGCTATGTTTTCATGATTTTGTTGTTGTAGTAATTTTTTACTAGACTCGGCTCCAGAACGCATTCATTCTGTAGCCAGTCGCCTATTCCACAGCTATCTTCATGTTCACGCAGGTTCCAGGTGTCACCTCAAGGAAAAACGCATATGGTCGTATTCCACATCACTCCCCCATCATTTCTTGCTCTCCACGAAGTCTGAGCTCGAGTCTACAAGTGGTTATGCACGTGGGAAACCAAAACTAGGAGATAGACTTCTAATAGGACAAGGACTGTACAGATGTCCTTAATCATAGTACGAGGCCACCACCAGAGTCCTAGTTTGATTTTAGTTGGGAAAGACATTTATTCCTATTTTATCTCAAAGACAGTTATGTAATTTTGTTATAAGTATGGCTTGGGAGACTGAGAAATAGCTAGCTAGATTTTGTTTTATTGTTAGATCTCAGAAGACCGTAATACTTTGTTTTGAAGAATTTCTCCTTTAATGAAAGAAACATCACTTTATTGCAAAAGCTGAGTCAATCTTGAGTAGATTTGCGTGCTAATCCGGTGGTAGAAGGCCCCTGCTACCTGAGAAGCTTTGTTCATATGATTTAGATAAGTAACTTAGCCTTGTTTCATTCATAGTTTAATCAATTTTCTGAACTTTGTGTTTTTATACTTACTTGCTGTGGATGCCACAGTTAGTCTTATCCTTAAAAACTATTCCAAAATACCACTAACATTGGATGGGATATAACTATAGTATTTTAGGAGTTAATTGCATTTTTTCCGAAACTTTATGTTTTATGCTCATTTGCATTGAATGATACAGCCAGACTTGTTTTTACAAACTATTCCAAAATATCACTCATATTGAATGAGATAGGGCTATAGTATTTCATAGAATTAGTTGCATTTTAGTTCAGTTGAAATACTCTGGAGGTAGATGTCACTCTAGTTTAATTCTGTCACTATATTTCAAGTTTGATAATGGCACTCTAGTTCAACTCTGTTCACTGTATTTTAAGTTAGATTAGTGGCATTCTAGTTCAGTTCCAGTTCACTATATTTCAAGTTAGGTTAATGGCATTCTAGTTTAGTTGTGATCACTGTGTTTCAAGTTTGATCAATTGCATTCTAGTTCAGTGTTATCCATTGTTCTTTAAGTTGTATTAATTGTCAAAATTAGACTTCACGGCCTTCATTGTTTACAAACTACTCTTGTTCTGACTTTCTATTAATGCATCATCATATGGACAGGAATTAGTGATATCAGTTTAAGGCCTTGATTGTTCTGCAATCTTTTGCAATTTCACAAATAAGCCTTTTCCCAAAAACTATTCTAGAAAATCTCTAACTTTCGAAGGAGGCTTAGTAGTGACAAGTTGAGCTGCAAAATGGATTTATCTTAGCATTACAAGTTAATTCAGAGTAGAAATCTTATTGTGCTACAAATAATCTTTTCCAATTGTGTTTCAATAAACTTTTAGCCATGGATGAGATTCTTTGTAATATTATAAGATGATTGTTTACTTAGGAGAACCTCATTTGCACTAAACTTGTCCTTTTCTCAAGCTATTCCAACATATTTCTAATGAATGAATGTGATGAGTTCATGTTATGATTTATTGAGTTCATGTTGTGATTTATTTCCTTGCTATGAGTCATTATCAAAATTTTCATTTTCTGTTCTTTATTATAGGTTTTGCTCTGTTTTTAGTGTGACCAACAACTGTTCTTTTTCAACATTTAGTTCTTTTCCTTCTTAACATAAAACCACAAAACCAAAAACATCATAAAAAAATTAAGCACAACGTAGTGAGAAACAGATACCTAGGCACATATAGTGCACCTCACTTAAGCAATTTACTAACCCTGGTTGACAATTTATGACCTCAATTTAGGAACACTAAGTTGAGCACACATTTTGGCGCCGTTGCCGGGGAAGTTTAACTAGGTAGCCTTGTTTCTTACCTCCCAAAAACAATGATATGCGTAGAGAAAGAGACTCAAGGGGTAGATTCATAAGAAGCAGAAGCTTGATTCCTAGAACACCACTTGTTTCACCAAGACCAAGAGCCAGCACACCTTCAACTCAAACCCACATTCCATCCTTTACTGATCCTAGACTCTCAGAGGACTTAAGATCAAATATTCCATTAGAAAGACCTTCCACTTCATCCACTGAACCTGTCTTAGAAGAAGATTCAAGGATCCCTGCTAGAGGCACAAACTCTTCCACTTCCACAGAAGAATCAACTATGGCAGAAGAAGGGGGAGGAGGAGTCTTTAATGGAGAACACACGCTATTTGGAGGGGGTAGAGTTAGAGGTAGAGGAGAAGGAGGTAGAGGTTCAGAAGGAGAAGGAGGCAGAGGAAGAGGTAGAAGGGAAATGGGAAGCTCTTTTGGGTTTCCTATAGTAGATGAAGAAACCAATGCAACTATGAAAAACATTTCACCCTTTGTCCTTCCAAAATTTTATGGACTTAAAACTGAAGATCCTGAAACCTTCCTATTTGAATTTGAAGTCCTATGTAGAACCTATGACTACTTACAAGATGCTCAAAAACTTAAACTATTTCCTTCAACATTGAAAGGAGCAACATTGAAGTGGTTTATGAGTTTGATCAACAGCTCTATTAGGTGATGGGAAGACATGTTACGCATTTTGTCACCGTCCTCACCATTCTCCCCGTCCCGCACAATGCTAGGACCCATTCCGTGACCCGTGAACATTGTCATGCCTTGAAAATATCATCAATGCATCCCTCTCGAACATGAGCTTTATTTTCCCTTGAGACACGCCTGGTAAAACTCATAAAAACAGCCTTCTTTTTGCATCGGGGCGCGGTAGACAAACAGCGTTCGCGCCAACCGGGGAAACTCGGCAAAGAGGTCACGGCCACTGCGCTCGCTACAGACAATAATCGCGCCACCCATTTTAGGGACTGTTTTTTAAATATGGATGGCGGAAGTTGAGTTCAAACAAACTCACAACTATTGCCTATCTTGAGTTGGGAGGTTTGGCTGCGGAAGTTCTATGGAAGGGAAGTGGTTTTGCCACCTTCTATGGAACCTTCCTTGTTGATAGGGCCAATCCCATAATAATAGGGATCCCAACTCCCTCCTTCCCCATCTATAAAAGCTTGCTCAGATCCATGGCAAGCTAGTCTTGAAGTGCTGAAGCTTTGCATCTCTCTATTCCCAAGTGCCTTTGTGCTGTAAAGAATCCCTTCTTTCCCTTAAGGCCCATTCAAGCAAGGAGACCATTGTTACGAGACTCTGGAGAGGTTTCCCTTTCCTTGGCGAGCTTTGCGAGACGTGGACGACCGGAGACCCGTTCGAAGGAAGCTGCGACGTCAAAACTTGGTTGTAACTTCTATTCGTTTATTACTTAATAGATGACTATGATTATGGTTCCACTCCGTTTTCCATCATGTTAATGCGAGTTATATCTTTTTTGACTGATGTTTAGTTACGTATGCTGGTTCCTATGCTTGTATCTATTCGTTTCTTCTATGTGCAGGTGTTCATCCGCGGAGATCGTGGAAGGATTGTGATCTGCCAGGGCTAAAGGACGGGGACACTTCTTCTTCAGATTATAGCGTTGGAATCCAGGTAGGCTTCTATCCCAAGTCTTTCATTCGTAATTAGGAGCTTGCGTCATAGCATTGTTTGTTTGTTGCTAGACCCCTGCTGGGCTAGTAGGGATCGCCTCTGTCCGCAGAGGGGATTTACCTCCTCAACAAATTGGTGACTCCGCTAAGGATCGTCCGGTTTTCCTTGACTCGTTTATGATTGTTTCGCTTTGATTGTTTCTCCTTGCTTGATGAACCTTCTGGGTTGGATTCTTTCATTGTTTTAGCTGCTTGGTTTGCTTAGCTTGTATTGGTCTGCTTATGGAAGTAGCTTGTTTTTAATTTTCGTTGAGAAACTCGACTGGCACGGTTTTTAACCCGACAGTCGCGCCACTTGGCGCGTGTTGCCTTTGTCTAGCCCGCGCCAATTGGCTTCTGGCGCCAGTTTCACTCTCACAGTAGCGCCACCCCTGTGAGTTTTTTTGAGTTTCTTCATTTTTTGGCTCTTTGGATCTGATCAATACTTTTCTTCTTGATTTTCTGACTGTCTGAGTCTGTTGGAGTCTTGTTTGGCAGGGATTCACCTCTATCCTTGGGTTGTTTGCTTCTATCTACCGATTTCACGTTTTGAGCCCTAGGGCATCTAGTGGCTTAGTGTATCGAGCCCTCCTTGGGAATTTAGGTGTCTTGATTGTCCTGTCAACTTGTTGATTGATCCTCCACGCTCTCTTAACAGTCTTTGATTGTTTTGTTGCGTTTTTTGGGTGATTGTCCATTCCTTCATCCGGAATTCGTTTGCCTTGCTTTGGACCTAGATCACACGGTCCATCGGAAGCTTTTGAGTCTTTCTTTTCTTTGAGAGACTTTGGGTCGATTTGGGGATCTGATTGATTGCATTGTTGAGTGAATTTTGTTTGTTTCGCTCTTTTGGATATCATCTCTCAAATTGTTCCTTTTGTTTTCAGTGCATATTAGCCATTAAACATTAAAAACCAAAAAAAAAAAATCTCTTTTGTTTTGATTAATTAGTGCAAATTGTGATCTTTTCCATATCGCTAGTGATTAGTGTTTGAATGAAAAGTGTTCAATTGCATTAGTTGCATTAGAGACATTGTTGTTTGTATTCCGTTCATTTCGTTTGCATAAAAGCTCTCAACTCTTATTTAACTAGTTTTCATCGAACGAAATGTTGCACCGTGGCATATAGCTTGCATTTAGGAGTCTTTCGAGACACTACATACGATAGGGCCTGGAAATTGAAACTTAATTGAAGATCAACCGTAAAATTTATTCAATTAACCTAAGGCAACATTGGAACTTAACGAAACATATTTAGAAGGTCTAGGCTAGAGACGTGTTCCGGCGTCGTTAAACCTAGCAGCTGTCGTTCGCCTGTTGGCTTTAGACAGCGCTAGTACGGACTTGCGCTCCCCGTACCGTCGCGTATATAAAGGGAGACCCCTCTAGGTTTTCAACCCTTTATCCACAGGAAGCCGAGTCTGCCGCCCTATACCCATGATACACCGAACACAGCATTCGGGGAGACTACCTGCACGTACGGAAAGTCCTTGGTCGATTTCTATTTCATTATTGAAACCAAGGTGTATATTGCAGTTCACGGATATTTGGTACACCCTTTGTGCCTAGTTTTTCCTGAGCAGTCATTTGGTCTTTTCTGACTCTCTAAACTTGAAAAGACCGTCAAGCGCTTGTCCTTTCACGCTTGTGTCAACTCTGAAAGAGATAGAGTCATCTTTTTATCGTTTCTCGACTCTTAAAATATGAAACGGTAGAATTTCTTACTTTCCAATGTGGTAAAATTAATCACCCACGATTACACGCCCGCTTAGATATTGCTTGTTGACCGTTTAATCGTGTGTCTTAACTCGTTTTCAGCCCGTGTGTGGTTTTGAGTTTGATGGCAACTTTTTCAGAGTTTACCAACCAAGGAATCCCCTCAGAAGGGAATCCTGGTCATTTTTCTCCTTTTGGAAATGTTGGTGCTCCTTACATGGCGACGTTATCCCTTCCTGGATTAACTGTTGGGTTGCCTGTTTGGTTGTTCTCAACCTCTGTTGTCCCAAATGTCTCCACTACTGTTCAATCAGTTCCTCCACCTGAACAACCTCATGTTGATTCCAAGGTGGACCTCTCCCCTTCTTCGCCTGTTTCTGCGTCCTCATCTTCTACTTTTCCTGGTGAAAGCCTGGATTCGAGTAACCAGGTGGCTAAAAAGAAGAAGAAGAAGACAAAGAAGAAGAAGTCTGATAAGCGAGAGGCTAAATGTACAGCTACTGTCCATGAGGAATCTCCTCTTGATAAACCTTCCAACCCTCCACGGAAAGTCAAGTTCCCCTGCTTGTTGTGCACGGGAGACCATCTTCTTCGAGACTGCCCTGGCATCCCCAAGGTACTCGAAGCATGGTCCGATGGCCATCCGCCGTTGTCTTTGACTTCCGAGAGGAATGTTGGGGGCACGTTTTCAGCTGCTATTGATAAGAACTCTAAGAATCAGGGTAAGATCACCAATCCCTGTAAGTTGTGTGAAGGGCACCATGCCATTCACCTTTGTCCTTATATGAATGAAGCCAAGCAAGTCTTGGACAACCCGACCGGTTCTACACCACGCCTTCCACCTGGTTATAATCGGCTTTCTTCGAGTCCTCCGCCAGCTGGTCCAATGATTGGTCAAGAGTCATCCTTGGTCGATCCCACTCCCCCAGAAATTCAAATTCACGAATCCATCCCTGACCAACCATTGGTCGTAGGATCGGTTGAACTGGCCCCGTCTACGGTGCACCAGGTCTTTTCTGTCGAGAGTGGATCTCATAACCCTCATGTGCTTCTGGTTTCTTCAGATTCTTCAGACTTGGAGACAAATTCTCCTGTCCCTGTGCTTCAAGAAGCTACTCCTCCACCTCCCATGATGGAGGCTCTAGAGGATATCCCTCCCGCCTTCGAGATGGAGGTTATGGAGGACGCTTCTTCTACCGTAACATCAGGGGAAGACCTTCGCATGTCGATGGTAACCCCTCCGAGTAGTTTGGTCGCTTCCTTTGACTGGAATCGATTTGCAGGATTTCGCCTTCCGTCTTATGTGCCTTTCGAGATCACAGTACAGGCTCTTGGTCTGGTTGTACCCAGCACCATTATAGACGAAGGTGCCTCTGTTAGTATTCTGTCATCAACTACCTGGCAAGCTTTCGGTTCGCTGCCGCTTGCACCCGTTACGCAGAATCTGTTGACATTCAATAGAAGAACGAGTCAACCGTTGGGGATCCTTCCAAGGTTACCTGTTACTTTGGGAGGTAAAACCGTCCATATGGACGTGATGGTTGTTCCAGGCCCCTTGGATTTCAATCTGCTCCTGGGGCGAGATTACACTTATGCCATGGGAGCGCTCGTCTCCTCCCTCTTTCGTGTGATGTGCTTTCCGCATGAAGGAAGGATTGTGACCATTGATCAGCTGTCGTTCTTTGGTCCTAATATGGCATTTGGTCCGCCATCGCCCCCTCCTGGTTTCTATCCACCCGTTGTATCTGCTCCACCGCAGGTCAACTATGTGGCTACTTACCCCGTGCCTGTGCTCAGTGATGATGCAAAACATGCATCATGTCAGGTATTGGTCCGACTTCTGGATGCTTTCTTCATCAGAGTGAACTTCTGGGTATCATTTTGATAGGAAGCCGACAGAGCTTGTTGCACAATCGTCTTTCTGGAAAATGAAACCCAGGTTTCTGAGACAGTTTCATTGTCTTTGGGTGTCAAGTTCTTGTAGTCAGAAACAGCTGACGTGGAGACAGTTCTTTTTCCAGCCGTTTTCTTAAAAAATGAATGTGGACGTGAGAGAGTTTCTTTATGGTCTTCATATTAAGCTCCTTAAAAACAAAATAAGGTTGTTTCGGGAGCATGGTTCTTTTTCCGTGTCAAGCTCCTTAAAAAATGAAACAAGGTCGTCGCAGCAGCAGTTCCTTGTCTTGTGTCAAGCTCCTTAAAAAAATGAACAGCAAATCGAGGATATTTTAATGTGTCAACCCTGTTAAAATAATGAAACACGTTCCGTTCAATTCGAGTCTTTGTTTAGTTCTCGGAACCCAAATAGCCCTTTTGTCTTGCCCTGAACCTTTCACTCCTCCATCTCGTTTACCTGTGCATGGACTGAAGATTGGGGGGCATGTACCTCGAATTGAGTCACCATGATGGGGGAATGCTTACTTTTTCAAGTATAGTTTGTTTCTGTTTCAAGCTTGTGTAAAAATGAAACCGGTTTCAAGCATAGTTTATCTTTGCTTCAAGCTTGTGTAAAAATGAAACCAACTTCAAGCAGAGTTTCCTGATTTCAAGCTTGTGTAAAATGAAACTTTCCTTTACCTTTTGTGATTAAACTTTTATCACCCCTCGTTTTTCCCATGAGCCTTGGGTTTTCTCACCCATCGTCACTATCTTCGGCCATCATATGCTCACTTCTGGTTGTTTTACCTCGTTCCCCGAGGAACCGCGATGAGGCCCCATAGTCACCAATTTTTACTTGTTCTGAGAAGTTCCACCATTACCGGAACCAGTCGCTACCCTTTATACCACTCGTTCCTCCAGGAGGAGTCATCTTTCAGCTCTTTTCTGACTCTCTAAACATGAAAAGATTGCCGAGGCCCTTGTCGGTTCGATCTCGTTAAATTGGACACGAATCGACATCTACCCAGTATACGTTTAACCCTTTTTCGGGCTGGGATGGATTGATTACGAAAAAGGAATACCCTAGCCTATCGCGACTAGGAGGTTTTCCCGGATATTGTTTTCTACCTTTTCGGATCTGGGGAACTATTTACGAAAAGGGACCTGTGGAGTTTACTTTTTGTTGTCTTTTCAAACTCTCTAAACATGAAAATACGCCGAGTTCTTCCCTTGTCAGACTCGTTAAACCCTGATGACATCGGATTCAGTCGAAATGACGTTCTCCGAGTTCCTCCTTCCTAGGACTCGTTAAATGCACTAGGATGGATTCGTCCGAAGGACGGATTTATATGACAAGCATATGGTATCCTCTTCAAGCTTGTGTAAAAATAAAGAGGTACTCGCCAAGCATGGTGGGGAAAAATGGAACCAACATCATTGTCGTGTCGGCAGTATGTCGCTCTTGAACATGGCACTTGTCTGCATTCGTGTCGGGTTGGGGAAATCTCATCTCGTTTTTCACTTGCCTCCGTGGGTTTGGGTAATCCTTTTTGACCTCTCATCTGCTCTTTGCATCGTCACCATGACCTCTGATCCGTTGATGTCAAACATCGCTGTCCATTGTCGCGGCTGCCGTGATGTGTTCAAACATGGTTATTTCAAATGATTAAACTCTTCCTCTGATTCTCATACGATCCCGATTCACAACAAAACATCATGTTCCTCTGTCTCGTGTCGATGATGTGGGAAACATTATGGCCCACCTTCGATCAAGGTCACTTCCTGTCGACTTCAGCTCATTATCCAGGAAGCTAATCCAGAGACCCTCGATGGTACCTGGAGCCTCGCATGCCTCAATGGCAGTTCACGTATTCGACGTGAAGTTACATCATTGAATTTCCCATCGAATGATTCTTGCGGTGTTCGAATAACCTACCATCTTTGTACGTCGAGATTGAAATTCAGTACCTAGGGAACCATTGTCATTATTGGTGGTTTTCAAGTTGCCTCAATGTGCCTTTCATCATTGGCTGGTAATCAGACGATGTTCTTGCATGTTCGACATCAGCTCACACATTCGCATGCTAGAACTTGTACTTGCTTGGGTCGAGATGGAGCGCAAGACCCTGGATTGTGTCTGTTGTAATCCAGGCTGCGATTGTGGATTATTATCATTATGTACATGACTCACTGATTGGATGGCTGCGACCATACCTGAGTCTATTTGTTTGATCTTAGTTGGATGGCTGCGCCCATACCCTGGATCCGGATTATAGCATACTCTGTTTCGGATGGCTGCGTCCATACCATATACATCATGTACTTGAGATATCAGTTGTATCTTTCTGCGCAGGTTTTCCGACGGCGGGCCTTCAGTTGAACATGTTCTCGTAAAGCATTTCACCCCTCTCTCTCTCGGGCCTCATGCTTTAGGGGGCATCTGTTACACAGTAATTTGTCACCGTCCCTACCATTCCCCATCCCGCACAATGGAGGACCCATTTCGTGACCTGTGAACATTGTCATGCTTTGAAAACATCATCAATGCATCCCTCTGAGCATGAGCTTTATTTTCCCTTGAGACATCTCCTTGCAAAACTCATAAAAAACAGCTCTTTTTGCATTGGCGCGGGTAGACAGTTCAGTGCTCGCGCCAATCAGGGAAATCTTGTAAAGAGGTCGCGCCACTTGGCGCTCTGTCATAGAGCAGCAATCGCACCACCCATTTTAGGGACTGTTTTTTAAATATGGATGGCGGAAGTTGAGTTCAAACAAACTCACAACCATTGCCTATCTTGAGTTGGGAGGTTTGGCTGCGGGAGTTCTATGGAAGGGAAGTGGTTTTTCCACCTTCCATGGAACCTTCATTGTTGATAGGGCCAATCCCATAATAATAGGGATCCCAACTCCCTCCTTCCCCATCTATAAAAGCCTGCTCAAATCCATGGCAAGCTAGTCTTGAAGTGCTGAAGCTTTGCATCTCCCTATTCCCAAGTGCCTTTGTGCTGTAAAGAATCCCTTCTTTCCCTTAAGGCCCATTCAAGCGAGGAGACCATTGTTATGAGACTCTGGAGAGGTTTCCCTTTCCTTGGCGAGCTTTGCGAGACGTGGACGACCGGAGACCCGTTCGAAGGAAGCTGCGACGTCAGAACTTGGTTGTAACTTCTATTCGTTTATTACTTAATAGATGACTATGATTATGGTTCCACTCCATTTTCCATCATGTTAATGCGAGTTATATCTTTTCTGACCGATGTTTAGTTACGTATGCTGGTTCCTATGCTTGTATCTGTTCGTTTCTTCTATGTGCAGGTGTTCATCCGCGGAGATCGTGGAAGGATTGTGATCTGCCAGGGCTGAAGGACGGGGACACTTCTTCTTCATATCATAGCGTTGGAATCCCGGTAGGCTTCTATCCCAAGTCTTTTCATTCGTAATTAGAGCCATTACAGCATTGTTTGTTTGTTGCTAGACCGCTCGCCGAGGATCGCTCGTCCGCAGGGGATTTACCTCTCGAACAACATGAAACAAGCATTTCTAGAGAAGTATTTGGATTACTGTATGCTAGTCAACCATAAGGAGGAAGTGTTTAAAATGCTACAAAAAAAGGATGAAAATTTGGAATATTTGTTGGAGAGATTTAACTACAACATCAAAAGAGCAAAAATGGAAAACCTAGACCAAGATACCTTGAAAGCTCTCTTGTTGAAGACAATTAGGTATGAATGGTTAGATATCCTTAACATGATGAGAAAAGGGGATATATCTCAGCTTACATTACCTGAAATAGTTGAATTATGTATCAACCTTTCAAGAGGGAAATCTAAAACTGTAAAGGGACCAAGAGACCCTGCTCTTGCAAGGGCAAGTAAGTCTGCTTCTGGGACAGTAAGTAGGGCAGAAATAGGACATATGCTTGATGAATTTAAATTTTATATCTTAGGGAGTCTTAGTGAACAAATAGACACCCTTAAGTTACAAAACAAGCAAAAATCTGAATCTGATGCCTTAGAAATCTTTTGTCCCAAATGTAGAAAGAAACATGCCTTGAGAGAGTGCCCTTTGGATGCAAAAGTTGTAGAGACTTGTGTAATTTGTTCAAAAAAACATGAGACCAAGAGTTTTCCTTCACTTCCTAGTCTTAAAGCTATCTTTCAAGAAGAAACTCCTACAAGTTCCAAAAAATCTCTCAATTTTGTCTCCAGGAGGCCTTGGCAAGGACCTCAAACACAAGGATTTCATGATCAGTTGTATAATCAACCCCCACCAAATTGGAATTCTTGGTAGCAACCTTGGCCCCAATTTCAAAATCAATCACAAACTTGGGCGCAAGGAGCACAAAATCCCTATGGAATATACTCTCAGTATTACCAATATCCACCATCCTATCCACTATTTCCACATTTCCCTCCTCAACAAAATTTTCAACAAAATCCTCAACAAAATCCTCAAAATCCACAATATCAAAATCAACCACTTCCATTACCATTTCCTCAGAAAACAAATCAGTTGCCTGCCCAACCCATACCAAACCCCAACAATAAAAATCCTCAGAACACATACATGATAGAAGGCGAACAGTTTCCAACTTATTTGATCACTCGTTTAGACCTTAGTGATGTTCAACTTAGGTCTGGAAGAATACTTGAAAAGAGGAAACCTTCTGTAATCATACAAGAGCAAGAAAATTCTGAGGAAGATTCTCTACGGGTAAATAAAAGTCTTGAAGAAAACACAACTTTCCAAGAATCAAACATTGAAAAATCAAAACAAAAAGAACCAATAATTTCAACTCCTATATTAGAGCAGCCATCAACATCCACTTCTACACCCCCCTTTCCAGAAAGATTACAAATTGATAGAGGTATAGAAAAACAAATTATGGTGCCTAATTATGATTTCCTAGATGAGCTGAGAAATGTTTGTATTAAGATCCCATTATTACAAGCCATTAAGGAAATTCCAATATTAGCAAAAACAACAAAGGAGTTGAGCATGAAGAAAACAAGAAAAAGAATAAGAGAGATAAAGAAAATTCAACTGGTAGGAAAAATAGCAGATATCATGATGGGTAAGATTGCTATTCCAAAGTATCTAGACCCAGGAAATCCAGTTGTTAAAATTCACATCAATGGAACTCAGGATTTTAAAACAACGAAGTGATTTAGAGCAACGCATTATGCCATGACAAATCATGATAATCCCAAACTTTCCTAATCTTCTTTTTTTACACCCACATTATTACAATTAAAGTGCACAGACATGTGATCATTATGAAATGGGGCATGACCACATTCCTTGTTGTCCCTAGATTCTTGGGAACATTTTGTGGATTTTATGATCCCAACTTCCCAAGAATAATCGAGGAGGGCATCCTATTATATTAGGAAGACTAAGTTAGTGCTGCCACTGACAAGCCATTAGCGAGATCCGGTGATGGTACATCTCTGATGGTAGTTCAACCAAGAAATTTATCTTGTATCCTCCAGCAAGAACAATTACAGAATTAGATGATACTCAATGGATAGAGAATGAATAAGACTTACAACCTCTCTTCACAATTTCAGAAATTAGTGAAGATAGCTAGATTCTAAATACCTTAGAAAACTTTGAATCCTCTTCGGAATACAAACATGAACAATCTCAAGAAGAATCCAACATTGACTTTTTATCATCAAGGCAGATGTCTCTTTATTCCATGGATAAATTCGGCAGCTCTACAATTGAGATATTTCCAGGAAAAACCTTAAACATAAACAAGAACTTAGAGAAATCTCAACAAGAAGAGCTAGTCAAGATTTTACAGAGACATTCTTCTGCATATGCATGGGAGTACAATGATATGAAAGGAATAAGCCCCAAGACTTGCACTCACCACATCTACATAGAGGAAAATTGTAAACCAATCAGACAACCTCAGAGACGGATGAATCCAAATCTTAGGGAGATTGTTAAGGAAGAATTGCAGAAATTATTAAATGTTAACTTCATCTATCCCATTTCAGATAATCAGTGGGTTTCTCCTTTGGTAATTTTGCCAAAGAAAAATGGTAAATGGATGGTATGTATTGACTACTGGGAATTAAACAAAGCTACTCTTAAATATCATTTTCCCTTACCTTTCATAGATCAGGTGTTAGATACATTAGCTCACAAAAATTACTTTTCATTTCTAGATGGGTTTATCGAAGAAAATTCAATTCAAGATGAAATTGAAGATCAAGACAAAAACTCATCACCGTCCTTTGGTACCTATGCTTTTACTCTATATTGCTATTTGACTATGTGGTGCCCACCCAACAACTTATCAAAGGCGCACTAGGAATAAGTTCGTATCTTAATACATGATTGTGTAGAGGTATATATGGATGATTTCACAGTTTACGGAAACACATTTGAAGAAGCCTTAGCAAACTTGGAAAAAGTTTTAAAAAGATGTAAAGAAGCAAATCTTTCACTTAGTCATGAAAAGTTTTTTATGATGTTTACTGAAGGAATTGTTTTAGGACATCACATTTCAGGAGATGGGATTAGAGTTGATGAGTCAAAAGTTGAAGTCATCTCTAACTTATCTATTCCAAGTTGTCAAAAATATGTTAGGAGTTTTCTAGGATTTACAGGATATTATCGAAGGTTTATAGAAAACTTCACCAAGATAACATCTCCACTTTTCAAATTACTTACCAAGGACTGTGAATTCAAGTGGAATCCTGATTACTAGTTAGCCTTTGAGACCCTGAAAACAAAAATCTATGAAGCACCTATTTTAAGGGGACCTAACTGGAAGTTACCTTTTCATATTTCAACAGATGTCTCAGATACAACTTTAGGAGCAGTATTGGGACAAAAAGACCTGATTCCTTATGCCATCTACTATACCAGTAAAAATTTGACTCCTTCAGAGTTAAACTATACTGTAACTGAAAAAGAGTTCTTAGCTGTTGTTCATGCCATAAATAAATTCAGACACTATATAACAGGTTATGAAACTTTTTTTCACACAGATCACTCTGCAATTAAATATCTAATGAACAAATCAATTACTAATGGCAGAGTCATAAGATGGTTATTGCTTTTACAAGAATTCAACATTACCATTCTAGATAGGCCTGGGAAACAAAACACAGTAGCTGATTTCCTATCTAGACTCCAAAACATCAAAGACAATACTCCAGTTGAAGATCAATTCCCTGATGAATATATTTTTGCAATTTCTACTCAGACTCCTTGGTTTGCTGACATTGCTAATTATTTAGTTTCAGGGAAATTTCCTTCAATAATGAATGCAAGAGACAAAAGGAAGATTATTTATGACAGTGCAAAATATTCATGGGTTTCTAATGAGTTATACAAAACAGGTCCATATTTTATCATTAGGAGATGTGTTCAGGAAGATGAAATGCCTGAGATCCTCAAGGCATGTCATGATGAACCTTGTGGTGGACACTTTGCTGATAAAAGAACAACTTATAAGATCCTTCATTTAGGATATTATTGGCCATCCCTTTTTAAAGATGCTAAAGAGTATGTCAAAAGGTGTGACAGTTGCCAAAGGGTAGGGAAACCTTCTCCTTCAGGTGAGATGCCATTGCAGCCTCAGGTACATATTGAACCTTTTGAAAAATGGGCTTTAGATTTTGTAGGACCTATTAGTCCTGCATCAAGACAAAAGAAATATATATTAGTTTGCACTGATTATGTTACTAAATGGGTAGAGGCCAAGCCATTACTTTCTGCTACTGAAGCATCTGTAGTTAATTTTATTTTTGAGGATATTTTTACTCGTTTTGGTGTCCCAAGGGAAATTGCTACAGATCAAGGAGCTCAATTTACATCAAAGCTAGTGGAACAAATGATGGAGAGGTACAAAATCAGACACAAAAAATATACTCCCTATCATCCACAAGAAAATGGTCAAGTGGAATCTACCAATAAAGTCATTGAAGGGATCCTAACAAAGACTGTCCATTTACATAGAAGAGATTGGGTAGATAGGCTTCCTAAAGCTTTGTGGGCCTATAGAACTACATGAAGAAGCACAACAGGTCATACTCCCTGTGAAATTTTTTACGGAAAACAAGTTTTGTTTCCCATAGAGTTTCAGATTCAAACTTTTAAAATGGCAGTTCAGCTAGGACTTGATCTAACAGAGGCACAAAAGCACAGATTGGAGCAGATTAATGAGTTGGATGAGATCATACAAGATGCAGTTCAGAAAACAAGTATAGTCCAGCAACAAAGGACTAGATGGCATGATAAGTATATCAAGGAAAAGAAGTTTAAAGAAGGTGATCGGGCTCTCTTGTTTGATTCAAAGTTCAAAGATTTTCAAGGTAAATTCCAAACACATTGGCTTGGACCATATGAAATTGTGAAATTTTTTGACAATGGAGCAATAAAAATTAGGAAAATAGATGAAGAAGAGGTCACTTTTCTTGTAAATGGTCATAGATTGAAGCTGTATCATAAGCCACTTTCAAGAGAAGAATTTGTCAAGATATTTCAAGAAAAAAATGATGTGAAGTTAATGAAGAAGAATTTTTCTTCTTCATCAACTTAGTTGAATTTTCTGAATTCAAAAGCATAAAATAAAAATAAAAATAAATAAATAAATAAATAAATAAATAAATAATAAAAAATAAAGTATAAACATGAAAACTAATCACTGATTAGCATGTTTATACAGAAAAGATAGAGTGAAAATCAAAATCTTTCTGACACTTTAGCTTTTCAAATTTCTTCTTTTTCTGCAAGTAGCTATTACAAAATCATAAGTGCAAACCCATATTTCACTTATGATTCATTTCATTCCATTCATCCATACTTCATTTCATTCCATTCATCCATACTCCACTTCATTCCATACTTCATTCATTTCATTCCATGGTCCACCTCATTTCCATCTCAGAGTTTTAAGATTGATTTCTTTCTACAATTGAATAATACAAATCATAAGTTGCAGGCCACCTTCCATACTTCACTTCACTTCATAATTGTGATTCATTTCATTCCATTATTCACTTCACTCATACTCCATTACACCATATTTTATTATCCATTTTTAACTCATTTCATACAACATTCCATTCATGCTTCAAACCATTCCATTCCATGTTTCAAGACTTCTACAGGTACATTCTGCAACCAGAAATCCTAAAGGCACTATCCAGTAATCACTTGATTTAGCAGCAAATTGATCCTGCATATCCAAGACAACAAGAAAAATCAAAGGAGCTATGAGGACTGAAGATCAATGATTTTCAAAGGAGGACAAGGCATATAAAAACCACAAAAAAATCAAAGGAAAGGCAAAGGTAAAAGTTATGAAATTATTATAGTGACAGATCATGAAAGTTTTAGCATAGTTAAGTCATGTATGATTCAAAAAGTTATTTTAATTAGTCGTATTGATCATGCTTATCAAACCTATCATAAAAACTTTGGACAAAATCCCTTTCACTTCGCCATTCAAAATCATCATTTAAAACTTAATAGTTAAGTATTGAAGTGACCTGAGCAATCACGTCACTAGCCTGAAGCATTTAGTGATGATTTTGAAATTACATGAGAATTTTTCCGCGGTATTTTCTTTCGTGACAACTCTCAACTCATTAATCCGTGTGAATCATCCTAACCGCATTATACTCATTTCATAACTACTCCATATCATTTCTTTCCGTAGCCAATTCTTAGCCATTCCAGTCTGTAAAACAGAGGAAACATCTGTGGAGTAAAAACATCTCTTTAACAGCCATTTTCACCGTGAGCTGAGGAGCAGTAATTTGAAGGTTGAAAAGATAATTTATGGGTCTCATAGTAAGAACTAAAGCAGTTGGAACCAAGTACTTGTAAGGCTATCCACAAATCAGAGAAATGCTACAGCAGGCTGGGTGGTTACAATTCTTGGAAAAATTTAATGGTTTTCATAAAGAAGTAACCAAAACATTTGCACGGTCCTTCAATGGAGTAGAGGTCGAAATAGGAGATATTAAATTCACTATTACAGAGGCTTTCATTGCAGAAGCAATGGAATTACCCAAACAAGGAGAATTCTGGTTCAAAAATAGGGAACTTCATAATGAGGCATGGAGGCAAATAATCAAAACACCAGGTATGGATGTTTCCATTTTTAAGAAAGGTATTCCTAGCTCGGCACTGAAGAATAAATGGAGGAATATGTTACTCATTTTGCAAAAAATTATCACTTGTGAAGGAAGATTTGGTACCCTCTATGTTTATCATATTCGGTTAATGATGCATTTCTTAGATGAAGAAATCAATTTTCCCTTTTTCCTACTTCATAGTCCGAAAAGACTGGCCTCTAATGTTCAAAAGAGGGTTCAATTTCTAGAAACCACTTTGTATCACCATGGTTTAGTCAAAATCCTCATTGAACATCATTTGAGAAAAATGGGAGATAATTGGGATGAGTTTCTAGTGAGGAATCACTTTGAGGAACCCAAGGAATCTTCACCTGAAAGCAAACCCACAAGAAGAAGCAGGAGAAGGGAAATTTCCGAAGCTGTTGAAACTAAAACTGGTAAATCAATACAAGAGGACAATGGAGAGATGATTTCTGAGAAACTAGCTGAAATTAAGAAACAACTTAAGAAGGAGAGGATAATGAGAAAATATGCCAAAGAGAGAGGTGAAGGACCATCTCAACCAAGACGGAGCCACAGACTCAGAGGTATATTGAAGAAAACGGGGGTTAGACAAACGGGAATCATAAACATTGAGGATGAAGAAACACCTACTGCTAGATCACCTGAGTACTAGTACGAGGAGGATCTTGATGAAGGAGCTCCAGAGATAGACCCAGCACAGCAACACATTTATAATTATGTTGAGACATTAGAGAAGAGACCCTCAGAAAGTAGAGACAGAACTCCTATCCCACCAAAATCTGCAATTGATGTACTAAGAAGAGACAAATATGAGTTAGAAGTGCTCAATAGGCATATCAAGAATGAGAATGAAATTTTAAGAGAGTAGGTTAAGCTGAAAGGTGATATGAATACAACTCTGTCTCTACAAATGAAAATTTGCACAAGGCCAGTGAAAAATTGAAGAAGAAAAACAAAAAGTTAAGCAGGGCACTTACAAATTTGGGATTCAAGTTGATCATAAGGAAGCCCAGGAGGCCATTGACTATCAGGCAAAGCAGAAGAAGGGGCCTAGATGTCCTAGCAGAGGTCTCAGAGTACATGGATTAGTTGCATGAGGACATGCAAAAACCTTGCAGTGGGGGTATGTTGAGCCCCAAAGATGTCCTTCTTTTCCACCACATTTCACTTCATTTTCTTTGTCCCTCATCAATTACAGGCTTAAATGATCAATAGGATTGATTAGGATTACTTTAAGAATGTATATAATGACTAACTTGCTATGTTTTCATGATTTTGTTATTGTAGCAATTTTTGACTAGACTCGGCTACAAAACACAGTCATTCTGTAGCCAGTCGCCTATTCCGCAGCCATCTTCATGTTTACGCAGGTTCCAGGTGTCACCTCAAGGAAAAACGCATATGGTCGTATTCCACATCACTCCCCCATCATTTATTTCTCTCCACGAAGTCTGAGCTCGAGTCTACAGGTGGTTATGCACGTGCGAAACCAAAACTAAGAGATAGACTTCTAATAGGACAAGGACTATACATATGTCCTTAATCATAGTACGAGGCCACCACCAGAGTCCTAGTTTGATTTTTGTTGGAAAAGAAAATTATTTCTGTTTTATCTCAAAGACAGTTATGTAATTTTGTTATAAGTATGGCTCGGGAGACCGAGAAACAACTAGCTAGATTTATGTTTTATTGCTAGATCTCAGAAGACCGTAATACTCTGTTTTGAAGAATTTCTCCTTTAATGAAAGAAACATCACTTTATTGCAAGAGTTGAATCAAAATTGAGTATATTTGCTTGCTAATCTGGTGGTAGAGGGCCCCTGCTACCTGAGAAGCTTTGTTCATATGGTTTAGATAAGTAACCTAGCCTTGTTTCATTCCTAGTTTAATCAATTTTCTGAACTTTGTGTTTTTATACTTACTTGTAGTGGATGCCACAGTTAGTCTTATCCTTACAAACTCTTCCAAAATACCACTAACATTGGATGGGATATAACTGCAGTATTTTAGGAGTTAGTTACATTTCCTTGAACTTTATGTTTTATGCTCATTTGCATTGAATGATACGACGGACTTGTTTTAAACTATTCCAAAATATCACTCATATTGAACGAATGGGGGCTGTAGTATTTCATAGAATTAGTTGCATTTTAGTCTAGTTGAAATACTCCGAATGTAAATGTCACTCTAGTTTAATTCTGTCACTATATTTCAAGTTTTGTAATGGCACTCTAGTTCAAATCTGTTCACTGTATTTTAAGTTAGATTAGTGGCATTCTATTTCAGTTCCAGTTCACTATATTTCAAGTTAGGTTAATGGCATTCTAGTTTAGTTGTGGTCACTATGTTTCAAGTTTGATCAATTGCATTCTAGTTCAGTGTTATCCATTGTTCTTTAAGTTGTATTAACTGTCAAAATTAGACTTCACGACCTTCATTGTTTACAAACTACTCTTGTTCTGACTTTCTATTAATGCATCATCATATGGACAGGAATTAGTGATATCAGTTTAAGGCCTTGATTGTTCTGCAATCTTTTGCAATTTCACAAATAAGCCTTTTCCCAAAAACTATTTTAGAAAATATCTAACTTTCGAATGAGGCTTAGTAGTGACAAGTTGAGCTGCAGAATGGATTAATCTTAGCATTACAAGTTAATTCAGAGTAGAAATCTTATTGTGCTACAAATAATATTTTCCAATTTTGTTCCAATAAACTTTTAGCCATGGATGAGATTCTTTGTAATATTGTAAGATGATTGTTTACTTAGGAGAACCTCATTTGCACTAAACTTGTCCTTTTATCAAGCTATTCCAACATATTTCTAATGAATGAATTGGATGAGTTCATGTTATGAGTTATTAAGTTCATATTGTGATTTATTTCCATGCTATGAGTCATTATCAAAATTTGCATTTTCTGTTCTTTAGTATAGGTTTTGCTCTGTTTTTAGTGTGACCAACAACTGTTCTTTTTCAACATTTAGTTCTTTTCCTTCTTAACATAAAACCACAAAACCAAAAACATCATAAGAACACTAAACACAACGTAGTGAGAAACATATACCTAGGCACATATAGTGCACCTCACTTCAGCAGTTTACTAACCCTGGTTGACAATTTATGACCTCAATTTAGGAACACTAAGTTGAGCACACAAAGGCCCTAAGCTTTGAAGAGTAAAATATCATAAATATGATTTTTTGTAGAAAACAAAAGACAATTATTGGATCATCATGGTCAAAATTGAAGGCTACTAGTCTTAGAGTTCTTGACATTTCACCAAGAAATTCCATCCCCATGTGAAGCCGCTGTTAGGGTCCTATAAATATAGGATTCATAATTTTGAATTGAGTTATGATAGTCTTGTAAAATATGTATATACCTTGCTTTCTGCAAGTTTTTTTCCCATGTTTTGAAAAAATTAAAAAAATCAAGAAGAGGGTAAAAATTCCTAAAAGAAAGATCGAAGGTCTTAAAAGAATATATAGACCCCAAAAGAGAAAACATGAAAATAAGACATGAAAGTGTGCAAGTCCAAATGCCACTAATTTTTACTTTTTGCAAATGATTATGGCATAGTGTCAATAAATGCCATAATCCATGATGAGTTAAATTGTTTAAACTTGACTTGTCATATTTTCAATTTTCATGTTTTAGATAGTGAATAAATTTTTTTCAGACAGTTTAATCCTGACAAATCAGTAGGTAGGTAGAGAATAATGAGGAGCTCATCAGTCTAATCTAAGCCCTCAGATTAAATAAGGTAGAATTAGATATTTTTATGCTGTCAAAAGAATAAAATGTTTCAAGGTAGCAAGCTTAAATGCACCTGCTAAAAGGAAGAAATAAATGTTAGAGTAATTTTAAGTAGGTAGAAAGAAGTGGGAAAAAGCATGTAATATTCATCACCGGGAAAAAATCACTAATTTCCCTTCCCCTGTAAGTATTCAATATTTTATACTTTGAGTCAAAGAGGCTTAGAGTATTTCTCTGTCTTTTGTTGGGACCGGACCCAAGGCTCAGTGACTGGATAGTGAAAAATGTTGAATTCTTATGATAAAATCCCCTTTACCATTATTTATCCCTCATTCATACATTTAATTCATCTTCATAAGTAAATAATACTTCTTACTTAATGAAGCATAAAAACCCATCTAATTAACTTCATTTATTCATAAACATACAAAAAAACCCTAAAAAAAAACTCTATCCTAAGTATTGGTGACATGATAAAAAGATAGGATTTGCTTTAATTTTACACTTTACTTAGTGATTTTATGTATTTTGTGTACATTCCATCCCCTTTCATATTAACTTTTAACCTATTTTATTAAATCCCTAAAAAATACCTTATCCTATCTATATAATTCCCTTTATCTAAAATACCCCCTAAAACCCACTATTATAAAGTGTTTAGACCAAAGTTAATATCCACATGCTAAATTAAAAACCCAAATAATATCCCCTTTGGTCTAAAACTAACTTTAATTAAATACCCCGCCCCCTATGGTTATTAGACCCCTCAAAAAGTCTAAAAACTATATAATAAAAGATGCAAAGTTGTGTATTTAAGCTTATCCTCTGTATTTTGCAATAAAATACATTTACCCCGCTCATATCATTTTAGCCTAAGTCATGAAAGATGTTTTATCACTTTAAAAGGTTGAAAAAACTTTTAAATTCCTACACATATCCGCCTCTAACCAAGCAAAATCACCTTTTTTAACCTAAGGCTAAGGTTAAAATGTCGGAAAACTTATGCTTTTCCCTTTTCATTTTATAAACCTATCCCCACTATGTAAAGCCCCTACCTATACATAGGTTAAACCGTAGTTAAACCAACCTAATCCTGCCTCATGCACCTTCGCTTATATATAAAACTATTTAATATATAAAAACACCGTCATTTAACCCTTTTTTATCATATATGAAACCCGATTTTACATATATAAAACCTTTGACAAAACTCGCTTAACAATACCCCGATCCCACTTTTGATTGCCTGCAGATTTCAATCAAATACTCACCCTTTGCTCCCATGCTCTAGATATGATGGCACAAAAGTACTATCGCGTGGAAAAGATAAACGTCCATTACAACGCCAATTGAATGCGAAATGGGTGGTATTCCCCATTTCGCCCTCCATGGCATGGCGAATATCTATTAGATCGTGTTCGTTTCAATAGAAACCACTTACCACCAAAAATGAACGTAAAAACCATTGCCTGTTTCGCATTTAAAAACAAAAACCACTCCCACCATTTGATAATACCTGCATTCAATGCATCGATGATAATTAAAAATCAAAGTTTTAAGACCTTCGTTACATCACTTTGATGTTTATTTTGCGTATTCAAACTGTAAAAAACCTCTGTTCGACTGTGTAAGAAACCTTTACTCAAAATTGTGGAATTATACCTGGAGAAAGTAAAAATTGACCACAGATTCCCCATTGAATACCATTAAAGCCATTCAACTAAACCAGTAATCTGGACCAGACTTCAAATTCAACTGCAATTTCCTAAAAATGAACCCTTCAAGCAACCAAATACTTGCATTCAAAGGTATTTTTCGACAATCAAAACTTACAATTTCAAAGTTTAGACCAAGAATCATTGAACCGGGTTTTCAATTAAGGGTTTTACCTGAAGAAATTGCCCAAAAACATCGAAAAAGAGGCCAAACCCTTGCCAATTTTTTCCAGAAAGTTCCGAGTCCGAAAGAAGCACTTTTTTTAGTGAATTTCTTCAATTTGTGACCTCTAAAGATCAATTTCACATACAGAAAAGGGTTTAAAGCCTTTAGATATCCTAAAAAACCCCTTTTTGCAGTAAATCTATTCAAGAAACCATATTTTTCTGTCTTATTCCAGTTTATATCCTCTGAAAAAGAAAATTAGCTCCTGCAAACAATTTAAGCTTGCAGTAGTTAGTCCAAAATGACCAAAAAAAAAATCATAGCTAAACCTGGAGGTTCTAAGCCAACCAAGCCTAGAGGATCCAAACCTCCTAAATCTATAACCCCTAAAGCTGTTAAAGCTACTCCAACCCTCACTGCTAAATCCACTGTCTCAGTAAATCCTCTCCAGCCACCTATAGCTGCTAAAGAAACCCTTCCATTGACTGATATGGACTACAAGATTGTTGAGCTTGTGGTAGAATTCAACCTTTTAGAAATACATAATTGGTGTTATGATAAGCACTTGGACAAAGATGAAATGCTTATTTGGGAGACTCATTTGCCCCAATATGTAGTTCCATTGACCCACCCTGGACAAGAACTTGTTAGATTGTGTCAAAATCATTATGAACCAATCCAAAGGGCCATTGTTAATGTAGATAGAGAGATCCTTTTTACCATTATAGCAGAATCCATAAATCAAATGCTGTAATTACAATCTGATCCTCAATCAGTCCCCCTATCTATAGAATTTTTGACCCAGTTATTCTTAAGCCTGGATTTCCTAAAGAATTTTATGATATTTCAAGAATTTTTGCCTTCCCATGTTGACATTCCTAAGTTGAACCCTCCTTATTCCACTGCAAAATTTCTTGAAGGGTCTAGGCATATTATTTCAATGCTATATTTTATACTGGGATACTTTACAGATGAATTCACTGATGAATCCATTCTTGGCTTTCTATCCACCTTATCTCCAGGCCAACCTCCAACACTCATTTTTTATTATGCCAGTTTCATAGCATATAGTATTCATCGTCAGCTGACCAAACTATCCACTGAAGGGGTTTTTAGATACTCTTCCTACTTGTTTCACTTGTTTTTATTCTTCCAAGCTGATAATTTTCCAATTGCATTGCAAAAAATGGAATTAGAGGGTAAGCCTTTATCTATTATCTTCTGGACTTCCTTGCTAAGGAAAGAGAATAGTGAATTCACTTATACAGATTTTTCAGACCTTTTCCTCCATCCAGCAATGAGCATTTTGTACAAAGCAGAGCAGCCCAGGGTCAATGAAGAAATGAAAAGGATCTTGCAATTATCAGAATGGAATAAAATGGGAGACTGGTTTATTTATGAAAAGAATATAGAGATAAGAATTTTTGGATCCAACTTATTACCTTATAAGTTGCCAAAATACATGTATATGAGAATTTTTGCATTGGAATATTTAAGACAGGTTCTCAATTCTGACTCTATCAATTTCTTAGCTGCAAGGAAAAAGACTCAATTTAAGCTAAAGAATGAGGTTGGTCCTTTCATCATAAATAACAGAGAGGCAAAAAAAGAAATCTCAAAGAGACTAGTAGAATTAAATTTCAACAAATTTTTCCATGGAACTATGATCCTCAAGGGATCTTGAGTAATTTAAGGGTAAAATGTAAACTTACACCCTTCATACATGAGCCCGAGCCAGAGATTGAGAAGTTTTCCAATCAAGAAAACTGGGTGGAGAACACACTGATAGATATAGTCACTAATACAGAGGTAGCAGGAAAAATGGTTACAACACAAGCCCTGGATGTTGTAAAGTAGCCAAATACTTCAACCAAAATAAGTAGAGAAGAAGGAACATATACAGCAGAAACAACTATAGAAACAAAATTCAAACTGATTTATAATAAAAGGCTTAAATTCAGTTCAATTGGGAAAGATAAGGTAATTGATGTTGAGGATACAAATGAGCCAGAGGTAAATAATGATGAAGCTACAATGATAATCTATGAAACTCTTGCAGAGATTGAAAAAGAGCAAACAATGGGTAAAGATGATACTCATATGATTAAGAAACAAAATATGGAGGCCTCTTGCTCACAGACAACTTTTGACTATTCTACAAACAAAATGATTATGTCATTTATGCAACCAACTACTTCAACACCAAAGACAGTGGCAGATTATAAAAAGGTGGAGTTTGAAGTAGACACTAAAAATGTTCATGAGCTAGACCAAATTTAATTCCATAGACATAGCTCTGAAATGTTGTATTCAACTATGGTGACAAAGGCAATGAGTGCTACCAAGTTGTAGAATACTATTCTTAACATGTAGGATCAAATGAGGCTAGACAAAGGATCTTTGTATGCAAAAGACCTAAGGATTAAAGCCGTAGAAGATTTAATTTTACAGGTGGGATATGATCCATCAAATGTTCAAGCAGCAGAATTGTTGATTAAGAAAAATAATGATGATATTGCAGCTTTGAGGAAATAGCCTAAGCTTCCTCAAAGTGAGCATCCACAGACTAAAGAAATCCTTCAAGAGAAAAGTGAAATAGAAGAGATGATGAAGCTCATCCTCAAACTAACTGCTCAAATCAAAGAAATGGAATCCCAAATGGACCAGCTTATCCCAGAGAAGGAAAATTTGAAAGAGACTAACACTCCTATCATTCCTTCAGTTATACCAGTTGTTAGCACCTAATTTTAACCTTAGGCTGAAAGAAGGCAAACCAGGGTAACCTCAAACCACGCTCAGAGAGGGCTCTCTTCGTGAAAGATATTCAATGAAATATAAGAGTAAACTGATTTTAGGCTAGGTATAATAATGGGAAATATTTTTTATAAATTTTCAGGGTGTATGGAACAGATGGGGCAGTTTGAATCTGGGGAATTAAATCAGAGATACAAGGTATTATGTGGGGCAAGGTAGGCAAGGATTTTAACAACTTAGTTTAAATAATGATGAAATGTGTAAGACTGGTGAGAAACTGAAAAGGGCATAGGAAATGGATCATTTTCAAACAGAAGAAAACATAGAATATGAATTATTTCCCAAGGAAGAGCATTAAAAATGGATTCTACCTATCTATCTTGAAAGCATTCAACCAGATATATGAATGAATGAATGGCAAACATAACAATTAACATATGAACATAAAGGAAAGAACATTACTAAAATTCATACCACATGGATCCCCAAATTAGAGCTGCATATCTTTATTAATTCCCTACCAAACTGTTACAAATGGAGCGCAGAGCGTCCTCAGTGATTTCCAAGCTAATTCCACACTTTTAATCCCCCTTAATCCTTACAAATGATTGAAAATTACATTAAATAGAACAAAATTGAGGCGAGAAAGTCCACAGAAAAATGGAGCTATTTCACTGGAATCTGAACATAGGAAAAAGACCAATAATCTGCCCCTGAAAAGAAGGAATAGTAATACATTTTTGACATCTTGAAGATTTGCTGTTACACCGAATGAATGAAAAGAAGAAACTGGTAGAACGAATCCCTTATAAATCGTTGCTGAAGAAACTGTGATGATTCTATGTTTGTATTTGGCTCTTGGCCTTTACTATTTTCTCTATTTTTATCCTTTGAAGAATAACCAACTTTTGAAGAAAATGGCCTTCGGAACCAATTAAAATGAAATTATGCCCTTTAGTGAAGGAAAGACTCATTTTTAATAAAAAAAGCAAAGGACAAGGAGGTGGGCCCGAATCGCAATCGCAATCGGAAGAGGGGAAGGAATATCACATAGTAGAAGGGATGCGATTGGGAATTTGCGATGCGATAGTGTATAGGGATAAGGGGAAATCGCAATCACAAATCGGTGTTTGGGAGCGAATGTAACACATATCGAAGGAAATGCGATGGAGGGGAAGTTCATATAAAACAAATAAATATGAGTTTTGTGCTTCTACAAAGGAAAAAATGATTTTGAAATTGAAAAGAGCGAAGGGATTAAGGTGGGACCAAGCCAATCGAAATCGCAATCGGGAAGGGGAGCGGGGGCAGAGTGCTTATGAGAACTGCCAATTGCGATTGGCGATGTGCGATCAATCACATCGGTGGGGAGGAATTGCAATCGCAATTGGCGGGGAGGCGGGTTTGGAGTTAAATATCATAGAAATGCCAATTGCGATGAAAAATTTAAGACATATTTTGAAATTGATTTTTTGCATTTTACAAAGGAAAACACTTTAATTTTGCACGGGCAGAAAGGCCTTATGGTGGGCCCCCAGTCCAATCGCAATCACAAGGTGGAGTGGGAGCGGGTTTAAGTGCTAGGAATGAAATATGCAATGCGATGGAAAGGTCGATGCGATGGAATGAGGAATGGGAGAAATCCTTTGAAAACTCATAAAAATTAAAAAATTTCCGGTTTACACAGGAAAAGACCCTATTCCTTTTGATAAAGTGGAAGGTTTTATGGTGGGACCCAACTGATTGCAATCGAGAATCAGAGGGTGAGCGGAGCGGAGTTTTAAGTGTCAAGAGAAAAGTACCGATTGCGATTTGCGATTGATCGCATCGGCGGGAGTCAATCGGAAGGGGGCCAAATCGGGACCATGCATTTGAATATTTCGATTGGATCGGAGGGAGAGGGTTGGCGATGCGATTTGAAATTGGATAGGGGAAAAGGGGTTTAATAATGAATTTTTTTTAAAATGATATGAAATAAAATGTAAGGGAGAAATGGGAAAAGGGGAAAGATAAGCTATAGGGGACCTTCTTTCACTTAGGCATAATTTTCGATCCAGGAGTTGGTTTTGAGAGTATAATATACAGTTGGAAAGCTCTTTCTAGGCTCTTTCTGATGGACATACTTAGAACATGATTTCTGACTGAAAATACTATGGAAAACGTCCCTGAAAGGCAAGATGTTGAATTTTTGGAGATAGCAGCTTCTGAAGTGCAGCTTATTACATATGAAGACATAAAATTACATAAAAGATGATAATAAAAGAAAAGTACCATGTTTTTCACCTCAAAACAGGGTTTTGAGGTGAAAATTACATCAAGCTCAATAGAACATTTCTTTGATTTGTGCTTCTGAGTTTATTTGACCTCCTCATGACTTTGTTGATATTCATTGACACTTGACTCATTAATTTGACCATGATGAGACCCTAATACCTAATGAGACCGACCCTATGACCTAAAAGTATGGATTGGAAGTGAAAGTGAATCATGATTTAAAGACCATGGAGAGGATAATCAGCAAGTTTCACATGAGGGGAAACTGATAAAAGACCACTACCATAAATGAATCCATGACCTAATGGAAGGATGAAAATTTATGGTATGGGACTCCTAATATGCAAATGCAAAAGAGAAATTTTGATCACTGATGGCAGTATGACAAGACTAACACTAACATTGGCTCCAATGGGGATGGTAGCTCCTTGGAGGTGCCAAGAACACCGTAGACCAAGTAGACTTATCCATTGGGAAAATATGGTTAAAATACTGAAAACTGACACAATGCAAACTGACTCTAACTCAAACTAAGACTGAAAACTAAAATAGAACCAAACTTTACACTTATCATTCAAGTTTTATAGCCTCCACCTTGGGCCCCAAAATTCAATGACTGGTACTTTGAAATCTGACCAAAGATAACATGGTATATACAATGATTGTGACATAGTTTTTGATCCATTATCTTCAACAATGGTATTGATTCAAAATCCTACCATTCACTGGTCCTCCAGGGAAATCTTGGCCATCCATCTCTAAAAGCAAGAAAGCATTCTCTCCCCTGTATGCTGAAATCTTGTATGGTCCTTTCCACAAGTTGTCGAACTTACCATGCTTCCCTTTGTCCTCATTTCGTGCATCCCATCTCAACACCACATCATCCAACTGAAACCTTTCTGCTTTGGTCTTACGGTCATAGATTTTATTTATCTTCTCCTGCAATAAAAAAGCTTTCTGAGACACTTCCTCCCTTGTTTGCTGAAGGTGGATCATTTGATTGATTCTTCACTGATTATCATCGTCCTCACTGCCAGCCTCTTGCAATAATCTCATGACTGGAATTGTAAGTGATGTAGGAAAAACAACATTAGTACCATAAACCAATTCAAACAGTGAGATACCTATGGATTTCTTGCTGCTAACTCTATATGCCCACAACACATTGATGGGTTTTCGATGCCAATTCCTCTTATTTTCTTCCAACATTTTCTTGATTATATTTATCATATATTTATTTGATGATTCTGCCAAGCCGTTGCCTTGAGGGTAGTACGTTGTTGAATGACCCAACACGATATTGTATTTGTCGCAGAAATCCACCATCTTCTTAGATTTGAACACTGCTACGTTATCTATTACGATTTTGTGAGGGTAGCCAAAACGAGACAAGACATTTGATTCTAAGAATTGAATACTTACCGTATCAATGGCCTGACTTGCTGGAATGGCCTCGATCCATTTGGTGAAGTAATCTGTACCTGTCAAGATCCATCGATGCTGTGTGATGATGTGGGATGGATTTCCCCTATGAAATCAAGTCCCCACTACTGAAAGGGAGCATTTACTGAAACTGGTTTCAAAGGGAGGGGAAGCAGTTTCCTTTTCCTTTGGAAAATTTGACACTCATGGCAACTCATCATTGTTTTGTACAAATCTGAAAATAAAGTGGGCCAATAATATCTTGCTCTTAACACTTTGTTATTTGTTGTTTTCCAAAACAAATGACCACCACAATCACCTTTGTGAAATTCATGCATCAACTACTGAGCCTCATTTTCAACCAAACAATTAAGCAGAATACCTCTTGGGTCTTTCCAATAAAGAGCACTGTTTAGAATACAGAATTTAGCAGACTTAAGTTTCAGTGATCTACCTTTTCTTTTAGACATCCTTGGAGGTTGTGAAAGATGTTGAAGAACATAAAAAATATCTGAATACCATGGGGATTGTAGAAAAATGTCTGAAACTAGAACAAGAAAACCTTCATCCTCATCCTCTGATATTACTATTATGAGATTTATATCCAAAGCATGCAGGTTTAATTGGGCCATTAGCTTTGCCAAGCCTTGTCCTTTGATCAACTTTGTGGGTTTAATCTCCAGATCATATTCCAACATTGCTGCTATCCACTTACCTCTTCTTCCCTCTGGATCAGTTTGCATCTACACATCTTTTACTGCTGCATTAGGAACATATGCTATAGTATGTGAATGCAGAATGTATACTCTAAAATCCTTCAATGCTTTTATAAGGGCCAATGCTTGTTTCTCAATAATATTATACCACAAGGCAGCATCCCTAATAGTCCTACTGAAAAAGGGAATTGGTTTTTCAATCTGATCTCTCTTTTGCATCAAAACCGTAGCCATAGTATGCTCCGATGCAAAATTAAAATATAATAAAATCTTTAGTGTAATTAGGACTAATCAAGGCTGGGGCATTGGACAAAGCAAACTTTACTAGATTAAATTATTTGATAGCCTCCTCACTCCATTTGACAGTGCTATCCTTCTTCAACATGTTAGTCATTTCTCTTAAATGTTCAGCCAAATTGGGCATAAATCTGCGCAGGAAGTTCATCTTACCATTAAATTCCCGAATCTCATTTTTGTTACGTGGAAGGTCTATGTGCTGAATTTCTTCTACTCTGGATGAATCAATGCATATACCGTCTTTAGAGATGATATTCCCCAGCAAATTTCCTTCATCCATAACAAACATACTTTTCTTTGGATTGAGAGAAATCCCAAACTTTCTGCATCACTAAAAAACAACTCTCAAATGGTGCAGATGTTCATCATCAGAACCAGAAAACATTGTCAGATCATCTAAATAAACAACAAGAAAGACATCTTTTTCATTGGCAAAGCCAATGTCCATTTCTTGCTGGAAAGTGGCTCCAGCGTTCTTCAATCCAAATGGAATTTTGGCATACTAGAAAGTTCCCCAGGGTGTTGTGAATTTTGGCACACTGGAATTATAGCCTAAGTATCCATCGAGTAGTGACATCCTTGATGCTCCAACTACTCTATGTAGAATATGGTCCATCTTCGGAAGTGGATAATTATCCTTTAAGGATGCTTTATTCAGATTCCGGAAATCTATACATAACCTTATCTCTCTTGTCTTCTTACGTACTGGGAACAAATTTGAAATCCATTCAGAAAATCTAATTGGGACAATGATACCAGATTTATACAATCTGTTTACCTCTTTTTCAATGGATGGCAGCATCTTTGGGTTGATCCTTCTCATCTTTTGTCTAAATGGTTTCTGATCTGGCTTAATGGGAATAATATGCCGAATTAAATTTTTTTCATACACCTTCAAATTTGAATAATCCCATGCAAACACATCAGAAAATTTAGAGAGTAATTTAACATAATTTTCCTTTACCTCAGGGGAAAATTCCTTTGATAACTTCACCAGCTTAGGCTTGTCAGCTGTTCTAAGATTCACATCTTCAACTATTGTATCAGTAGGCACCAAGCTTGGTTTCTTTGCAACATCATCCTGGTCAAAAAGCTCCTCTAAAGGTATGAGACCTCTAGGAATTACATTGTCTTTCAGCTGCAACATGTCCATCTGATTTGCTTCAATTTCTTGATAATCAAAATTATAGTCACCCTCTATGGGAGTATCCTTGAATTTTCCTTCACTCTAAAAAAAGCATTAATTTCTTTGTGTTCCCAAAACACTTGCCAATACCTTAAATTATCCGGGACGACAGGCCGATGCTTGACATAGATTTCAAACTTGTTGCTGGAGTTCATTGGAATCTTCAAATTGCTTGTAGTAGTGGCAAGAGAATCAACAATAAGATTTTGCATTTGGGGTACTGCTGTCAAAGTGTACTCAGGAAATGTCCTCAAAATTTCTAGGACTGCATTTCTGTAGGCCCTCAATCACGGATGCTTTACTTGATACTCTCCTTTTACCTACTTGATTATCAAATCTGAGTCTCCATAAACAGAAATCCTCTTTTCATTTAGCTTCTTCAAAATTTTCAGACCTGCAATCAAAGCTTTGTATTCTGCTTCATTGTTAGAGCAGTCAAAAGCCAACTTGTAAGTGCATACTCTAACATTACTAGGAACTTTTTCAGGCTGGAAAAGAGGGCTCTAGATCCATATTCCTATACCAGCATCGCCCTTACCAACAGCTCCATCAAAATCCATGCTCCAAAGGCCTTCTTCTTATTCTTCTAGATGTTGAAATTTTTCTTCTTTCTCTACTTTATCTTGACTGACTTCTACATTCTTTTGTTGTTCATTGTCTTTTTGCTACTGGTAGGCAGAAGGCTCAGTAGTGCTTGCTACTTTATCCTTTTCCTGTTTAAAGACTTCCCTAAAATTTTCTGAGATTTCAGGTATCTCATCTACTTGTACCAACTGAACATTCTCATCATTAAAACCACCATCTGAATATAATACAAATGACTCTAAATCTGTGTGGATTGAACTAATGGGATGATTAACTGGCTTGTCTTTGCTAGTGATCATGTATTTCATTTTCTTCTCCCTATATAATTTTCTCAACTAATCGAATACGAGATTGGTGGCATAAGAGAATTCAAGCTGTATGGTCCCTAAGTTTTGCACCCCATGACCTGGACAGAAGCATTCCAAATCGTGGCAGAACATCGGCAACAACTACATACATCAAAACATTCTTGGCTGGGATTTGGTCTAAAGATACTACCAAGTTTTTGATAAGACCAATACAATGGACCCTACTAGAGTCAAAGGAATACAAATCATGGTATTTGCGGGTAATATCAAGTCCCAACTTCTCCATAATGGCTTTAGGCATCAGATTGTGCGAGGCTCCAGAGTCCAACATAGCATTGTGTAGAATGAACTCATGAAATATAAGGCTCAGGTAAAAGGGAAGGACTTCACTCTCTTCAAACTGACCTTCTATGGCTGGACCAAAAATGAGTTCAGGATAATCATCTTCAACATTTACCATATCTGATACACAGTCCATTTTCAAAACTCTAGATACTTGATGTTTATAAGTGTTGTTTTTAACTAATTCAATCAAGGGCATGAACACCTTCAGCTTAGAGATTTCATTTTCTAAATTAAAAGAAGGAATTATTTCTACTTCTTTGATGGAAGGGTATTTCTTCTCTACTTGCTCCTTTTTTGTGCTCTACTGGTTCTTTTCTCTGCAACGTTAGTCATTGAGGATGCCTTGCTGGGAGAGGGATCAACAGGCTCTTTCCCTTTTCTTTGAATGTTTGAAGAATCATTTTTCATTTGCAGCTCTTTTCTTTTCTGAATGGGATTGATGGGCACATCTCTACTCCTCAAAGAATACTGCTTCTATTGCGCTGATAAAGCGTTCATATATCCTCTTTGATAATCATTGGAATCCTCTTCTAACAACACGTCATTGGCCAAAATGAAATCATCATCCTTTGAATATCTGAAATCGCTGTATATTCTTCATATTCTATGAGAAAGATGGGCGCACCATCGGCTGTAAAGAAATGATTAGCTTCAATTACAGGATCATCATCATCATCTGTTTCCATTCCTTGAACATAATTTTGCTGCAATGGAGTTCTTATTTGCTGCTGTTGCGTTGCTTGGTCCTGCGTTCTATGTTCTCTCTGCTTAATTTTGAATTGTGGCTGCTGCTTTCCTCTAAAATTCAGATCCATGATTTGTGTTTCCAGTCTGTCTGAAATATTCAATCGATCAACCATCTTATCCACTGTCCAGATCAAAGTATCCATCTTATTGTCTAAAGGAGAAGGTTCTTCTTTCACAGTGACTCTCTTTTCAGCTCTGGTCTGTGCTCTTTTGGTCAGCAAATTTGCTTCTACGCTTACAATTATTTTCTGCATATATTCAAGTGTGGTAGGATATCTTTCTCGTAGCTGATATGCCATATCAACATTGAAACCATATGGAAACTTGAGTAAAGCTAACCCCATGGGGGGTTTTAGGTTGGCCGGAATAGCATTATATACAACATTAAATCTTACACAATAATCTTGTATAGTTTCACCCACATTTCTTTTAATATTTTCATATTCAGACAAAATTTGAAGTGGGTTTTTATTTACCTCCCACCGGTCTAAGAACTGTGTATGTAACTCATGCAAAGTGCGGATAGAGCCTATTGGTAAGGCTCTGAACCACTTTCTAACTTCACCTCCAAAGCTTTGGACAAACAACCTTGTGGTTACATTCTCTGCCTCTACCTCATGAAGGTCAAAAAATTCATTCATCTTATCAACATGCTGATGGGTTGTGATGCTTTGAGTGGCATCGAAGATAGGAATTTTACTTTGATAATCAATAGGCATATCATTCAGGTTCCGAGGTCACACCAGAGGTGCATATCGGGCAGCCGTGATTCAAGGTGGATTTACAACAATGTTTGTGATACTAGGATGCAAAGGAGGTGTTGATGGAGGAGATGAAAGATGAGAATTGACTTTTGAAACTGATGGAAATGCTGATGAATTGGGGGGAGGAAATTCTATTCCTGATGACTCTGAAGGCTCAAGGATATTGGTTACAGTGATAGATGTCTGAGGGGAATTCAAAATATAATCATCAATTGATGTGTTTGCTCTTTGAACTTCAATATATACAAGAAATTCCGGGTCCAAAACTGTGACATCAAGTGCAGTCTCAGATTTACTTCTGAACAAAGAAAGCTCAAGACACTCATCAAAAGAGAGATCTTCTACAAATAATCACTCACTAGGCCAAGTATGAGATCTGAAAATGGGTCTAGGACTTAGTGATCCTTCCTGTCTTCTTACTATTCTTGGGATGAGATTTGGATTTTCAAACACAGGGGGAGGATTTGGATCTGGATTGGCCCTTGTGTATCTTCTTGAAGCTAGTGTGGTCAAATTTCTACTGTACAATGTTTTTATTTTAGCCTAGCAAACTATAAATATCATCATCCAGAGTCGAGGAATTTATATTGAAAATATTACTGGGGTGATCGGTCCTTTATGCTAAATTCCCCAGTATGGTCGCCAGAAATGTTAGCACCTAATTTGAACCTTAGGCTGAAAGAAGGCAAACCAGGGTAACCTAAAACCACGCTTAGCCTTGTAGCTAGCCCTACAAGGTTAGGAGAGGGCTCTCTCCGTGAAAGATATTCAATGAAATATAAGAGTAAACTGATTTTAGGCTAGGTATAATAATGGGAAATGTTTTTTATAAATTTTCAGGGTGTATGGAATAGATGGGGCAGTTTGAATTTAGGGAATTAAATCAGAGATACAGGGTATTCTGTGGGGCAAGGTAGCAAGGATTTTAACAACTTAGTTTAAATAATGATGAAATGTGTAAGACTGATGATAAGCTGAAAAGGGCATAGGAAATGGATCCTTTTCAAACAGAAGAAAACATAGAATATGAATGATTTCCCAAGGCAGAGCATTAAAAATGGATTCTACCTATCTATCTTGAAAGCATTCAACCAGAGATATGAATGAATGAATGGAAAACATAACAATTAACATATGAACAAAAATGAAAGAACAGTGCTAAAATTCATACCACAGGGATCCCACAAATTAGAGCTGCATATCTTTATTAGTTCCCTGCCAAACTGTTACAAATGGAGCATAGAGCATCCTCAGTGATTTCCAATCTAATTCCACACTTTTAATCGCCCTTACTCCTTACAAATGATTGAAAATTACATTAAATAGACAAAAATTGAGGGGAGAAAGTCCACAGAAAAAGGGAGCTATTTCACTAGAATCCGAACATAGGAAAAAGACCAACGATCTGCCCTTGAAAAGAAGGAATAGTAATACATTTTTGACCATCTTGAAGATTTGCTGTTACACCCAATGAATGAAAAGAAGAAACTAGTAGAACCAAACCCTTATAAATCGTTGCTGAAGAAACTATGATGATTCTATGTCTGTATTTAGCTCTCGGACTTTACTGTTTTCTCTATTTTTATCCTTTGAAGAATAACCAACTTTTGAATAAAACGCCCTTTGGAACCAATTAAAATGAAATTATGCCCTTTATTGAAGGAAAGACTCATTTTGAATAAAAAAAGCGAAGGAAAAGGAGGTGGGCCCGAATCGCAATCACAATCGGAAGAGGGGAAGGAATATTGCATAGCATAAGGGATGTGATTGGAATTTGCGATGCGATAGTGTATAGGGAGAAGGGGAAATCGCAATCGCAAATCGGCGTTTGGGAGTGAATGTAACACATATTAGAGGAAATGCAATGGAGGGGAAGTTCTTTATAAAACAAATAAATATGAGTTTTGCGCTTTTATAAAGGAAAAAATGATTTTGAAATTGAAAAGAGTGGAGGGATTAAGGTGGGACCAAGCTAATCACAATCGAAATCAGGAAAGGGAGCGGGGGAAGAGTGCTTATGGGAACTGCCAATTGCGATTGGCGATGTGCGATCAATTAAAGCGGCGGGGAGGAATCGCAATCACAATCGGCGGAGAGGCGGGTTTGGAGTTAAGCATCGTAGAATGCCGATTGCGATGAAAACTTAAGACATATTTTGAAATTGATTTTTCACATTTTAAAAAGGAAAACACTTTAATTTGGCATGTGCAGAAAGGCCTTATGGTGGCCCCCCAGGCCAATCGCAATTGCAAGTTGGAGTGGGAGTGGGTTTAAGCACTGGGAATGAAATATACGATGTGATGGAAAGGTCGATGCGATGAAATGAGGAATGGGATAAATCCTTTGAAAACTCATAAAAATTAAAAATTTTCCACTTTACATAGGAAAAGACCCTCTTCCTTTTGATAAAGCAGATGTTTTTATGGTGGGACCCAACCGATCACAATCAGGAATCGGAGGGTGAGCAGAGTGGAGTTTTACGTGTCAAGAGAAAAGTACCAATTACGATTTGCGATTGATCGCATCGGCAGGAGTCAATCAGAAGGGGGCCAAATTGGGACCATGCATTTGAATATTGAGATCAGATCGGAGGGAGAGGGTTGGCGATGCGATTTGCAATCGGATAGGGGAAAAGGGGTTTAATAATGAAAACTTTTAAAATGATATGAAATAAAGTGTAAGGGAGAAATGGGAAAAGGGGAAAGATAGGCTATAGGGGACCTTCTTTCACTTAGGCATAATTTTCGATCCAGGAGTTGGTTTTGAGATTATAATATACCGTTGGAAAGCTCTTTCTGGGATCTTTCTGATGGATGTACTTAGAACATGATTTATGATTGAAAATTTTGTGGAAAACACCCCTGAAAGGTAGGATGGTGACTTTGTGGAGATATCAGCTTCTGAAGTGCAGCTTATTACATATGAAGACATAAAATTACATAAAAGATGATAATAAAAGCAAAGTACCATGTTTTTCACCTCAAAACAGGGTTTTGAGGTGAAAATTACATCAAGCTCAATAGAACATTTCTTTGATTTGTGCTTCTGAGTTTATTTGACCTTCTCATGACTTTGTTGATATTCATTGACACTTGACTCATTAATTTGACCATGATGAGACCATAATACCTAATGAGACCGACCCTATGACCTAAAAGTATGGATTGGAAGTGAAAGTGAATAATGATTTAAAGACCATGGAGAGGAGAATCAACAAGTTTCACATGAGTGGAAACTGATAAAAGACCACTACCATCAATGAATCCATGACCTAATGGAAGGATGAAAATTTATGGCATGGGACTCGTAATATGCAAATGAAAAAGAGCAATTTTTATCACTGATGGCAGTATGACAAGACTGACACTAACACCAGTGATTACCATAGCAGTGGCTTCCACATTAGGATAAAAGCTAGCACCAAAGGAACCACTAGCAACTTCAGTGCCAGTGAGTTCAACTACTACTTCAAACACAGATTCTTCTACAACACAGGTTCAACAAACATATGGAACAGGTAAAATTGTTAAGGCTATGGAGGAAAGTCCTTGAAAACTAATGAAATCAATAGCCTAAAGAATATGATTTAAAATATTGAAGCCAAAAATAAGTTAGCTCAAATAAATGCTAAAACCCATGAGCAGAAGGTTATTAGACTTGGGGAACAAATCAAGGGCTTACAAAAAGAGCTAACATTCACTGAGAAAATTTCATTTGTAAAGAATTATCTATGGACAAACATAATTGAAGCCATTCACACTCAATGGCCTTCAATTTTGATTATATATGAGCAGAGAGACTTATTGTTAGCAGCTCAGGTAGAGATTCAGAAGACCAAGGATGAGTTAAACGATAAGCCAGCTCAGGCTTTAAAACTCATCACATTCCTGAATAGCAAGAACAGAGCAGAATTGGAAGAATTACAAGTATTGGATAGAACATAGACTATTTTATAGATTAAAAAGGTAGTAACAAAGAAAAATTTGATGAACTGCCTAGAAGAGAAGTGTGAATCAGTGAACATTTCCATAACAAAGTTTATGGTGAAATATACAAACTTAAGATAGAAAGGTTTGCCAGATATTCATGTCTTCAATGAAAACCTAATGCCCCAAAAATATTATGATAAGAAAATCAGGGAATTTTCCAAGGAGCAAGCTAGCAAACCATTGCCACAAGGCACTCCCATAGGAAAATTCCTCCTCCAGCACTTTGAAGATTTGTTTTTTCTACAACATGAGATCAAACATCTTTTTGTGTTCAAAACCAATTTTTCTAAATACACGGAGGTAGATGAGAATTTTAGAAAGCTAAAGAATGTCAAATTTCCCAGTGAAGAGGAGTGGAAAACATTTACAGATTTAATGTAAAAATGAGAGGTAAAACAATAAAGAAATTACCTTGAAAATAGTCAAGAAGAAATAGTGAAGTAAAAGGAAAGTCTGCTAATTTTTTACTGCAAAAATAAATATTTTTACAGCAGTAAAACAGTGGAAATATTAGTCAAAAGTGTATCAGAGTTAAAGAGCAGTGTTAAAGAGTATCAGATGAAAGAGTATCAACTACGGAAACTTAAATGAAGATATTTTTTAGCAGCGTTAAAGAGCATCAGATGAAAGAGTATCAGCTAAGGCAACTTAAATGAAGATATTTTTTAGCAGCCAGCAAAGTAGGATAACTAATTACTCAAAAGCTCCTTGATTAGATAAAGTAATTCTATTTATTTTGGATAAGAGGACAGCTTGTTGATTTTTTAAGCAGCTGTCCCTATTATTTTTTAAAGATATTTTCTATTTCCTAAAGACATTCCTAGATGTCTCCTAGGATATTTGTAACTACATTTTGTTTAAATACTTCTACATTTGAAGTATTGAGTGTGGAATAAAATTTCTAGACTTTACTATAGACATTTTGCTGAACATTGGAGGCTATTATTTGTTGATTTCGAAGTAGCAGACTGGACAAAGCTAAAATGGCATAATAATTCAGGATCCCTATGATAAGCTGATGAGTGAAGTACTTTCTTCTTGTCATTGTTTTATTTTCTGAGTTTCATGCAATTCATTATAAATTTTTTCTATCTTAATGTGTAACTAGGAATATTACTACAGGCTAGTCTTATACTCCCTATTTTTAACTAGCTACAATTTTAATGTTTTCTGCTGATTTCCAGTCTTAGGAATCCTTGATTTCTCCTACTCCCGTTTGACCCCTACCTCCTTCTTCCATTTTTTCGATCAAAGGATCCTTCATTTCCCTTTATCCCGATCATACCATTTCACCAAAAAACATTTTCCTAAATCTCTGAGGGTTATCTATCTTGCCCTGAATACATTTGTACCTTTTTGGCCTTGACTTCTAGTGTTGCTAGCTAGATTTAGACTCCATGACCCAATGGACAAGTAGATTTATCTCTAGTTTATCTCTAAGTGATTTTTTCCCACCAAAACCTTTAAAAACAAAACCAATTGTTCTATCATAACTAGCCTAAAACATAAATAAAAAACAAAGATAAATCTTAAAGAGAGAGCCCTCTCTGAATTTTAGGAAGGCTAGATCCTAGAATTTGAAGTAGGTTTGTGGTTACCTCTAGCGTTCTTAGACTAAAAACTCAAATCCCACAACTTAAGAAATTACTAGAGTGATAACACCTCCAAATCCACAAGCTACGCTAAATTCTCCTCCATGATATCAGGCTCTATCATATTCGTAAAGGCTACGATGCACAGTCTAGGATAAATATATTCCATGGGAATAATGGCCTCCTTGCCATAGACCATCCTAAATGGTGTTTTCCCTGTCAAATTCTTACATGTGTTTCGGTAGGCCCAAAGAACAAACGAGATACGTACCTCCTAGTCACTGCGATCGACATTACAGAACTTAGTCAGTGCGTGCTCCAAGACTTTATTAAAAGCTTCGACTGCTCCGTTTTCTTGGCGATGATATAGAGTGATTTTCACATGATGGATCTAAAATTCTTCTGTCAAGGACTGTATCATTTTATTAACAAAATGCGTACCTCTATCGCTCATCAAGATTTTCAGACATCCAAATCTGGTCAGAATCTGGTCAAAGATGAAGTGTGCAGTGGTATCTGCAGTGCAATCCTTCACCTCTTGTGCTTCAGCCCACCTGGTTACATAATTAGTGGCATTTATAATGTAACATGCACCTGTGTTCTTTCGGAGTGGGTTGATAGGTCCTACAAAATTGATGGCCCATTTGTCAAATTATTGCAGGGCCATTTGCAGTTGAAGGGGCATTTCATCTTTGCCTGACGGCCTTCCTATTTGTTGGTATGCATCACAGGCTTTACAATAGTTGTGAGAGCCATTATGTAGGGTAGGCCACCATATTCCAGCTCTCAAGATCTTTTTCACCGTTGTTGTTAAGTCCCTATATTAATAGTGTAGCCCCTTATTATTGTTAGTGTAAACCCCTTATTGTTATTATTGTACCCTTGTAACCCCCATTTTGTTATTATTGTGCCCTTAAATTATTATTGTTAGGTCGGCTAGGATTACATTGGGCCCACTAGGATTACATTATGGCCCCATGGACTCCTATATATAGAAAGGAGGTTTTGTGAATTGTATCATCCAAGAATTGTTCATTTATGTAATGTATTGGAGGTTTCCCCATCGAAGTGGCTCATTTATAAGGCGTTTATATCTCTTTTCTTCTCTTTTTGGAGCTGGTTACACAACATTTGGTATCAGAGCTTTGGATTCTAGGGTTTCGCTGCTCCAAACAGGTCATCGTGGCATTTTCACTATAACTTTTTTTCTACAAAGTTTCAGAAGCTGAAATTTTTAGGGTGCGAAGCCGAAATCCTGAGGAAGATTGTCTAAAACTTTCAGAGCTTGGTTCGCAATATTTTTTGAGATATAATCTGTGGAAGGTAGTGCTTTTTTAGGCTCCTGAATTGCATCTCAAAGAGGTGATCGTGGGAAAATTTCAATAACTCTCTCTCTGGGCATCGAATTGGAGTGCCGTAAAAATTGGTCGCAAGTACACGGACTTTAGTTTCTTGGCTATCAATTTCAGAGACAAATGACAAAACAGTGACACGTGGCAAGTCGTACAAGTTCGCTCTACTGAACCAGTCCAGAATTAGGTCATTGTGGGAGATTGGACACAACTTTTCCTTGGAGAATCCAAATTAGGTCAGACCTATAGAATTCAAAAGAGAATTCAGAGGGCTACTTTAGTGCTGAAGTTCAGATATTGAAGATCCGTAATCACAAAGATAATACAATTTCAATATCGAGCTCCTCAAAGCAAGTAAAAGGTGTGTATTTTTTTCCGAATTGCATAAGTCTTGTTTGAAGAATCAAGTTGAATTGATTCCAAGGGAATATTGAAGAATTTTTGTTAGTAATGGGTTCTATTATTCCTCCAAAAAATAATTCCATACCCATTAAGCCCTCAGAAAGCTATACTATGACGCATGAGGAGGAAGAATTGCAATATGAGATATCAAAATTACGGTACCAAGTGCAACAAATTTCGATCTTACGAAGAGCAACCGAAGATGACATAGATGGTTTAAAAGTAAAAATGGAGGCTAATTTGGATGGTTTTAAGGATCAAATAAAATCTATTATGGATGATAAAGTAGTGGAATATCACAATGAGCATCAACAACAAGTTCTCCAACTCTCAAAGGATAACCTAACTTTGGTGCAAAATCAAATGAAACAACCGGAAGATCAATATCACATCGAAAGAAGTTCTGAAGAATTCACAGAAACAAGAACTCAAAAAGTAAAATCAATTTCAGAGTATCTCATCAAGTGGAAGAACTTACCCACTGAAGATTCTACATGGGAGGATGAGAGTTTTATACAAAAGCACCCAGAGCTACTCAAGCGTTGAGGACAACATTTTTTTGAAGGAGAGGGGCATGTTAGGTCCCTATATTACTAGTATAGTCCCTTATTGTTGTTAGTGTAACCCCCTTATTGTTATTATTGTACCCTTGTAACCCCCATTTTGTTATTATTGTGCCCTTAAATTATTATTGTTAGGTCAGCTAGGATTACATTGTAGCCCACTAGGATTACATTATGGCCCCATGGACTCCTATATATAGAAAGGAGGTTTTGTGAATTGTATCATCCAAGAATTGTTCATTTATGTAATGTATTGGAGGTTTCCCCCTCGAAGTGGCTCATTTCTAAGGTGTTTATATCTCTTTTCTTCTCTTTTTGGAGCTGGTTACACAACAGTTGCTTTCCCTGTGTAGTGACCTCCTGCTACCCCGTCGTGGGATTCTACTAAGATCGCATGCCGTTCATGCTCCAAAACGTACCTTCGCAACACTTCATCAGCTCCCATCTTATATAGATGACCTACGATGATGGTAAAATTTGCAGCGCGGGATACCAACTCTTTATTCTGTTGTATCAAATACTCTGCAGGTGCCATGCCTGTAGTTAGGAACTAGATGATGTCGACGAAGTGCGCATCCACTACCTTAATACCAAACAGCTGCGCATTAAGCAATCCTTCTTCCAGGTTGGTCGGCTCTTCGTCACTCTCAATTCGGGACAAGTGATCCGTCCCAAAATTCAATTTCCCCAGCTTAACAATGATCTCAAAGTCGTATTCCTGGAACATCAGTAGCCATTGGCAGATTCCCCCCCCCCCGCCCCCCAACATAGGCTTATTCACCAAGTACTTTAAAGCCGAATGATTTGTAAACATTTTGAAGTGTCCTCCTAACAGATAGTGTCGATACTTCTGTAATGCATAGGCCATAGCCAATCCCTCCCATTCCGTGGTGGAGTAGTTGCGCTCTGCACGAGAGAGTTTCCTACTAGCAAATGCAACCAGGTGATCATTGTCTCCTTCTCCAGGCTGTGTAACGACCTCTCCCAGGGCGATTCTTGATGCATCTACGTGAACATGGAATTCCTTCGCCTAATCAGGAAATATGAGAATAGGTGCAGAGACCATATTTTCTTTGAGTAGCTCAAAGCTTTTATGACATTCGTCATCCCAAAAAAATGAAACATCCTTCTTAAGCAGTTTTTCCATAGGCGCTGTGATCAGTGTGTATCCTTGAATAAACTTCTTGTAGTAGCTTGTATGTTCGAGGATCGAACGCAACTATTTCATAGTTGTAGGTACTGCCAAATTTATGATAACTGCGAATTTTTTAGGGTCAACCATCAACCCCTGTCGGTAAACTATATGTCTGAGCAAGATTATGAAGGGTACGCAGAATATGCACTTCTTGATATTCAGGGAAATCTTGTGTTTTCTACAAGCATCCAACATCATTCAAAGGTTCGAAACATACTTCTTTACTAAGCCGAAGACGATCCAATAATCAAAATAAACCTCCAAAAATTTGGGTATGCACTCTTTAAAAACTGCGAATACTACTCGTGAAAATATGGCACGGGCATTCTTGAGTCCAAATGGCATGACCGTATACTAAAAGGATCCCCATTCAGTAGAAAACATATTTTTGTTGCGATCTTCTGGTGCGATTCTTATCTGATCGTAGCCTGAGAACCCGTTAGTAAATGAGTACGCTTCTTGCCCTCCGATGATATCAAGGATTTCATCTGAGAACGACATGGGAAAAGGATCATGCATGCAGGCATCATTCAATTTGCGCAAGTCCACACATATTCGTATCTCCCCCTTCGTATTTTTCTCCTGAACCACCATCAGACTTACCTAGTCCGACTGTTCGATTAGTTCGATAATACTGATGGTGAGCATTTTATCGATTTCTTCTTTAACCTTTTTCTTATACTTAGGATTTAGCCGATAAGGGTGCTACTTCACAGGGCACGCATATGGTTTTAATGTGACACGCATGACCCCTAGATCCCCTGTGATCCCCTTAAGCTCCGAAAACTTTGTCGGGAATATGTTTTGATATTCAGTGAGAAGTTCTGCAACTTTTCCTATTGTATCATCATCCCTGTAATCCCCAACTTTAGCCAACCTAGGTTGTTATTCTGTGCTGATGTTGAATTCTCGCAACTTCAGAGGCTTCATAAAATCGACAATTTGTAGTGGGGGTCCAACAACTACGTGCTCCCCTTCTAATTCTGGGATGGATACCTTGCACTAATATTCATTTCATTATTCTATTGCTATATTGCGGCAGTTGACAATATCCTGCATTTTTGTTTCCCATGTTGGTGCCCCAAATGCTGTGTAAGGGTGTGATTCATTAAATACGAAGGTATCTATATCCTACAGAGCTTCTTCAAGGGCCTCTGCTCCCCCTGTTAACAAAAAATTCCCTAGAAATTGATCCTTTAATGTTTCCCAGTGGCGGGTGCGCTGATGTAGCTCCGCATCTAAGTATCATGCGGTGGGAATTGGTCCCAAGGCATGAATAAATAGGTGAACCCATTCTTTTGTAGTTCGAGCACACCATTTTTCCATCCAAGTGAATATATGCTCACGCGGGTCCCCTGGCCCAAGGAATGTATTTACGTGCATGTGAACCGGAGGTTCAAGTCACAAGATCATCATATCCCGACACTCTTCCCAATCCTGGAATGCCCCCTTATGCGTGTCCCACCATCTCGCAGGTGTAGCGCGCATGGCTAAGTTAAGGGCCCATAGCCTCCGCTCTCTTGGAACATCAGCTTCAAATGTTTGAAAAAACTCCTTAATACTACCAGAACCATAAAAGTAGGGAAGTACTCTTACCTCAGAGGAGATGCATCAGAATTTATTGGTGATTCTAAGACATCGCAGCGCAGATACATCTTGTAACCGATTCTGCCAATTTTCCATATTTCCGTCGAAGTTCGAGAAACATTCACTATATTTTTCCCAAAAAAGTACACCATTGGCTGTGGGATTGATCCAATCTTCATCCCGTGCAGTTAAATTATAGATATGATCCACATCCTCTTCTTCGTGAACTGGCTTCATATACCGTTCTCCTTCCGCAGGGTCTAATGGTACTATCACCCGTGTACCTTCATTTTCAAACACCATGCTTCTTTTCTTCAAATTGATAATACCTCCCATATCTATGGCCCAATCCAACGCTAAGAACACCGGTTAGGGTTATGCATCTTCTACGATCTAAATTACCTCAAAGTCGGCCCGGACCTTAACTCCTGCAATATCTACCACGATCTTTGACAGTCTCCCCAACGAAATGATCTTCTGCTAATTGGCCATGCATAGCTGGATAGTGGACCATTCCAACTTTGGTTCTCCCATTTGCTGCCAAGTTTGCTTGGGTAGTACTTTTGCATATGATCCCAGGTCAAAAATAACCTCTTCCATTTCATAATCGCCAATTTGCGCTGTTAGTTGCATTTCCTTACCAGTGCATTTCTTATGCTTGTATAGTTTGTGCACATCCTTAACTTACAGGGTTGGATTAATTCTCTTTGCACAATTATCTGTCAAGGATTGGAGGCTTTCTACAATTTGTTGGTTGCGAAACAACTTCATACATGCCTGCAAAAAGGGTTTGACCTAATCCTTTGCTTTGAGGTTTGCGGAGGCTTGAGAAGTAGATGCCTCAGCCTTAACAAAGTCTTGTTGAGTTGCGGCAAAGGTTTAATTTTCGTTCTATAGGTCCAACCCTTCTTGTTTGATGAATAATTTGTGGATAAGAGGGTCAACCATAGCTTTCTCCTCATTTCCCCCCAGTGGCCATGCCGCTGTGTGTTATGACATTGATGCTTGGTCCTTTGTCTTGAGGTTCTACCTTAACCCTCTATACATTTTGCGTAGGTGTCTACTTCTTTTCCTGCATTTTGGCTATCATAATTGGGTAGTCTTCAATCACATGGTCCATCTGTCTACAGTATATGCAGGATTGTCTTGCAGGGTTCAGGCAGTCCCTCAAAAAGTTCCCTACCTCTTCATGGTTATAACAAATTAGTTGTAATATTCCCCTACCTACGCTTCCACCTCAGCCCCCACCCCTGCCCCTAGCCAGGGAGCCACCTATTGTTGAGCTATAAAAGGTATCTTTTTAACACCTATTTATCTCACATTAATTATCAATCTAGGAACGAATTTTTATTTCAAGAGTGTACTCTTTCCGAGGCTGCAATTCAATCTAAGAGTAATGCCTTGTAATATGTGTTACAATGTTCTAAATACAAGAGTAAATGGATGCTTGGAAAATAAATCTAACTACAATAACATAAAATTAAATGCTCTGAAATCCAATCATTCACTCGGCAAACATCAATCAAGGATACAGTAGCAATAACTCATTCCTCTAGAAATTGATGCAATTGAAACCAATATAAGAACAAGATAATCAATCTGGGAACGTGGAAGCAATAACCAGTATTCTCTATAGTTGATGATCCTGCTTTAAAGCAATTAAATGGAAATAAATCTTGAACTAAGTGCTGCTTGTTATCACTCAAATTTTCCTTGAAGTTGTGAAAAAGGAAAGTAAATCTGAGGTAACCACAAACCAACTTTCAGATACAGAATCTAGCCAATCTGTATCCAGAGAGGGCTCTCTCTTTAAAATTTAGCTTTGTTCTTAGAAAATATTAGGCTAGTTTCAAGTCCAAGAGTTTTTTTTGAATTTAAATGGTGGAATCCTCCAACTAAGGGCACGATCGAGTATTTTTTAGGCCATTGGGCTATGGAGTTGAAAGGATGGCTTTACTGGATTAATCTTCTACACACAAGATGGCTTTGCAGGGCAAGAAAGCCAAACAGAGAACAATTTTAGATCTTAAAGTGAATGGAATGGATTTTGAAGGGATGAAAGGAAATTAAGAATCTTTCAACATGTTCAAAAGAAAGGAAGTGAATGATTACAAATAAAGAGCAGTTAAGAATTATTTACTATAGTAATCAAAATGTTTAAACCAACGAAACAAGAGCAATTAAGAATTCATTGTTTATAACTAGTTTAGAAGAAAACATTTAGAATAATCACAATTGAAATCAGAGTACACTTAAGCAATTTCTGATTTATTCTTTTTTGTCAATTACTCAGAAATGGAACACAATGAAATTATAAATAGATATAAAACTTAAAACACAAGATAGAAAGGACTTATTGAACTGTAGTCGAACACATGAATCCTGCAAAAAGTCTTGAGCTTCAAATCATCATCCAGAAAACCACAAAGAAATTTCTCCAAAGCACTTTTATTCCAAAAGATCAATGTTACAGCAAAGTAGTAGAATCCACCCTCAATACTCCTTTCGAGGGCTTATTTATACAAAAAACTATTAAAAATATCTCATAACAAAAGAGATATAATTTAGGGTGACTAATGAATAGGTTACAATAAAAAAGGAGACAGATGGTCTCGTAGATAGGAAAAAGAATAACTGTTGGCATGCTGTTTCCTCCTTTTAAGAATGTGCTGGAGGCAGATCCTATGGTTTGGCTTCGATGCTGTCAACTTCAATAATTTCTTCTAACCGCTTTGCTTGTCTGATACTCTTTATTTTTCACTGATACACTTTGACCTTCATTTACCTATTTATCCTTTATTAAGATATACCACAGTAAAGTAAAAAATTTCACCCAAGGATAAATTTTATAAAAGTTCCATCATCTCATCCCACCATTAAACTTTTGGCACTCTGGTTCTTTGCAATTTTCTCAATGTTTCATCAGCTTCGGTGTCTTTGAAAAAATTAGGCTGATAAGGAAACAAATATTTTATTTCATGTTCAAGATAAAATAAACTCTCCAATTTTTCATAAAGACTTTTCCCTGTTGGCAATGTTCCTTCTGCTGTACTGGTTGAAGAACTGGCTTGATCATTAACCTGTTTGTTTACTTTCGCTACAAAACTTTCCAAATCCATTAATCTACCTTCTTCAATAACAGGAATGGGCAAACCTTTATTTAACACAACATCAAATATTTCTTTGAAGGTAAAAAATTCTTGCTGTATGTCTGAACACCTTCTTTCAAGATTTTGCATAAGAGTCCTTTTGGTAAAAACTCTTTTGATTTCCAAGATGGTTCCTGTCCTGTCCTAAATTCCAAATTCTGCAAGTTGCTGCTTATTCTGAGTATTCAAAAAATTGATAAGTCTATTGGCTTCTTCTGGCATATTCCCTAACTCTTCCCTTGCTTTCTCAATTTCTTCCAGAGCTAATCCTGACTAAATCTGACTAAGACCAGTCTGCTTGTGTAATTCAATCTGGTCCAAAGGATGAATATCTTTTGCTAGGACCTCAAAATTGGTTCTGATATAATCAGCTGTTGTTTGTGGTTGTTGCACTTTGGGTTTAAAATGGCTCATTAGCATCTTACCCTGTTGAATGTCAAAAGCTGACATTAATCTCTCTTGATTTTTTGGAGCCATTTTAAGATATTGATTATACACCTGTATCCTCAGTGGATCATTCCTTTCTTTTATACTGATGAAAGTCTTCTTTATGTCTCCTGCATCTTTAAGTGGAGGTTTAAAAGAAGATATTTCTATAGTTAGCTACCTGTGTATTGTCTTTCCTTGAAGACCAGAGTATGTACCACTAACTGAACTTGTTTGCTGACTATCTTATCTTTCTTGAATATCAATAATTTCTTCGAATGATTCAACTTCTGGAAGTGGATTTAGTTTCTGCCTTTTAGCCTGAGGCTATTTTGAAGATTCCTTGGGAGGAGTAGGACCTTCATCTTATATTTTCTTGCCCCTTTCAATATTTAGTGGAGTTTGCAAGTTTGGCATTTCTACTAGATTGGTTTGAGGAGGAACCGGTACTTGTCCTTGTGTCTTAGATATCTGAGATTGTTCTGTCGTGATGAGTGTTTCTGTAATCTGGAAATCAACCTCTTTCTCTTTTCCCTTGGATTCTACTGCAATGCTTTCCTTTAAATTCTGCTGAATAGTACCAACAGAAGAAGTACCAATCTCTGGTCTCTGTACCTGTGTAAAAGAATCCAAGTCAAGTATTTTTGAAAGATATTTCATAACATTGTTTATATCAACCTGCTCACTATCCTGTTCTATTAATGTTCCTTCTACCCATTCATCTGTATTATCATACTTTTCAATCTCAGGGATTCTTCGATGCATATAGGGTGTTGATTTATTTTTCATTCTTTTGTCAGAAAAAAAGTTGAATGGGTCATAGGGTACCCAATGGAAAATTTTCTGTAATTTGCAACGTTCCTCTAATATCTTTTGAGCTTCTTCCCCTCCATCCCTAGAATTGCAGATAAATGGACCTAATTGGCTCTTTATTTTGAGTTGAGCCTTTTTCTTGGCATTACAAAAGTGAATTATGTCTGAATTGTTCATTTGTCTGAAATAATCAAGTGAAAAAGTCTGATTGGAACATATCTGGGTAACTTGGAAGGGCTCAATTCGCATCCATAAATTCTAATTTTAGTATGATTCTGATAGAAGTACCAGTCACCTATCTTATACTGCTTTGAAAGCTGAAGGATTTTCTTGATTTCATTGTTGAGTCTTGGAGGGGCAACTCCTGTCAACAAGGTAGTTGCAGGATGTATGAAAAGATCAATGAACTCATTATAAGAAAAGGGATAATCTGGGGAACAATGAGTAATAGCTAACCAAAAGATAACAGATCTTGGATTCCCTTGGGCATCAAGTTTTTTGATATAGAAAGGGAAAGTTTCTCACTGGTAATAGAGCATGAGATGGTAAATGACAGTAGAATACTTGAACACTTTCTCATTCTCTAATCTCATGAATTGATCATGGATCTTATCTGTAATGAAAGATGCAAAGTCATATTTGACAGCATGAGGTTGTCCAGGGGTGAACATAGATAATAACACAAGGGTTAAATGGTCAACAAACTCACTGGTATTAAAACCCATTATGAAAGATATCATACTCAAAATATTTTGACCTTCTCCAGTAAAATAAACACTAGCATAAGGGGGAGGGCCTTTGGGCTGGTGCTCTGACCACATGAAGGTTTGGAAAATGCGAGTTAACTCCTCTTGGGATAATTTAGTGGATTTCTCCAATAAATCTCCCATAAAAAAACGAGTAAGGGCTTCACTAGGCTGAAAATGTAACATATCATTGATGGATTGAGCAGTAATGGGAAAAAGGATATTCTGGCTTGGGGATAAAACTGCTCTTTGATTTGAATCATAATTAGCATGGAAATAATGGATAATTTCAGGAAAAATATGGACTGAGGGAAAAAGGTATCTAGGAAGACCAGACTCCCATAATCCAATAATATCTGAGCCATTCAAATAATTGTCTCTGCAGCGACAATACATTCGAAGGGGGCTTTCACTGAAAACTAAGTCTTTGATTTGAAAATCTTTATCCACTAATGATAAGTAATCCAAATCTCTATGGGGGGCATTCAATGGGGCTACATTCAAGGCTACAGGAACTTCCATTTTTTTGGTTCTTGTGTATTAAAAAAAATGGAAATTCAGGGGTTTTTATGAAAATTTGAGCAAATTTACAGGTTTCGTCGGGGGAAACGGGTACAATTACAAGTTCAGGAATATTATTTACAATTTTTAGGATCAAGGAATGAACTAGCAATCAACTTTAACTCTTTTTTAGTGGAAAAACAAGGAAAGCTAAGTTTATTTCAGAGTTCAGGGCGAAATGGAGTAAATACATTTTCACAGGGGCAAAGCGCGATTAAATTGCAGTTTGGTGGCCAAAGAATGCGGAACAATCAGTTGCAGTAGTAGCTTTAGTAAATTCGGTTGAATAGTATTGGTGTGATTGATTTTATTCTTCATGGAGGACAAAGTCGCTTCCGTTGCGAATAATCATGCGAGTTTTTGTTTATTTACAAAGTCGAACGGGTGGGGAATGTATTTATTTTTGTAGGATGACGTCGGCATGCGGGAGAGAGGCGGAGTGCGGGGGGTGGTGGCGATTTATGCTTTCTGGAGGGTGGTTTATGTGAATCGGCACAAATTAACGCGCGTATTTGAGCACTGATAAAATGTCGATTTCGAGTGAAACCGGACAGACGGTGGAATGAATGCGGGTCGTGGATCTCGATGGAAGCGATCAACGGTTGACATGGCAGTAAGTTGGGGGAAGTTGAGCCCAAAATGATGCCGATCATTAATCATTTCGAGAGGCGTTTGATTGGCAGGATTAGATTATTAATTAATCCGGATGATTAATTAATCTCTTTGCATATGAGGACGGGTCGGGGTAAGGAATGGGTTTATTTTTCAAAGTTTGTTTTGAATAAAACTTCGGCTTTTTATTTTTTCATTTAAAACATAAAAAACATATGCTTAAACATTTTTTCGTATGTTTTTATTATATGGTAATAAATCGATATGATTCACTTACCATAAGGGGCGGGGATAATTATATAGATATATTTTTAGCCACAGGGCATTGTAATGTGGGATTTTTATTTAATCACATGGGTTAAATGCTTTGGCTAAAAACTTATAGTAAGATGGTTTTTTTGGGTTATTTATAAAAGGGAATTATATATAATAGGATAAAGTATTTCCACTAAGGAGTTAATATATAAAGTTAGAAATTAACATGAAAAATGAGAGAAAGCGCTAAGTATAAAACACCATAATAATGTATTTAACTTATGCTTTGCGTGAAATTGATTTTTTATGGATCATTGCATGTTTTTCCTAAGTAAAATGGGATTTTTCTTAGGAAAATATTTTCATGAATGAATGAGTATGATGATGAATATTTTTAAATACTAAGGTTTTCTCCAATCATTGGGCCAAGGGTCCGGTCCCTCCAAAAGTCAAGGAAATGCCTTGAGCCCCTTTAATCTTCAAATTCCTTAGCACTTAGGGGAAATTAGTAAATTGTTAGGGAAAAAGTGAGATGGGAAGTTAATGATTTTGACCTTGTTGTGTTCTGAAATTCTGCCAATGTAGTGTTCTTCCTTTGCACTTGGTGATGAAAGTAAAATATTACAAACATTTTAAAGCCATCATTCATCACATGAGAATTTGCAATGCCATCTACCTACCCTATCTACTTTCTCTACCATTTTCTCTTCTTTATTAGGGTGCACTTAGACTGGCAAACCCTTATCAATCTTCTTTTCCTTTTACATGGCAAATCTATCTATTTCTACACTTATTACATCCAAGGGCTCAGATTAAACTATTGAGCACCTTTTATTAACTCTAACTATCTACTTATCTGCCAAGATTAAACTGTTTGGTCAGATATTTATTCTCTATTCTACAACATGAAATTGAAAAATGAATGAGTCAAGTTTAAACAGTTTGACTCTTCATAAATTGTGGCAAAAGTTTGACAAGCTGCACACAATTTTGTTTATTACAAAAAATGAAATAGTAGTGTCATTTGGACTTGCACACTTTCCTGGTCTATTTTTATTTGGGGTTCATTTCTTTCACTTTTTGACCATTTTATTATTTTCACCCTTTAATTTTTCTTTTAGGGTATACCCTCTTTACATTTTTTAAAACTTTTTGATTTTTTGATTTTTTTTGAAAATATGGACCACCTTTTCAACAAGAAAAGGTTTGACATATTGGATAGTTCAACAAGTCAATCATGAAAAATGACACCTATTGGTATAGGACTCTAACACTGGCTCCACTTGGGGATGGCTTTTCCTGGTGAAAAGTCAAGAACAGCAGGTCAGATGCCTCAAAATGCCTTCAACTAAACCATGTAATATTCTTTTTCTGGTGGATTTATTGTATATATATGATAGTAGAACTTTCTGAAGCTTAGGGCCTTCACTTCGGGCTTCAACTCCAACAAGTCACCATCCAATAAAAACTGATGCATTAGAAAGGATATAATATGTACATGTTAGAAAAATCACAACATCCTAGTAAATAGGATCAAAATAGTGCTTTAGCATTCGACCATTGACTGGTCCTTCCTCAGTTTCTGAACCATCCAAATTCTTCAAAAAATATGTGTTATTTCCATGTAAAGCATGAATGATGTAAGGTTCTTTCCATAAGAAATAAAATTTCCCATTGTTTCCTTTATCTTCTCTTCTGGAATCCCATCTTAAAACTTTATCTCCTATTTGAAAATCTTCTGCTGTAGTCCTTTTGTCAAACATTTTCTTTAACTTTTCCTGAAAAACTTGGGATCATTGATACACTTCTTCTCTGGTCTGCTGCAAGTGAATTGTTTGGTTTATTCTTCTCTGAATATCATTTGGTTCTACTTGAGCCTCCTGAAGTAATTTCATAACAGGAATTCCTAAGGATGATGGAAATCTAGTCTTAATACCATAAACTATTTCATATGGACTGGTCCCAATTGATTTCTTAGTTGTAAGTCTGTCTTCCCACAATGCATTGGTAAGTTTCTTATGCCAATTCTTTTTATTTTCTTCCAATAATTTTTTAATGATATTAATAAGGCTTTTATTGGAAGATTCAGCCAGTCCATTACCCTGAGGATAATAGGCTGTTGAATGGCCTAAAGTGATGTGATATTTATTACAGAAACTAATCATTTTCTTAGACTTAAAAGCAGCAGCATTATCAGTTATAATTTTTTCTGGACAGCCAAATCTTGAAAGTATATTGGTTTCTAAAAATCCTATAATTACAGAATCATTGGCTTGTCTGCATGGGATAGCTTCAATCCATTTAGTAAAGTAATATGTGGCAGTGAGGATCCATCTGTGTTGCCCAGAAGAAGGGGGGTGGATTTCTCCAATAAAATCCAGTCCCCATTGTTGAAAGGGTCTCTCGGTGGAAATTGGTTTTAATGGTAAAGGTAACAATTTTCTCTTGCCCTCAAAGATCTGACACTTATGGCAAGCAGTTACAAATTTCTTAACATCTGAAAACAAGGTTGGCCAATAAAAACCAGCCCTTAAGATCTTATCTGCAGTTGACTTCCAGTAGAGGTGTCCACCACAATCTCCTGCATGAAATTCATTAAGAACCTTGTCAGTTTCATCTTTCAATAAACAATTTAATAGAATTCCATCATGATTCTTCCAAAAAAGAGCACTATCTAAAATACAATACTTTAAAGATGTCATTTTCAAAAACCTTTGTTTTGTTCTGGATAACCCTGGAGGAGCTTGCAGGTTTAACAAAACATAAATGATATCAGTGTACCAGGGTGAGTCTAAAAAGGCTTGACTGATGTGTGGAGTCGCCATCTCCTGTTCGTCATCCAGCTCGTTAATATCCAGGGCTTGGCAATTTGATTCAGTCATGAGTTGAGCCAAACCTTGACCTTTTATGAGTTTTGTTGATTTTATTTCAATATCATATTCTAATATGGTAGCTATCCACTTACCTCTTTTGCCTTCAATACCATCTTGAGTTAAGATGTCTTTAACAACAACATTAGGTACATAAGCTATCACATGAGAATACAATATATAAACTATGAAATCTTTAATTGCTTTCACAAGTGCAAAAGCTTGTTTCTCCATGATATTATATTTCAATGATGCATCTCTAAGTGCTTTACTAAAAAAGGCTATTGGTTTTTCACATCCTTGATCATCTTTTTGTAGTAAAATAACTGCAACTGTATGTTCAGAAGCAAATGAAAAAATAATGAAATCTCTATCAAACTTTGGACTGGTAAGAACTGGTGTTCTGGTTAAAGCCATTTTGATTTCTTCAAATGATTGCTTGGCTTCCACAGTCCAGTCAATGCTTGAATCTTTTCTTAACATGTTAGTAAGCAGTCTAAGTAATTCAGCTAAACTAGAAATGAATCTTCTCAAAAAATTGATCTTTCCTATGAAAGCTTGAAGTTCTTTAATGTTCTTGGGATAAGGTATCTGCAAAATAGCTTGTATTCTTTCCGGATCAATTCTAATGCCATCTTTAGAAATAATGTGACCTAGGAGCTTTCCTTCTTCAAGACCAAATAATGATTTTTTTGGATTTAAAGAAATACCATACTTCCTGCATTTTATAAATGCTTGCCTTAGATGATCTAAATGTTGCTGATGTGTTTTGGAAAAAAATGTTAAATCATCTAGATAAATAACCATAAAATCATGAATTTATTTGGCAAATGCAATGTCCATTGCTCTTTGAAAGGTGGCCCCTGCATTTTTGAGTCCAAATGGCATCTTAACATATTTAAAAGTACCCCATGGTGTTGTAAATGCTGTTTTGTCTTGATCATCAGGATGAACCAGAATCTGGTTGTATCCTGAAAATCCATCCAGAAGAGAAATTCTTGAAGATCCTACTACCCTTTGTAGGATATGGTCCATTTTAGGCAAAGGATAGTTATCTTTTAAAGAAAATTTGTTCAAATTTCTCAAATCGACACATATTCTAATCTCTCCAGTCTTTTTTCTTGTTGGTACCAAATTAGAAACCCATTCAGAGAACCTAATAGGAGCTATAATTCCTGCTTCATACATTATTTTAATTTCTTTCTCAATTGAAGGTAGTAAAATAGGGTTGATCCTTCTAAGTTTCTGTTTGAAAGGTTTCTAATCTGGTTTCAAAGGTATTGTATGTTGAATTATTGATGTATCATATGATTTAAGATCTTCATAACTCCAGGCAAAAACATCCTGGAATTCCTTTAAAAGTTCAACATATTTAACTTTTTGATCTTCTGGCAGAGATTTAGATAACTTAACCATCTTGGGATTTTCTTGAGTTCCTAAATTGGATTCTTCAATATCAGCTTTTACAGGTTCCATTTTGGGTTTTAAGGGAATGTCATTTGAGTCAAAAATATCTTCTAAAGGAGTCAATCCTTTAGGTAAATGATTATCTTTCAGATTAATAATTTCATATTCATCTTCTATGATCTCATCGATTTCCATTTGTTTCAAATCCTGCATATCTTTTTCAGTGACTGTAGTTGGGTGAAGCATGTGAATTGCAGTTTCTTCTGAAATATATGTTTCTTGTTTATCAATTTGATCAGATTCAATTATTGTTGTGTCCTCATATATACTACTGTTAGAAAACTCGTTTTCTAAGGTCAAAAAGTTGTTAATCTGATTATTATTTACAAACACTTGACAATTCAAGAGATTGTCCGATATAGCAGGTCTATGTCTAATCTCAGTTGTGAACTAATGATTAGGTCCAAAAGGTAATTTACATGTGCTAGAGAACATTGCAAGACTGTGAGCATGCAAATTTTGTTTTCTAGGAATTTTGGCAAGTTGAGATTGTAGAAAAGTGTTGAGAATTTCCACAACTGTTTCTCTGTATTGTTTCAATCTGGGGTCTTTTGTTGAACATTCACCATTGATTTGTTGAATAATTAACTTGGAGTCTCCTATTATTGATACTCTAATTGCTCCTAACTTTTTGACGTGTTTAAGCCGTAGCAAAAGAGCTTCGTAATCTGCCATGTTGTTAATGCATCTAAAATTCAATCTATAAGCATGACCTTCGGCATGATCATTTTCAACATTATGTAACCAAATTCCAGCCCCTTCTCCTAATTTATTCACCGAACCATAAAATTCTAAATGCCATAGAATTTCATGTTCATAATCTTCATCAACTGTTTTAATATGTTTCTTAACAGGAAGTGTTGGTTTTTCAATTTTTCCTTGTATCTCTTGAATGTTTGATGTTTCTTTGCTTTCAGAAATTTCTTCAATTTGAACCATAGATTTAGTTGCATTTTCTGTTTCTGGTGCCTCTAGTTCAGTAGGAAGGTCTAATTCAGCATTATAAAGGATGAAAGATTCCATATCAGAATGTACTGAATATACATGGAAGTTTTCAGGCTTCTCATGGCTACTGACTAGATATTTCATCAAGGTCTCTCTGTACAACCTTTTCAGCTGACCAAATACTGAAATAGTTGCAAGTGACATATCTAATTGTAGAGATCATCCGAGTTTGGCACCCCAGGATCTGGACAACAACATACCATATTTAGGGGGAATATCAGCAACTACTATATCCATCAGAATAGATTTCGCAGGGTATTGTACCAAAGTAACACACAAATCTTTAATTAAACCTAAACATCTTACCTGACTAGAATCAAAAGAAAAAATATCTTTATATGGTCTGGTAATGTCTAGGTTTAACCTTTCCATCACTGCTTTTGGCATTAAATTGTGGGACGCTCCAGAATCAAGCATGGCGTTATGCAGTGTTTTGTCATGAACATTCAAGCTCACATAAAATGGAGGAGTTCCTCCACTTTCAAGTTTGCCATTAACTTCAGGACCAAAAAGAAGTCTGGGTTGATCATCAAAAAAATTCACTGAATCATCCATTCCAGTAATGTTAAGGGATCTGCTGATTTGGCTTCTATACACATCGTGTTTAGCTAATTCTGTTAATGGAACAACTATCTTTAGTTTGCCTATTTCAGCTTCTAGATTGAAAGGTTTTTCTGTTTGAGCTCTAGTGTTTTGAACAGTTGGATTTTCTCTGTTTTTTGGGTCTTCAGTGTTTTTCTCTTTTTCATGAGTGGGATTATGAGTTGAAGGTGTTTCCGAATTAGCTTCTACTGTTTCTTCTACATTTCCTGCAAGAGGAGAAGTATTAGAAATTTTTTTATTGTTCAATTGATTGTCAGACACATCAATTATTGGATTTGTGGGGTTAGGACTTGTCCTAGACATAATTTGTACAGGAGGAGTGTTTTGTACAGGAGGAATGTTAGTTTTACCTTTGACGTTTTGTTTTACAGCTTTCTGTTTGCTATTCTCTGGCACATCAATCCGTCTGCTTCTCAAATTGTATTGTTTATGAACTTCATAGATCGTTGTGTCATATTCTTCTTTAAAATCAAAAGTTTCTCCTGAATGAGTTTGAAATGTTTCAAGAATATGATTTTCTTGATCATCTTGAGATAGGAAAAATTCTGGTTCATTTTTATTCTCGGTTACATTATTTATTTCAACATCCTCTGTTGGTTCCTCAGAAGATGAACCTTCAACAAAATTTTGCTAGAATGGTGGCCTGATGATTTGGTCAGGGACATTTTTCCTAGTATTTTGGTTCTGATTTCTTCTGAAGTTTGGGTTTCTAACAACATTTTGACCATCACCAGAAGACTTTCTTTCGATTGTCTCTACTCTGTCTCCCAGTCTTTCCATACCTTTAATAATTGCATCCAGCTTTCTTTCAAAAGTTGAAGGCTCTTCGTTCATAGTTATCCTTCTTTTGGCCCTAGCTCTAGCTCGTTTTTCTATGAGGTTAGCTTCAACACTAACCACTATGCTTTGCATCTCTTCTAGGGTTTGAGGGGCTCTTTCCCTAAGTGAATATGCTATGTCAGAGTCAAATCCATCAGGGAATTTAACTAGTACTGAATCAGGAGGGGGTCTAAGGTTCTGGGGAACAGTGTTATATGCTTCGTTGAATCTAATGATGTAATCTTGCACTGTTTCATTAGGTCTTCTTCTCAGTTTTTCAAATTCTGATAGGATCTATAAAGGGTCTTTCTTCTTCTCCCATCTATTCAAAAATGCCCTATACAAAAATGGTGAGTCAGCAATACTATTTGGAGCAAGAGCCCTAAACCATGTCCTGACCTCCCCAGTAAGACTCTGGACAAAAATTCGCATTCTCACATCATCAGTGTCTATTTCATAAAATTCAAAGTAATCAGTCATCCTTTTGGTATGTTGTTGAGCTGTGTAAGTATCGGAACCATCAAAAGGGGTGATCTTACTCTGATAATCTTGAGGCAAAGCAGCAGGGTTGGCTGGCAACTGTAACGGAGCATATCTATTGGCCATTGGAAGGTGTAATGGAATAACAGGTGATGATGGTCTGGAAGGAGCGGGTGGAGGAGTAGAAGGAGTGGCTTGTGTTTGGGAAGCTTGAGGAAAAGTAGCTGAACTTGGGGAAGCTTTAGTAATTACAGAAATGTTTGAAGTTTCTTCAAAGGTCTGTTCAGATTGAATGGAATTCTGTAAATGTCTGTCAAGATGATATGAAACAAATCTCAATTGTAAATCTTCAAGGAATAATGGGTCCGGAACTAGTTTGGATAATTCAGTTTCAGAAAAATTCACAAATAAGGATGTTTCAAATTGCTCATCAAAAGATATTTCATCAAAATATATAATCTTCACAGGACAGGATGCTGATCTAGAAAGAGGTCTGGAACTTCCAGAACTTTCTTGACTTCCTCTTTCAGAGCTTTCTTGACTTCCTTGTCTTCTAAGAATCCTAGGAATCAGATTTGGATTTTCAAATATCGGTGGTGGATTAGGGTCAGGATTTGACCTGGTATGACGAATCCTTTCTGAAGCCAGTTTTCCTAGTAATGTTTCTTTTTGGTTTTTTGTTTTAAATAAAACGAAAGTAAAACTTCGACAAATTCTTTAAGAAATTTAAGATTTTTTATTACAATTTTCTCAAAGATTTATTGAACTAGAGAGTCTGATTGAATGTTTGAAATTAAATTTCAGTTATTTAAGCTAAACCAGAGATAGACTGAAGCAACATTTATTTACTATGCAATTGCAGAGCAAAAGCATTTCAAAGGCTACCTGGATGATCTTCAGACTCTGTCTATAGCTTATAAGAAAACAATATTGACAATAAAGATATTCAGATCCCCAGAATGGTCGCCACTGTGTTATCACTCAGATTTTTCTTGAAGTTGTGAAAAAGGAAAGTAAATCCGAGGTAACCACAAACCAACCTTCAGATACAGAATCTAGCCAATCTGTATCCAGAGAGGGCTCTCTCTTTAAAATTTAGCTTTGTTCTTAGAAAATTTTAGGCTAGTTATAAGTCCAAGAGTTTTGTTTGAATTTAAATGGTGGAATCCGCCAACTAAGGGCACGATCGAGTATTTTTTAGGCCATTGGGCTATGGAGTCGAAAGGATGGATTTACTGGATTAATCTTCTACACACAAGATGGCTTTGCAGGGCAAGATAGCCAAACAGAGAACAATTTTAGATCTTAAAGTGAATGGAATGGATTTTGAAGGGATGAAAGGCAATTAAGAATCTTTCAACATGTTCAAAAGAAAGGAAGTGAATGATTACAAATAAAGAGCAGTTAAGAATTCTTTACTATAGTAATCAAAATGTTTAAACCAGCGAAACAAGAGCAATTAAGAATTCATTGTTTATAACCAGTTTAGAAGAAAACATTTAGAATAATCACAATTGAAATCAGAGTACACTTAAGAAATTTCTGATTTATTCTTTTTTGTCAATTACTCAGAAATGGAACACAATGAAATTATAAATAGATATAAAACTTAAAACACAGGATATAAAGGACTTATTGAACTGTAGTCGGACACATGAATCCTGCAAAAAGTCTTAAGCTTCAAATCATCATCCAGCAAACCACAAAGAAATTTCTCCAAAGCACTTTTATTCCAAAAGATCAATGTTACAGCAAAGTAGTAAAATCCACCCTCAATACTCCTTTCGAGGGCTTATTTATACAAAAAAATATTAAAAATATCTCATAACAAAAGAGATATAATTTAGGGTGACTAATGAATAGGTTACAATAAAAAATGAGACAGATGGTCTCGTAGATAGGAAAAAGAATAACTGCTGGCATGCTGTTTCCTCCTTTTAAGAATGTGCTGGAGGCAGATCCTATGGTTTGGCTTCGATGCTGTCAACTTCAGTAATTTCTTCTAATTGCTTTGCTTGTCTGATACTCTTTATTTTTCACTGATACACTTTGACATTCATTTACCTATTTATCCTTTATTAATATATACCACAGTAAAGTAAAAAATTTCACCCAAGGATAAATTTTATAAAAGTTCCATCATCTCATCCCACCATTGAACTTCTGGCACTCTGGTTCTTTGCAATTTTCTCAGTGTTTCATCAGCTTCAGTGTATTTGAAAAAATTAGGCTGATAAGGAAATAAATGTTTTATTTCATGTTCAAGATAAAATAAACTCTCCATTTTTTCATAAAGACTTTTCCCTGTTGGCAATGTTCCTTCTGCTGTACTGGTTGAAGAACTGGCTTGATCATCAACCTGTTTGTTTACTTTCGCTACAAAACTTTCCAAATCCATTAATCTACCTTCTTCAATAACAGGACTGGGCAAACCTTTATTTAACACAACATCAAATCTTTCTTTGAAGGTAAAAATTTCTTGCTGTATGTCTGAACACCTTCTTTCAAGATTTTGCATAAGAGTCCTTTTGGTAAAAACTCTTTTGATTTCCAAGATGGTTCCTGTCCTGTCCTGAATTCCAAATTCTGCAAATTTCTGCTTATTCTGAGTATTCAAAAAATTTATAAGTCTATTGGATTCTTCTGGCATATTCCCTAACTCTTCCCTTGCTTTCTCAATTTCTTCCAGAGCCAATCTGACTAAATCCTGTTGTTCATATATTATTTGAATAGAAGACCAAACGTTCTTTATTGATTGAATAATGTTATACCAAAGAATTTCTTTTAATTCACTTAAAGGTCTTTCCATTGTAAGATCCTTTTCCAATGATTTAACTGATTTTTCTAGTCTTTTGATTTCTCTTGTCTTCTCAGCAACACTCATTTTTTATTGATCATATTTATTTTCCAGAGTAGAAAGCTGAAATCTTAAGTTTTGGATTTTTGTTACTTGCAGTTTCAATTCATTCATGGATTTGAATAATTCATCAGAACTCTTATCAGAAGTTTTTACCTGTGGTTGCTCTGTTGTTTGGCCTGTTGTAGATGTTCCTGTTTCTGTGACTGCTTGTGTTGTCATTGCTGGGATAATAGATTCTTTGTCTTTTAATGCTTGCTCAAGTTCTTTTTCTATTTCAACAAGACTTTCATTCATTCTTAAAAGCAAGTCCATTACCTCTTCTTCAGAATTCTGCTTCATTACCTCTTTAGTTTGAGGGTGTCTTGAAGCTGGTAATTTCCATTGTTTCCTCAATGCAGCAATGTCATCATCTTTCCTCTTGATTAATGCTTCAATACCCTTAACATCCTTAGGATTATGACCCAAACTGATAATTATTTCCTCCAAAGATTTTATCCTATTATCCTTTTCTTGGGAAGAAGCTTTCTCAAATTGCAACTGGGTATTTGTATTATTCAAAGAATCTTGTAATTCATGAGCTGCCATAGCTTTGTCAGTAAGTGTGGAATATATCATTTCTCCAGTCTACTTGTGTAATTCAATATGGTCCAAAGGATGAATATCTTTTGCTAGGACCTCAAAATTGGTTCTGATATAATCAGCTGTTGTCTATGGTTGTTGCACTTTCGGTTTAAAATTGCTCATTAGCAATTTTACCCTGTTGAATGTCAAAAGCTGACATTAATCTTTCTTGATTTTTTGGAGCCATTTTAAGATATTGATTATACACCTGTATCCTCAGTGGATCATTCCTTGCTTTTATACTGATGAAAGTCTTCTTTATATCTCCTGCATCTTTAAGTGGAGGTTTAAAAGAAGATATTTCTGTACTTAGTTGCCTGTGTATTGTCTTTCCCTGAAGACCAGAGTATGTACCACTAACTGAACTTGTTTGCTAACTATCTTCTATTTCTGGAATATCAATGATTTCTTCAAATGATTCAACTTCTGGAAGTGGATTCAGTTTCTGCCTTTTAGCCTGAGGCTGTTTTGAAGATTCCTTGGGAGGAGTAGGACCTCCAGCCTCTCTTTTCTTGCCCTTTTCAATCTTCAGTGGAGTTTGCAAGTTTGGCATTTCTACTGGATTGGTTTGAGGAGGAACCTGTACTTGTCCTTGAGCCTCAGATGTTTGAGGTTGTTCTGTCATGATGAGTGTTTTTGTAACTTGGAAATCAACCTCTTTCTCTTTTCCCTTGGATTCCACTGCAATGTTTTCCTGTAAATTCTGCTGAATAGTACCAACAGAAGAAGTACCAACCTCTGGTCTCTGTACCTGTGTAAAAGAATCCAAGTCAAGTATTTTTGCAAGATCTTTCATAACATTGCTTATATCAACCTGCTCACTATCCTGTTCTATCAATGTTCCTTCTACCCATTCATTTGTATTAGCATACTTTTCAATCTCAGGGATTCTTCGATGCATGTAGGGTGCTGATTTATTTTTCATTCTTTTGTCACAAATAAAGTTGAATGGGTCATAGGGTACCCAATGGAAACTTTTCTGTAATCTGCAACGTTCCTCTAATATCTTTTGAGCTTCTTCTCCTCCATCCCTAGAATTGTAGATAAATGGACCTAATTGACTCTTTATCCTGAGTTGAGCCTTTTTCTTGGCATTACAGAAGTGAATTATATCTGAATTGTTCATTTGTCTGAAATACTCAAGTGCAAAAAGTCTCATTGGAACATATTTGGGTAAATTTAAAGGGCTCAATTCGCATCCGTAAATTCTAATTTCAGTATGATTCTGATAGAAGTACCAGTCACCTATCTTATACTGTTTTGAAAGCTGAAGGATTTTCTTGATTTCATTGCTGAGTCTTGGAGGGGAAACTCCTATCAATAAGGTAGTTGCAGGATGTATGAAAAGATCAATGAAATCATTATAAGAATAGGGAGAATCTCTGGAACAATGAGTAATGGCTGACCAAAAGATAACAGATCTTGGATTCCCTTGGGCATCAAGTTTTCTAATATGGAAAGGGAAAGTTTTAGATTGGTAATAGAGAATGAGATGGTAAATGCCAGTAGAATACTTGAATACTTTTTCATTTTCTAATCTCATGAATTGATCATGGATTTTTTCTGCAATGAAAGATGAAAAGTCATACTTGGCAGCAGGAGGCTGTCCAAGGGTGAACATAGATAATAACACCAGGGTTAAATGGTCAACATACTCACTGGTATTAAAACCCATTATAAAAGATATCATACTCAAAATATTTTGACCTTCTTCAGTGAAAAAAACACTAGCATAAGGGGGAGGGCCTGTAGGTTGATGCTCTGGCCACATGAAGGTTTGGCAAATGCGAGTTAACTCCTCTTGGGATAATTTAGTGGATTTATCCAATAACTCTTCCATGGACAAAGGAGCAAGGGCTTCACCAGGCTGAAAATGTAACATATCATTGATGGACTGAGCAGTGATGTGAAAAAGGATATTCTGGCTTGGGGATAAAACTGCTCTTTGATTTGGATCATAATTAGCATGACAATAATGGATTATTTCAGGGAAAATATGGACAGAGGGAAAAAGGTACCTAGGAAGACCAGAATCCCATAACCCAATAATATCTGAGCCTTTCAAATAATTGTCTCTGCAGCGACAATGAATTCGAAGGGGGTTTTCACTGAAAACTAAGTCTTTGATCTGAAAATCTTTATCCACTAATGATAAGTAATCCAAATCTCTATGGGGGGCATTCAATGTAGCTACATTCAAGGCTACAGGAACTTCCATTTTTTGGTTCTTGTGTATTCAAAAAAATAGAAATTCAGGGGTTTTTATGAAAATTTGAGCAAATTTACAGGTTTCGACGGGGGAAACGGGTACAATTGCAAGTTCAGGAATATTATTTACAGTTTTTAGGATCAAGGAATGAAATAGAAATCAACTTTAACTCTGTTTTAGTGGAAAAACAAGGAAAGCTGAGTTTCTTTCAGAGTTCAGGGTGAAATGGAGTAAATACCTGTTTTAGGGGAAAAACTGTGATTAACAGGTACCAGCTGGTGGCGAGTGAATACTGGAACACTGGTCTAGTAGTAGCTTTCAGTAGAATTCAGTTGAATAGTAGTTGACAGTTGATTTTTGAATTTCTTTGCATGGAGGACAAAGTCGCTTTCAGTACACAAAATAATGAAAAATGCGCGAGTTTTTGTTTTATTTACAAAGTCAAACGGGTGGGGAATATTTTATTATTTTATGGGATGACGTCAGCGTACGGGAGGCGAGTCACAGGGAAACGATGGTAAGCGGTTTATTCCACACCACCTTTGGAGGAGGGTGGTTTTATGTGAATCGGCTGTGATTCCACAAATTAACTGACACGTGGCCCCGACACTATTCGAAAACCACTGCGATTTCACGAGTTAACTTTCGGATGAGGGAAGGCCAGCGGAATGAATGTGGGTCGTGGATCTATGATGGAGCGATCCAACGGTTGACATGACGTGAAGTTGACGGGGGAGTTAAAAGGCGGGCCCAAGGTAATTAACGTTAATTAATCATTTCGGGAGGCGTTTGATTGGCGGGATTAGATTATTAATTAATCCGGATGATTAATTAATCTCTTTGCGTATGAGGAAGGGTCGGGGTGATGAATGGGTTTATTTTTCAAGGTTTGTTTTGAATAAAACTACGGCTTTTTATTTTTTCGTTTAAAACATAAAAAACATATGCTTAAACCTTTTTCCGTATGTTTTTATTATATGGTAATAAATCGATATGATTCACTTACCATAAGGGGCGGGGATAATTATATAGATATATTTTTAGCCAAAGGGCATTGTAATGTGGGATTTTTATTTAATCACATGGGTTAAATACTTTGGCTAAAAACTTATAGTAAGATGGTTTTTTGGGTTATTTATAAAAGGGAATTATATATAATAGGATAAGGTATTTCCACTAAGGATTTAATATATAAAGCTAGAAATTAACATGAAAAATGAGAGAAAGCGCTAAGTATAAAACACCACAATAATGTATTTAACTTATGCTTTGCATGAAATGGATTTTTATGGATCATTGCATGTTTTTCCTAAGTAAAATGGGATTTTGCTTAAGAAAATATTTTTATGAATGAATGAGTATGATGATGAATATTTTTTAAATACTAAGGTTTTCTCCAATCATTGGGCCGAGGGTCCGGTCCCTCCAAAAGTCAAGGAAATGCCTTGAGCCCCTTTAATCTTCAAATTCCTTAGCACTTAGGGGAAATTAGTAAATTGTTAGGGAAAAAGTGAGATGGGGATTTAATGATTTTGACCTTGCTGTGTTCTGAAATTCTGTCAATATGGTGTTCTGCCTTTGCACTTGGTGATGAAAGTAAAAGATTACAAACATTTTAAAGCCATCATTCATCACATGAGAATTTGCAATGCCATCTACCTACCCTATCTACTTTCTCTACCATTTTCTCTTCTTTATTAGGGTGCACTTAGACTGGCAAACCCTTATCAATCTTCTTTTCCTTTTACATGGAAAATCTATCTATTTCTACACTTATTACATCCAAGGGCTCGGATTAAACTATTGAGCACCTTTTATTAACTCTACCTATCTACTTATCTGCCAAGATTAAACTGTTTGGTCAAATATTTATTCTCTATTCTACAACATGAAATTGAAAAATGAATGAGTCAAGTTTAAACAGTTTGACTCTTCATAAATTGTGGCAAAAGTTTGACAAACTGCACACAATTTTGTTTATTACAAAAAATGAAATAGTAGTGGCATTTGGACTTGCACACTTTCTTGGTCTATTTTTGTTTGGGGTTCATTTCTTTCACTTTTTTGACCATTTTATTTTTTCACCCTTTGATTTTTCTTTTAGGGTATACCCTCTTTACATTTTTTAAATTTTTTTGATTTTTTAAGAATATGGAACACCTTTGCACAAGAAAAAGGTTTGAACATATTGCATAGTTCAATAAGACAATCATGAAAAATGACACCTATTGGTATAGGAGTCTAACAATGGCTCCACTTGGGGATGGCTTTTCCTGGTGAAAAGTAAAGAACAGCAGGTCAGATGCCTTAAAATGCCTTTAACTGAACCATGAAATCTTCTTTTTCTAGTAGCTTTATTGTATATATGATAGTGAAACTTCTGAAGCTTAGGGCCTTCACTTCGGGCTTCAACTCCAACAAGTCACCATCCAATCAAAACTGATGCATTAGAAAGGATATATTATGTACAAGTTAGAAAAAAAATCAGAACATCCTAGTAAATAGGATCAAAATAGTACTTTAACATTCGACCATTGACTGGTCCTTCCTCAGCTTCTGAACCATCCAAATTATTCAAAAAGTATGTGTTATTTCCCTGTAAAGCATGAATTATGTAAGGTCCTTTCCATAAGAAATCAAATTTCCCATGTTTTCCTTTATCTTCCCTTCTGGAATCCCATCTCAGAACTTTGTCTCCTAGTTGAAAATCTTCTGCTTTAGTCCTTTTTTCAAACATTTTCTTTAACTTTTCCTGCAAGACTTGGGATCGTTGATAAACTTCTTCTTTGGTCTGCTGCAAGTGAATTGTTTGGTTTATTCTTCTCTGAATATCATTTGGTTCTACTTGAGCCTCCTGAAGTAATTTCATAACAGGAATTCCTAAGGATGATGGAAATCTTGCCTCAATACCATAAACTAATTCATCTGGACTGGTCCCAATTGATTTCTTAGTTGTAAGTCTGTCTGCCCACAATGCATTGGTAAGTTTCTTATGCCAATTCTTTTTATTCTCTTCCAATAATTTTTTAATGATATTAATAAGGCTTTTATTGGAAGATTCTGCCAGTCCATTACCCTGAGGATAATAGGCTGTTGAATGGCCTAAAGTGGTGTGATATTTATTGCAGAAACTAATCATTTTCTTAGACTTAAATGCGGCAACATTATCTGTTATAATTTTCTCTGGACAGCCAAATCTTGAAAGTATATTGGTTTCTAAAAACCCTATAATTACAGAATCATTGGCCTGTCTAGATGGGATAGCTTCAATCCATTTATTAAAGTAATCTGTGGCAGTAAGAATCCATCTGTGTTGTCCAAAAGAAGGGGGATGGATTTCTCCAATAAAATCCAGTCCCCATTGTTGAAAGGGTATCTAGGTGGAAATTGGTTTTAATGGTAAAGGTAACAATTTTCTTTTTCCCTCAAAGATCTGACACTTATGACAAGAAGTTACGAATTTCTTAACATCTGAAAACAAGGCTGGCCAGTAAAAACCAGCCCTTAAGATTTTATCTGCAGTTGACTTCCAGTAGAGGTGTCCACCCCAGTCTCCTACATGAAATTCATTAAGAACCTTGTCAGTTTCATCTTTCAATAAACAATTTAATAGAATTCCATCATGATTCTTCCAAAAAAGAGCACTATCTAAAATACAATACTTTAAAGATGTCATTTTTAAGAACCTTTGTTTCGTTCTGGATAACCCTGGAGGAGCTTGCAGGTTTAACAAAATATAAATGATATCAGTGTACCAGGGTGAGTCTAAAAAGGCTTGACTGATGTGTGGAGTTGCCATCTCCTGTTCGTCATCCAGCTCGTTAATATCCAGGGCTTGGCAATTTGTTCCAGTCATGAGTTGAGCCAAACCTTGACCTTTTATGAGTTTTGTTGGTTTTATTTCAAAATCATATTCTAATATGGTAGCTATCCACTTACCTCTTTTGCCTTCAATACTATCTTGAGTTAAGATGTCTTTAATGACAACATTAGGTACGTAAGCTATCACATGAGAAAACAATATATAAACTCTGAAATCTTTAATTTCTTTCACAAGTGCAAAAGCTTGTTTCTCCATGATATTATATTTCAATGATGCATCTCTAAGTGCTTTAATAAAAAAGGCTATTGGTTTTTCACATCCTTGATCATCTTTTTGTAGTAAAACAACTGCAATTGTATGTTCAAAAGCAAATGAAAAAATAATGAAATCTCTATCAAACTTTGGACTGGTAAGAATTGGTGTTCTGGTTAAAGCCATTTTGATTTCTTCAAATGATTGCTTGGCTTCCACGGTCTAGTTAATGCTTGAATCTTTTCTTAACATGTTAGTAAGCAGTCTAAGTAATTCAGCTAAACTAGAAATGAATCTTCTCAAAAAATTGATCTTTCCTATGAAAGCTTGAAGTTCTTTATTGTTCCTAGTATAAGGTATCTTCAAAATAGCTTGTATTCTTTCCGGATCAATTCTAATGCCATCTTTAGAAATAATGTGACCTAGGAGCTTTCCTTATTCAAGACCAAATAATGATTTTTTCGGATTTAAAGAAATACCATACTTCCTGCATTTTATAAACACTTGCCTTAGATGATCTAAATGTTGCTGATCTGTTTTGGAAAAAATTGTTAAATCATCTAGATAAATAACCAGAAAATCATGAATTTCTTTAGAAAATGCAATGTCCATTGCTCTTTGAAAGGTGGCCCCTGCATTTTTTAGTCCAAATGGCATCTTAACATATTTAAAAGTACCCCATGGTGTTGTAAATGTTGTTTTGTCTTGATCATCAGGATGAACCAGAATCTGGTTGTATCCTGAAAATCCATCCAGAAGAGAAATTCTTGAAGATCCTACTACCCTTTGTAGGATATGGTCCATTTTAGGCAAAGGATAGTTATCTTTTAAAGAAAATTTGTTCAAATTTCTCAAATCGACACATAGTCTAATCTCTCCAGTCTTTTTTCTTGTTGGTACCAAATTAGAAACCCATTCAGAGAACCTAATAGGAGCTATAATTACTGCTTCATACATTCTTTTAATTTCTTTCTCAATTGAAGGTAGTAAAACAGGGTCGATCCTTCTAAGTTTCTGTTTGAAAGGTTTCTGATCTGGTTTCAAAGGTATTGTATGTTGAATTATTGATGTATCATATGATTTAAGATCTTCATAACTCCAGGCAAAAACATCCTGGAATTCTTTTAAAATTTCAACATATTTAACTTTTTGATCTTCTGGCAGAGATTTAGATAGCTTAACCATCTTGGGATTTTCTTGAGTTTCTAAATTGAATTCTTCAATATCAGCTTTTACAGGTTCCATTTTGGGTTTTAAGGGAATGTCATTTGAGTCAAAAATATCTTCTAAAGGAGTCAATCCTTTAGGTAAATGATTATCTTTCAGATTAATAATTTCAGATTCATCTTCTATGATATCATCGATTTCCATTTGTTTCAAATCCTGCATATCTTTTTCAGTGAATGTGGTTGGGTGAAGCATGTGAATTGCAGTTTCTTCTGAAATATCTATTTCTTGTTTATCAATTTGATCAGATTCATTTATTGTTGTGTCCTCATCTATACTACTGTTAGAAAACTCGTTTTCTAAGGTCAAAAAGTTGTTAATCTGATTATTATTTACAAACACTTGCCAATTCAAGAGATTGTCTGGTATAGCAGGTCTATGTCTAATCTCAGCTGTGAACTGATGATTAGGTACAAAAGGTAATTTACATGTGCTAGCGAACATTGCAAGACTGTGAGCATGCAAATTTTGTTTTCTAGGAATTTTGGCAAGTTGAGCTTGTAGAAAAGTGTTGAGAATTTCCACAACTGTTTATCTGTATTGTTTCAATATGGGGTCTTTTGTTGAACATTCACTGTTGATTTGTTGAATAATTAACTCGGAGTCTCCTATGATTGATACTCTAATTGCTCCTAACTTTTTGACAAGTTTAAGCCCTAGCAAAAGAGCTTCGTACTCTGCCATGTTGTTAGTGCATCTAAAATTCAATCTATAAGCATGACCTTCGGCATGATCATTTTCAACATTATGTAACCAAATTCCAGCCCCTGCTCCTAATTTATTCATCGAACCATCAAATTCTAAATGCCATAGAATTTCATGTTCATAATCTTCATCAACTGTTTTAATATGTTTCTTAAAAGGAAGTGCTGGTTTTTCAATTTTTTCTGGTATCTCTTGAATGTTTGATGTTTCTCTGCTTTCAGAAATTTCTTCAATTTGAACCGTAGATTTAGTTGCAGTTTCTGTTTCTGGTGCCTCTAGTTTAGTAGGAAGGTCTAATTCAGCATTATAAAGGATGAAAGAGTCCATATCAGAATGTACTGAATATACAAAGAAGTTTTCAGGCTTCTCATGGCTACTGACTAGATATTTCATCAAGGTCTCTCTGTACAACCTTTTCGGCTGACCAAATACTGAAATAGTTGCAAATGACATATCTAATTGTAGAGATCCTCCAAGTTTGGCACCCTAGGATCTGGACAACAATATACCATATTTAGGGGGAATATCAGCAACTACTATATCCATCAGAATAGATTTCGCAGGGTATTGTACCAATGTAACACACAAATCTTTAATTAAACCTAAACATCTAACCTGACTAGAATCAAAAGAAAAAAGATCTTTATATGATCTGGTAATGTCTATGTTTAACCTTTCCATCACTGCTTTTGGCATTAAATTGTGGGACGCTCCAGAATCAAGCATGGCGTTATGCAGTATTTTGTCATGAACATTCAAGCTCACATAAAATGGAGGAGTTCCTCCACTTTCAGGTTTGCCATTAACTTCAGGACCAAAAAGTAGTCTGGGTTGATCATCAAAAACATTCACTGAATCATCCATTCCAGTAATGTTAAGGGATCTGCTGATTTGGCTTCTATAAACATCGTGTTTAGCTAATTCTATTGAACTTAATATCTTTAGTACGCACCTTTGAGTTGTTTAAGGAATTTCTTGGGAGGAGTAGGACCTTGACCTCTCTTTTGTTTGCCCTTTTCAATATTCAATGGAGTTTGCAAGTTTGGCATTTCTACTGGATCGGTTTAAGGAGGAATCGGTACTTGTCCTTGTGCCTTAGATGTTTGAGGTTGTTCTGTCATGATGAGTGTTTCTGTAACATGGAAATCAACCTCTTTCTCTTTTCCCATGGATTCCACTGCAAAGCTTTCCTGTAAATTCTGCTGAATAGTACCAATAGAAGAAGTACCAACCTCTGGTCTCTGTACCTGTGTAAAGGAATCCAAGTCAAGTATTTTTGCAAGATATTTCATAACATTGTTTATATCAACCTGCTCACTATCATGTTCTATCAATGTTCCTTCTACCCATTCATCTATATTATCATACTTTTAAATCTCAGGGATTCTTCGATGCATGTAGGGTGCCGATTTATTTTTCATTCTTTTGTCACAAATAAAGTTGAATGGGTCATAGGGTACCCAATGGAAACTTTTCTGTAATCTGCAATGTTCCTCTAATATCTTTTGAGCTTCTTCTCCTCCATCCCTAGAATTGCAGATAAATGGACCTAATTGGCTCTTTATCCTGAGTTGAGCCTTTTTCTTGGCATTACAGAAGTGAATTGTATTTGAGTTTTTCATTGTCTGAAATACTCAAGTGCAAAAAGTCTCATTGGAACATATCTGGGTAACTTGAAAGGGCTCAATTCACATCCGTAAATTCTAATTTCAGTATGATTCTGATAGAAGTACTAGTCACCTATCTTATATTGTTTTTAAAGCTGAAGAATTTTTTTGATTTCATTGCTGAGTCTTGGAGGGGAAACTCCTGTCAACAAGGTAGTTGCAGGATGTTTGAAAAGATCAATGAACTCATTATAAGAATAGGGAGAATCTGTGGAACAATGAGTAATGGCTGACCAAAAGATAACAGATCTTGGATTCCCTTGGGCATCAAGTTTTCTGATATGGAAAGGGAATGTTTCTGACTGGTAATAGAGCATGAGATGGTAAATGACAGTAGAATACTTGAATACTTTCTCATTCTCTAATCTCATGAATTGATCATGGATTTTTTCTACTGTTAGAAGATGCAAAGTACGCCAGCGACGGGGGAGGTTGATACGGTGAACATAGATAATAATTCAGGGGTTAATGTAAACATATCACTTTGAGTATTAAAACCTATTATAAAATGTCATACTCATCTATTTTGACAGCTAATAATTGAAAAAGCTCTAGCATGGGGCACAGCAGGTGATGCAGCCACATGAAGGTTTGGAAAATGCAAGTTAACTCCTCTTGGGATAATTTAGTGGTTCTCCTTGGACAAAGGGAAGCGAGGGCTTCACCGAGTGAAAATGTAACACTTATCATTGATGGTGAGCGATGTGGCAGGATAATGCAACCGGATAAAAGCTGTCATTGATTCAGGATCTTAGCATGGCAATAATGGATAATTTCAGGAAAGATATGGACTGAGGGAAAAAGGTATCTAGGAAGACCAGACTCCCATAACCCAATAATATCTGAGCCATTCAAATAATTGTCTCTGCAGCGACAATGAATTCGAAGGGGGTTTTCACTGAAAACTAAGTCTTTGATCTGAAAATCTTTATCCACTAATGATAAGTAATCCAAATCTCTATGGGGGGCATTCAATGGGGCTACATTCAAGGCTACATGAACTTCCATTTTTTGGTTCCTGTGTATTCAAAAAAATGGAAATTCAGGGGTTTTTATGAAAATTTGAGCTAATTTACAGGTTTAGACAGGGGAAACGGGTACAATTGCAAGTTCAGGAATATTATTTACAGTTTTTAGGATCAAGGAATGAACTAGCAATCAAATTTAACTCTGTTTTAGTGGAAAAACAAGGAAATCTGAGTTTCTTTCAAAGTTCAAGGCGAAATGGAGTAAATACCTGTTTTTAGGGGAAAAACTGTGATTAACAGGTACCAGCTGGTGGAAAGTGAATACTGGAACACTGGTCTGGTAGTAGCTTTCAGTAGAATTCAGTTGAATAGTAGTTGACAGTTGATTTTTGAATTTCTTTGCATGGAGGACAAAGTCGCTTTCAGTACACAGAATAATGAAAAATGCGCGAGTTTTTGTTTTATTTACAAAGTCAAACGGGTGGGGAATATTTTATTATTTTATGGGATGATGTCAGCGTACGGGAGGCGAGTCACGGGGAAACAGTGGTAAGAAGTTTATTCCGCACCACCTTTGGAGGAGGGTGGTTTTATGTGAATCGGCAGCGATTCCACAAATTAACTGACGCGTGGCCCCGACACTATTCGAAAACCACTGCGATTTCGCGACTTAACTTTCGGATGAGGGATGGCCAGCAGAATGAATGCGGGCCGTGGATCTCTGATGGAGCGATCCAACGGTTGACATGACGTGAAGTTGGCGGGGGAGTTAAAAGGCGGGCCCAAAGTAATTAACGTTAATTAATCATTTCGGGAGGCGTTTGATTGGAGAGATTAGATTATTAATTAATCCGGATGATTAATTAATGTCTTTGCGTATGAGGAAGGGTCGAGGTGATGAATGGGTTTATTTTTCGAGGTTTGTTTTGAATAAAACTTCAGATTTTTATTTTTTCGTTTAAAACATAAAAAACATATGCTTAAACCTTTTTTCGTATGTTTTTATTATATGGTAATAAATCGATATGATTCACTTACCATAGGGGGCGGGGATAATTATATAGATATATTTTTAGCCAAAGGGCATTGTAATGTGGGATTTTATTTAATCACATGGGTTAAATACTTTGGCTAAAAACTTATAGTAAGATGGTTTTTTGGGTTATTTATAAAAGGGAATTATATATAATAGGATAAGGTATTTCCACTAAGGATTTAATATATAAAGTTAGAAATTAACATGAAAAAATGAGAGGAAGCGCTAAGTATAAAACACCATAATAATGTATTTAACTTATGCTTTGCGTGAAATGGATTTTTATGGATCATTGCATATTTTTCCTAATTAAAATTGGATTTTTCTTAGGAAAAGATTTTATGAATGAATGAGTATGATGATGAATATTTTTAAATACTAAGGTTTTCTCCAATCATTGGGCCGAGGGTCCGGTCCCTCCAAAATTCAAGGAAATGCCTTGAGCCCCTTTAATCTTCAAATTCCTTAGCACTTAGGGGAAATTAGTAAATTGTTAGGGAAAAAGTGAGATGGGAAGTTAATGATTTTGACCTTGCTGTGTTCTGAAATTCTGCCAATGTGGTGTTCTGCCTTTGCACTTGGTGATGAAAGTAAAAGATTATAAACATTTTAAAGCCATCATTCATCACATGAGAATTTGCAATGCCATCTACCTACCCTATCTACTTTTTCCATTTTCTCTTCTTTATTAGGGTGCACTTAGACTGGCAAACCCTTATCAATCTTCTTTTCCTTTTACATGGAAAATCTATCTAAGTCTACACTTATTACATCCAAGGGCTCAGATTAAACTGTTGAGCACATTTTATTAACTCTACCTATCTACTTATCTGCCAAGATTAAACTGTTTGGTCAGATATTTATTCTCTATTCTACAACATGAAATTGAAACATGAATGAGTCAAGTTTAAACAGTTTGAATCTTCATAAATTGTGGCAAAAGTTTGACAAGCTGCACACAATTACTTATTTACAAAAATGAAATAGTAGTGGCATTTGGATTTGCACACTTTCCTTGGTCTATTTTTGTTTGGGGTTCATTTCTTTCACTTTTTTGACCAATTTATTCTTTTTACCCTTTGATTTTTCTTTTAGGGTATACCCTCTTTACATTTTTTAAATTTTTTGATTTTTTAAGAATATGGAACACCTTTGCACAAGAAAAATGTTTGAACATATTGCATAGTTCAATAAGACAATCATGAAAAATGGCACCTATTGGTATAGGAGTCTAACACTGCTAATGAAAGGAAACTAGGAAAGCTCTCAAAACCAAACTCTTTGCAATTAATCAACTGAAATGAGCAACATCTCTAGAATTGAACATAAATGTAAATGAACAGCAAACTATAACTTAGAAGAATCAAACAACAAATACTAACTAATGAATCTGAACAACAAAATCTTAACTAATGGAATCAAATAACGAATCCTATTGAATAGAAAATTGTAATGAATATCAGTCAAACGTAACAGCAAGTGGAATGAAACCATAATGGAAATAGAACAGTGAAGCACTGTTAAGATATAACAAGATAAATCATACAGAATTAAGATTCTTATTAAATAATAAAAGAACAGCAATGCGATTCGTTAATATAACACACCGAAATAAGTAATGAACAATAAACCAATTGACTTGCAAACCGTAATGAAAGCAAATACAGACTGTCACACACAATAATTAAAAGATAAGGATACAAACAACAGATAGATCCACCAGGGCTAGGCCCTTTGCCGCTGGTGGAGCACTGCTGGGCTATTGCAGAATTAAGAAATGGAACGAAAACGAGCTCTTGTATTAATCAAACATAAATTAACATTTACAGCAGTCGTGCTATGTTTTAACTAATAAGGGTCGATGAAAAATTCTGAAAATTACAATAGGAAATCTCCCCCTCATGGCAATACATGCTCTTATTTTATAATCATAAAGAGGAGAAATTAAATAGTAAATATGATACCTCATAACAATATTGGATTGTCCCCAACAAATTTATTAGCAAGAAAAGATATTTCCATCAATATTTCAATAGGAACAAGTCGAATTTGGATTGCAGCTGAGATAATTTGGAAGATGGTCGCAACAGTAAATCTGAGAAAATCGTGCTCAAAGAACCTTCCGTTTCTCTCAATACAGGCCGAATTTGGGCAAACCATTCTTAAATAAAGTTGATTCGGTCTGTTCTGGACAAAACCCATGTTCCGGATTTTCCATGTTCTTCTCCATTTGCCCAGAATATAAACCGCAAAAATGTCACTTCTTATTCCAACGAATTTCTGAGTTGGAATATTGAATGATGTGTTGGAGATCAAATTTGCAATCTACCAAATATCTTGGAGGCTAAAATGGTGAGTGTTGTTGCAAAATATATCAATAAACCATCATTGATAAAATTATGCATAATAATCATAAATTTATTAAAAATAAAGGAGAAGAAATAATATTTATCCATAAGAGCATAAATAATTATAAAATGGATTTATATGATAAATTATGATAAATTACATGATAAAGAAGAGTAGAAATAGATGAAATAGGTGTTAAAAAGTGGTCATATTAGCGGATCAAAACCTATGCCCGAGGGGGATCTTGGTGAAGAAGGGTCCGATTGTATTGTATATAGGTTTCCCCAGTCTATTATCAGATCATAAGTTCAGTAGTTCTTCTCATCGTGTCCTACTTATCAGTGGAACCTGCACCATTGTTGCTTCAGTTCTAGGACATACGCACCTAGACAGGGGCAGTGGTTAGTATCATGTAGGCCGGTTACGTGAAAATCATCACACCATAATGCTGGTCCACTTGGTCCTGGGTGCAACAGACTAAGTCCCCCCGCCTATAGGTAGTCTACTAGCAATGGGCACTGATCCTTGGTATGGCCAGATACCCTACATCATATGCACCATACGTCTGGGCTAGCCTCCTTTGCTCGATCCTTTCGTAGTTTCTAGATCTCCATGTGAATTTCCTCCAACTAGCCTTGGATTTGTTGTACTCCCAACTAGGTATCGTCTCTTGGCATAGCCTCCAACTTCATAACAATCTCTAGGGATTTTTCCTGCAATTCAATGGCTTGCTGACCCATAGGTATGCACAGGTGAGGTAGTAGCATAGCAATGAAACATTACTTGTGCTGTTTGTCATCATACATGCATTACCCTTCCTTGATTACCTTCTTTAACCACTGGTCAGGCTCCCATACAGACTCAGAGGGCCCTTGTTTAAAATCCTTTAGGTCATTCACTATCCGAGAGTAGGATTTGGGTTTCCAAAACTGCTATTTTAAGGAATTCTTAAACTTTGTGTTGAAGATTGCAATAAGAAACAGTGAAGGAGGCATCCTAAAACATCTTTCCTGATCCTAGTTGGAAAGTGATCACCTAAACTAGGTGGGGGCCACACAGGTGATTTTTGTCGCAAAGTCTATTTTTAGACTATGTCTATTTTTAGACATATGGATCATGTTCTATAAGTTGTGGGATGCTATTTGTGGATGGTTGGTCAAGTTGGAAAAATAGATGGATTTCTATTTTTAGACATATTGGGCGAAATCTATTTTTAGATTGCCAGTCTAAAAATAGATATGTCGAATATTATTAGCTCTTAATAATATTTGGACTTTAAACATTATCTTATTCTCTTGGAGCACTTCAGTTAAGTGCACAGATGTGGCACAGGAGCTAACAGAAGGAATTACACTATTCCTAAGGGTTATGTGGAGCTATTGCATGGATACTTCAGTTAGAACTCATGTGATAGAGTTTGGTGGAGTAAATTGAGGAAGTTAATGGAGTTGTGTTCAGTTTAACTAATCTAAACATAGTTGAGCTATTTGTATCTAGTTTAACTGATTGATAAAATTAGTGAGAGTGGTGTGAATTAATTATTAATTAATTCACTAATTATATACTCATTAATCAACTAAAGAATACATCAGTTAACTTTAGTGCATGGACAGTTTCAGTGGAGACCAGTGCAAAGATAGGTGAAAGGGAAAGTGTGACTATCAGTTGTGACTATACGTGATGCATGGTTTGCATCCAACACTTAGTAGAGATGCCTATAAAGACTGCGTGAGCAAGGTTGGGGTAATACATTCTCATCAAGAGGCATTCTTCGAGAGGGATTGCGCAGTAGATGCAGGCTAAAGGCTGGCAAAGATCGGTGTGTGGGATTTGCAATATCAGGCCTGATTAGTGTGTAGCAAGTGGAGATTATACTGAGAGCTTGTGAGGAGCTTTGTATGATGATTGTTACATGATCTCTATGACATATATAATATACAGATAGTTGGGGGTTTTCAGCTTTAAGCTTTCCCATTACATACTATGTTCATATGTGTGAATTTTTATGGTTTTAATGTATGCATGCAATTGATTTTATTTCAGCGTGTGATGATCAATGGTAGAAGAGATTCTATATTATGCATGAAGCTAAAATAGTGTGTGATTAGGAGAATCTCGATGAATAATATCTCAGTTATTCAAATTTCTACATGGTATCAGAGAGATATTGACCATTGGAGCAATTGCAAAGCATTGAAGCGGTTGAGTTTTAGGATAAACTTAGGAAAATAAAAATGGAGAAGAATGACACTATTCCAGTATACTTGACAAATTTTTTCCATTGCAGGGATGAGCTTGGGAGTGTAGGAGTTAGTGTGGATGAGGAAGGACAAGTCAAGAAGGTTGGGATTCGAGAAAATAATCTCTACAGACTTGAAGTAGATGGGATGTCTACGGAGCTTCCTACTGTTGGGAAGTGCAAGAAAGACATACAATTGAAGCTTGAGAGGGAGCTGGATTTGCATGCAGGTAAGAGTGAACCTAGGGATGTGGATCAGCCACAAGATGAGGATCATGGAGTGGGATCAACCACTCATGCAGATAAATTTCGTGCCAGATGGGCAGAGGGAGTGCATGCAGCTATACCACCAGGTGAGAGGTGGGGCGACATGCATGATTAATCCCAAGAGGAGATTTCTGGGCAGGATTCATGAGATGGTGTGGATCTCATGAATTGAACCTAGCTACGAGGTGCCCATAGGGAAGTAGTAGCATGATTAGTTGGATTGATGCAGGGAGATCAAAGTGACAGTGTCAGATACTGGAGCGCGAATCAGAGTTGACAGCAAGTGCAGAGTGCATGGGTGCAAGAATTCAACAACACAGTGGTTCCTGATGACATGTGCAGCTGGGCCCAGCAGAAGTTGAAGACTTTGATGATATATGCATCAGACTGATTGAGTTGTTTGGAGCCTATTCAGTTTCAGAGGAGTTGCAGAGAAGATGCATGGAGTTGCATGGCGCTTGTGAAGGTTGTAGGGCGAATGCATGGAGTTGCATGTCGCATGCAAAGACAGTCCTTTCTTGTTGAGAGGGAGTGTTGAAGATTGCAACAAGAAACAGTGAAGGAGGCATCCTGAAACATCATTCCTGATCCTAGTTGGAAATTGATCACCTAAACTAGGTGGGGCCCACACAGGTGATTTTTGTCGCAAAGTCTATTTTTAGACATGTCGATCATATTCTATGAGTTGCAGGATGCTATTTGTGGATGGTTGGTCAAGTTGGAAAATAGATGGACTTCTATTTTTAGACATATTGGGCGGAATCTATTTTTAGATTGCCAGTCTAAAAATAGATATGTCGAATATTATTAGCTCTTAATAATATTTGGACTCTAAACATTATCATATTCTCTTGGAGCACTTCAGTTAAGTGCACAGATGTGGCACAGGAGCTGACAGAAGGAATTACGCTATTCCTGAGGGTTATGTGGAGCTATTGCATGGATACTTCGGTTAGAACTCATGTGACAGAGTTTGGTGGAGTTGATTGAGGAAGTTAGTGGAGTTGTATTCAGTTTAACTAATCTAAACATAGTTGAGCTATTTGTATCTAGTTTAATTGATTGATACAATTAGTGAGAGTGGTGTGAATTAATTATTAATTAATTCACTAATTATAAACTCATTAATCAACTAAAGAATACATCAGTTAACTTCAGTGCATGTACAGTTTCAGTGGAGACCAGTGCAAAGATAGGTGAAAGGGCAAGTGTGACTATCAGTTGTGACTATAAGTGATGCATGGTTTGCATCCAACACTTAGTAGAGATGCCTATAAAGACTGTGTGAGCAAGGCTGGGGTAATTCATTCTCATCAAGAGGCATTCTTCAGCAGGGATTGCGCAGTAGAGGCAAGCTAAAGGCTGGCAAAGATTGGTGCATGGGATTTGCAAGATCGGGCCTGATTAGTGTGTAGCAAGTGGAGATTATACTGAGAACTTGTGAGGAGCTTTGTATGATGATTGTTACATGATCTCTATGACATATATAATAAATAGATAGTTGGGGGTTTTCATCTTTAAGCTTTCCCATTACATACTGTGTTCATATGTGTGAATTTTTATGGTTTTAATGTATGCATGCAATTGATTTTATTTCTGCATGTGATGATCAATGGTAGAAGAGATTTTGTATTATGCATGAAGCTAAAATGATGTGATCAAGAAGATCTGAGTGAATAATATGCTCTGGAGTTATTCAAATTTCTACATGGTATCGGATTGATATTGATCATTGGAGCAATTGCAAAGCATTGAAGCAGTTGAGTTTTAGGATAAACTCAGGAAAATAAAAATGGAGAATAATGACACTATTTCGGTATACTTGACAAAGTTTTTCCACTGTAGGGATGAGCTTGGGAGTGTAGGAGTTAGTGTGGATGAGGAAGGACAAGTCAAGAAGGTTGGGATTCAATAAAAGAATCTCTACAGACTTGAAGTAGATGGGATTTCTACGGAGCTTCCTACTGTTGGGAAGTGCAATAAAGCCATGCAATTGAAGCTTTAGAGGGAGCTAGATTTTCATGCAGGTAAGAGTGAACCTCGGGATGTGGAGAAGCCACAAGATGAGGATCATGGAGATGGAGAAACCACTCATGCAGAGAAATTTCATGCCAGATGGGCAGAGGGAGTGCATGCGGCTATACCACTAGGTGAGAGGTGGGGCGACATGCATGAGTAATCCCAAGAGGATATTTCTGGGCAGGATTCATTGAGATGGTGTGGATCTCATGAATTGAACCTGGCTATGAGGTACCACGGCTCCGCTGATAGCATGATGTGTTGGATTGATGCGAGGATATCCTTTTGCAAATGTCGAATGGAGCGCCGAATCGGAGTTGACGACGAGTGCGAGTGCATGGGTGCAAAAATTCAACGGCACGGTGGTTCTTGATGACATGTACGGTTAGACTGACGAAGTAAGAAGACTTTGATGATAGATGCATCACACTGATTGAGTTGTTTGGATCCTATTCAGTTTTAGAGGAGTTGCAGAGCAGATGCATGGAGTTGCATGGCGCTTGTGAAGGTTGTAGGGTGAATGCATGGAGTTGCATGTCGCATGCAAAGATAGTCCTTTCTTGTTGAGAGGGAGTGTTGAAGATTGCAACAAGCAACAGTGAAGGAGGCATCCTGAAACATCTTTCCTGATCCTAGTTGGAAAGTGATCACCAAAACTATGTGGGGGCCACACAGGTGATTTTTTGGCACAAAGTCTATTTTTAGACACAGTGACCATATTCTATAAGTTGCGGGATGCTATTTGTGGATGGTTGGTCAATTTGGAAAAATATATGGATTTCTATTTTTAGAAATATTGGGCGGAATCTATTTTTAGATTGCCAGTCTAAAAATAGATATGTTGAATATTATTAGCTCTTAATAATATTTGGACTTTAAAAATTATCTTATTCTCTTGGAGCACTTCAGTTAAGTGCACAGATGCGGCACAGGAGCTAACAGAAGGAATTACGCTATTCCTGAGGGTTATGTGGAGCTATCGCATGGATACTTCAGTTAGAACTCATGTGACAGAGTTTGGTGGAGTTGATTGAGGAAGTTAGTAGAGTTGTATTCAGTTTAACTAATCTAAACATAGTTGAGCTATTTGTATTCAGTTTAACTAATTGATACAATTTGTGAGAGGTGTGAATTAATTATTAATTAATTTACTAATTATAAACTCATTAATCAACTAAAGAATACATCAGTTAACTTCAGTGCATGGACGATTTCGGTGGTGACCGGTGCAAAGAATGGAGGTGAAAGGGCAGTGTGATTATCAAGTTGTGACTATAAGTGATGCATGGTTTGCATCAACACTTAGTAGAGATGCCTATAAGAAATTTGCATGAGACGAGTGGGGGTAATACATTCATCGAAGGGAATTCTTCGGCGGGGGTTGCGGTAGATGCGAGTCTAAAGGATGGAGGAGATGGGGCCATTGGGATTTTTGGATCGAGCCTGATTAGTGTGTAGCAAGTGGAGATTATACTGAGAGCTTGTGAGGAGCTTTGTATGATGATTTTTACATGATCTCTATGACATATATAATATATAGATAGTTGGGGGTTTTCAGCTTTAAGCTTTCCCATTACATACTATGTTCATATGTGTGAATTTTTATGGTTTTAATGTATGCATGCAATTGATTTTATTTACGCATGTGATGATCAATGGTAGAAGAGATTATGTATTATGCATGAAGCTAAAATAGTGTGTGATCAAGAGAATCTCGGTGAATAATATCTCAGTTATTCAAATTTCTACACTTTTTAATGGCCGCATTCGCATGCTGAGATATGTATCCCATATACTAGTCCATGGATCTTCCTTCAAAGGCAAGGGACAACTGCGCTCTTTTCACAGCATCGTTGGCCGCATTTTGCATAGTCCATACCGAATCCGCAACAAACCAGAGCCAGTCCATATCTTCATCCCCTACGCCCTTGAAGGTAGGTAGCTTCATGTGCGAGGACATTTCATCCTCTGATGGAGGTGGAGGTACGGGTAAGTTCTTACCCCTATGTTGGCTTGAAGGTGTTATAGTTGGAAGGCTCTACATAGCCGAAACTCTTTTTGGGCTGTAGACAAATCTATCTCCTTCTTGATTAGTTTTGTAGTATTTACCACTTCGTTTTGTACCCTCACTCTGATTGGAGCTCATTCACTCTGTATGGCTGCACATAATTCTCTTTTCGCACAATAGTATCTTAATCAGTGATGGAAAGGTTTTCATAAAATTACCTCGGAAACCCTTGAAGAATCTCCATTCTGGCTTAGAATAGGACATGAATTGATCGATCACAAATTTTGTCACAAATCATCCCAACACACTATCCACCCAGTGATCTACCGTACGAGTGATGGTATTATCAGTCATTTCTAACTGTTGAATCAATTCTGGAGTCCATTGCGTGACCTGCTCATCCTTCTAGCATGACTGGGACTCTACGAGCCTTGCTAGCCACTCCTGAAGCTCGTTTGAAAATGTTACAAAGAAGATTTTGTAGACTTCAGTGAAAATGTATGTATTCTTCCACATCTCTGCTGTCAGCTTAGTGCTGCGATTCTCTTTTACCACAAATTCCTGAACTTGTTTTTCAAACCACTCTTTGATTTCTTTCTTCTCAGGTCTCCAATGTTCTCTTGGCATTACTTGATCCCTCTCTCAAAATGCTCCTGATCCTGGCAACAGAACCATTTGTTGGCTTGAGGGGTCCTGACCTAGGTTTTGAGGTTAAGGTTTTCCAACAAACCCCTATACTACTAGCCCTTTCGGTAGTGACCTACCTGCGCAGGCCAAAGTCTCACCCGAAGCAATATGGGAGGGTGTTGGAATCAGGTTTCCGTACCCTGAGAGAGAGTAGGTAAGTCAAGAAGATCTACGTTCGCAGCCTATCGGGTTCGCATAAGATAGGTCCAATCACAGGTTTATTAACAATACAGTCCACAGTATAATAAAGCTATTACCATGCACATATCTAGTCAATACCTTCACATCCATGCCTATATCAGCAATTATCATTACACAATATCATAATGTATCATTAACCGATTACAGATATACCATAACACAGACATATTCACGACATAAACAGATAATGAAATTGTATTTGTAGCTATTTTTATCACTCTAATAATTCCTTAAGTTGTGAGATTTTGATTTAAAGTCTAAGAATACTAGAGGTAACCACAAACCAAATTTTAAACTCTAATATGTAGCCTTCCTAGGGTTCATAGAGGGCCCTCTCTGTAATATTTAACTTTTTTATTATTATAAGATATTAGGCTAGTTATGATTGTGCATTTTGGTTTGGTGGGAAAAATCACTTAATGAGATGGATAGTGGGAAATCTGATTGTCCATTGGGCTAAGGAGTCAAAATTCAAGAAGACAGAACTAGGATCAAGGTCAAAAAGTCAAATGTTTTCAGGACAAGATAGATAAGTCTTTGAAGATCTTGGAAGGCTTATTTGGTGAAGTGGTTTGATCGGGATAAAGAGAAATGAATGTTTCTTTGATCTGGAAAAGGAAGGATTAGACAGAGGTCAATCGAAAGAGAGAGAAATTAAGGGTTCCCTACTTTGGAAATCAGTAGAAAACATAGAAATGATAAACAAAAAAGACAAGATGCTTTTAAAAAATCCTGAAATAATACTCCTGTTTATTCATTCAAATTTATAATACATAACAGATGCATGAAAACATAAGAAGATAAAAAATGACAAGTAGAATGTACTTCACTTCAATGGCTCATCAGATGAATCCTGAAATATGATTTGATCCAGTTTTCTACTCGAAATTTGCAACAAAAAGCCTTCAAGTCCAACAAAAATGACTATATAAATATTCAGCAATTTATTCCACACTAATACTTCTAAGGATGAAGTATTTATACAAAAATGTTAACAAAATATCCTAGAATGCTTCTACGAATTATCTAAGGAAAAATAAAATATATTTACAACAAAATAGTGACAGTTTCTTAACAAATCAGCAAGCTATCCTATTTATTCAAATAAAATAGAAAATTGTTTGTGGATAAGGTGCAGCTGTCTGCCTTAGTGTCCTCTTTGTTGGCAGAGATATTTCAAATATGTTTTGAAATATTATCTTTATTATCTTATACTCTTTAACTCTGATTTATCTTTATCCTATGATACTCTTTAACTTAGATTCTCTTTATCCTCTGATACTCTTTAACTTGGATACTCTTTAATCTCTGTAAAAAATGCCTTACTGCTATAATAAATTCTATTTTGACTGAAAAAATCAACAAACATTTTATGTCTTTATTTTTGCAATTTTACTTTTACAGTAAGTCAGTGAGTGATTTCCAAGCTTCATCATTTGGAATTTGTATCTTTTTCAGCTTCTTTAAATTCTCATCTGCTTCAGTATATCTAGCAAATTTTGGTTTTATGACAAATAAATGTCTTATCTCATGCTGCAAATAAAATAAGTCTTCAAAACTTTTGAATAAGACCTTCCCTGTAGGAATAAATTGTCCATCTTTTTTTTCCACCTACTCTTTTGCATACTCTCTGATTTTCTTATTGTAGTCCTCCTGTGGCATGAGTTTATCATTAATGACCGAAATTTTAGGCAAACTTCTTTGCCTAAAATTTTCAAATTTAACCATGAACTTGGTTATGGCTATGTTCATGTTTTCACATTTCTCTTCAATTTGTTTCATCATATTATTCTTTGAAAGGACTTTCCTTATTTCAAATATTGTCTCTGTCCTCTCAGTGATTTCTATTTCTTCCATTTCCTGCTTGTTTTTATTGTTGAGAAACTTTATCAATTCAATGGCTTGCTCAGGTTTGTCACCTAGCTCCTCTTTTGTTTTTTGAATTTATGCTTGTGCTGCCTTCAGTAAATCTCTCTGCTCATATATCGCCTAGATTTATGGCTAAACATCATTTATGGCTTCAATGATTTTACTCCATAACTGAATTTTTACATAAGAAATTGGCTCCTTCAAGGTCAAATCTTTTTGTAGATTCTTCAACTCACAATTTAACATGTTATCCCTTTGTTCATGAGTTTTAGCATTGATTTGAGCTAGATTTTTGGTGTCTTCAAGATTGTCAATCAATTTCTTCAATCTGTTAATCTCATTTGTTTGAAGTAACATTTCTTCCATGGCTTTTACTAGTTTACTAGCCTCATCTGAATGTTGAGCTGCTATAGTAGATGATTCTGTGGTTGAAGTTGTGGATGATGTCACTGGCACTGTAGTAGCCAGTGGTTCTTTTGGTGCCAACTCTTCTGCAAGAGTTTAAGGCACAACAGTAGTAACCATGGGAATTATTTGAGGAGTTTCATGTGCTTTTATAGTTTCCCTTTCATGGACAAGGTTGTCCATTTGAATTTCCATTTCTTTGATATGTCCTGTTAACTAAAAAATTAAATTCATCATGTCATCCTTCTGAGTCTGTTCTTGTACAATTTCTTTGGCTTCAGGATGTTCAGTTGATGGTAGCTTAAGTTATTTCCTCAATGCTACAATGTCCTCATTCTTTTTCTTCACTAACTATTCTGCAACCTTGACATTTGTAGGATCATATCCTATTTGGATAACTAACTCTTATAAAGACTTAATTCTAAGATCTTTAGCATACGATGAGGTTTTTTCAACCTTCATTTGATCCCTCATGTTTATGATTGTATTCTAAAGCTTGTTGATACTCATAGCCTATGTAGTTATAGTAGAATATAACATCTCTAAAATTTACCTATGAAACTAAATCTTATCTAGTGCATGAATGCTTTCCATTGGCACTTCTAGATCAATTTTCTTGTAGTCTGCAACTGTCTTAGGAATCTTGACTGTTGGCTATAGCACTGACATAATCAACCTTTTACTTGAATAGTCAAAAGTTGATAAAAGTCTGTTTTGAATGCCTGGAGTTTGCTTCAAATATCGGGAATAAATCTCATTCTTGATTTCTTCATTTTTTGTCTTAATTTGCTTGTATTTTCCTCTGATATCAAGATCTTTTTCTTCTGCTGCCTGTGAGAAATATGCCTCCAAATTCTGTTTTTTCTCTATGACCTATGTATTGGAATTATCAAGCTGTCCTTCATTTAAAATCTCTGTTGTTGGCTCATTTGTATTGACTGTAGCAACATCCTTATTTGTTACTAGAACATCTGTGTCTTCTACCTCTATAGTCACTTTTACTTTATCAACTGAATTTACTTTAGGCTTTTTATTGTATCTAATTTTAAACCTTGTCTCAGTTGTTGTCTCAGCAGTGTACATTCCTTCTTCTCTGAGTCTTTTAGTAGCTTTTTCTCCTTGATTTTCAGATTGCAAGGTGTGACTAGTATCACTATGTTTAACTGCATCTACCAAAGTGTTTTCTAGCCACTCAGTTTGATTGACATATTTTTCAATTTCTGGTATTTTCTCATGTATATAAGGTGTTAGTTTCGACTTAACCCTCATTTTTCTTAATATTCCTTGTGGATCATAGTTCCATGAGAAGCTCTTCTCAAATATGTACTCAAGTAATTTTTTTGTTGCTTCTTGTTCTGCATCTTTGTGATTACAAATAAATGGCCCCAACTGATTCTTCAACTTAAATTGTGTTTTCTTTTTGGCTACTAGGAAGTTAATAGAATTGGAATTTAAGATTTGCCTGATATACTCCAAGGAAAAGATTCTCATTGGTACATATTTAGGTAGTTTGTAGGGTAATAGATTGGACCCAAAAACTCTAATTTCTGTATGTTTCTCATATAGGTACCAATCCCTAGTTCTAGTGTGCTCTGATAGCTGTATAAATTTTTTTTATTTCATCACTGATTCTTGGTTGTTTTGTATTGGTTAACATATTGATCAATGGGTGGACAAAGTTATTTGTAAACTCTACAAAAGTAAACTCTGTGGAATCTTTTCTAATCAAAGAAGTCCAAAAGATGACTGAAAGTGGATTTTCTTCTATATCAAGCTTCTGGAGAGTTATAGGGAACTGGTTTGCTTGAAAATACAAGAACATATGGAAGAGAAAGCATGTATATCTAAATACTCCTTCAGTTGGAAATTTGACTAGCTGATCATGGTTATTGTCAGCTATATACTCAACATAATTGAAAATTACAGAGGGAGATTGCCCTGGTGCAAAAGTAGATATAAACCCTAGGATGGACTCATCAGTATGCTCATCTGTAAAGTATCCTAGGATAAATGACAGCATGGAAATGACATGCCTAGACCCTTCTGGAAATTTTTTGAGTAGAATATGGAGGGTTGATTTGTGGAATTTAAACATGTAAAGGCATGAACACTTGAAAAATATGAAACCTTTTGGGAAAATCAAGACCAATGTACAACTTTGTAAGTGCTTCTATTGAAAAAGGAACAACTTTGGGATCATGTTTGAGTTGTGACACCTGGTTTATGGACTCAGCAGTAATTGTAAATAGTACATCTTTGTTTGCATTCCTCATTGCTCTATTTTTAGGTGAATAATAACTCTGACACAACCTAATAACGTCTGGGCATTGATGAGTGATTGGAACAACATATTTGGGTAGGTTTGATTCCCAAATTTGGACTTATTCAACCTGATCTAAGGAATTTTCATAGCTTCAGCACTGGAGGTCTAACAAATTAAATTCAACTACTAGATCTGGTATTTTATAGTCTACATCTGATAAAGGTGTGTGTTCAATGTCTACAATAGGAGGTTGTAGAGGATTTAAAATGATTGCAGTCTTGGAGGACATAGTTGGATTGGATTTTGACATTTTTAGGCTTACTGGATAACTGAAACTCTGTTTTTAGGCTTTTTAGACTATTTCTGTAAGATTAAATGGTTTACAAAAGTGCTTTTTGCTTTAATAGAGGTTTTTGTATGTAGAGTATGGAAAATCTGGTTTTATTTTGAATTAAATCCTTATATTTTGACTTTTAACTATTCTTCAGACTTTCAAAGGTTTAGGAGATGATAAAACAAGGGTTTTATCTATTTTTTGGATAATTCTAGACTGAAAAATGATTAAAATTTAGCACAGAGGGTTGGGGTTACTTGCAGAGGTTTTCTAGGCAATTAGGGAGTCTTATAAGTCTGCAAAAGCTAAAATAAACTCGATTTTCTCCTTTAAAAATAAATGTAGTATTAAAACAGGGGTTTTTAACAAAATTTTGACAGGGTTTTAGCTCTTTTTGGGCAAGTAAAGCTTTCTTGAAGTGAATTAGATTTTACTAGATTCAATTATTTCAACAAATTCTTTTCAGAATGATAACAGGCTTGTTTTTCTTGGAAAATACCTGTTTGCGCAGGTATAGGTCTTTGTAATAGTTCTGTGTTGTTTTGACAGGTCCCTGGTATCTTTTGAAGGTTTTCAAAAGATTTCTGAGGTCTTTTGGCAACAAATACAGGTTTTTGCAGGTTCTGGGTTTTAAAAGAAAGCACAGGCTTAGTTTTCTGAGTCGAGAGGACGCATACAGTGAAATACCACATAAAAAATGACTTAATGGCACAATTCAGAAGTTTATTAAACTTTTTTAGGTTTAGAATAGCCTGCAATTAACGGCGGTCACATCGAGTCAAATGGTGGTTTTGAGTCTTCGATGGCAAAAACTGTAGGCGGTTATCGCATAGAAAATAAGTGGTAAATGGTATTACTGGATCAAATGCGATCCAATAACATTCGGCCATGTGGAGGAGAGAGAAAGAGGTGAAACCACCTATTTCGCATGGTTTGAAATGTGTTATGGTTACACAATTTAATTTGCGATATCATCTTCTGACCGTCGGATTTGGGGGGGCTAATGCGAACGACTGAGATTTTATGTGAGAGCTGCTCGGTATTGGGGCATGGGGCCCAGGTTTGTATTTATGCGGCAGGGTATATTTTAATATTAAAAAATGTATTTTTTTAATATAAAATCAAATGTTTAATTAATATGGCAGGGTAGATTATATAGCGTTAAAAACATTAACCAACGTTTTTATAACTAATGGTGCGGGATGTATTTATATGGTAAATAAAACCTTTTAACAAGAATTTTAAAACCATAGGGAGCGGGGTTAAATTATAGGATATGTTTTAAACCTATGGGAAGAGGGTGGGGGTTTATTTTAATCATGTGGGATAAATAAACATAGGTTTAACTTTAAATAAGTGGGGTTCTGGCGTATTTAACATATAAAGAAATTAATATATACGGGAAGGGTTGTTTTATAAGGAATTAATACTTTAGGTTAGAGGTTAATATGAAATGGAAAATGTAATGAATGAGATGAATTAAAATACACAGATTTAAACTGAGTGTAAAATAGGTCATTTAGCATAGTTTTGTCTTATTTTGATTTTTTTACACATAAACTTAGGATAAAATGCATTTTGTAGGTTTTTTGAATGAAAATGAAATTATCTAAGTAGGGTTTTACTTTTCTTAAGAAAAAAGTGTTTTAATTAGGAAAAGGGATCATAATTTTGGAAAAGGGTGAATATGCTAACAAAATGGGTTTTATGTAGGGAATCCAATATTTTTAACCAATCAGTTATTAAGCCTTGGGTCCGGTCCCAACAAAAGTCAGAGAAATGCTCTCAACCTCTTTAATTGAAGATTTAGAATACTAGATCATTGTGGGGGAGGGGAAATTAGTAATTATTTCCTGATGATGCTTTATTACATGCTTTGCACAACTGCTTTCTACCTACCCATCATTATTCTAACATTTTTTACTTCATTTTCATGGGTGCATTTAAGCTTGCAACCCTAAACCCATTTTTCTATCAAAGGATAAATCTATCTAAGTCTAACCTTATTTCATTCGAGGGCTCAAATTAAACTGTTGAACTCCTAATTTATTCTCTAACTATCTACTAATTTGTCAAGTTTAAACTGTTTGACATATCTTTATTCTCTATCTAAAAAATTAAATTCAAAGCATGAAAAGTTAATATTAAACTATTTAACTGATCATGGATTATGGCATTTTGGACAATCTGCACATAATCATTATTCTTGCAGTAAAAGTAAATAGTAGTATCATTTTGACTTGCTCACTTTCAGGTCTTATTTTTATCTCTTTTTCTTTTTGGGTCTATTATTTTCTAAGTCCTTTGATATTTATTTTAGGACTTTTACCCTCTTTTCATTTTAATTATTATTTTCAAATATAGGAAAAAAACTTACAGAAAGCAAGGTATGTACATATTTACAAGACTATCAAATTCAATTAAAAAAATATGAACCCTATTATTATAGGACCCTAATAGTGGCTCCACATGGAGATGGAATTTCCTAGTGAAATGTCAAGAACTTTGAGACTAGTAGCCTTTGAATTTTAACTATGATGACCCTGTAAGTGTCTTCTAATATCTGCAATTATTCATACTTTATGATATTTTACCTCTCAAAGCTTAAGGCCTTCTCTCTGGGCTTCAACTTTGTTTGGAAAACATCCAATCCAATCTAAAATATTCAATGTATATGTACAATGGTCAAAGTAAATGAAACTAACTATTTGTTATCTCTGAGGAGTAGTAGTGCTTTAGCATTCTGCCATTTACTAGTCCATCTAGCATATTTGATGCATCCATTTCTTTTAGATAAAAAACATTGTTACCTCTGTAACCATAAATAACATAAGGTCTTTTCGATAGAAAATCAGATTTTCCATGTTTACCTTTGTCTTCTCTTCTTGAATCCCACTTTAACACTTTGTCTCCAATGTAGAAATCATCTTCTTTACTTTTTTTTGTCAAAAAATTCTTTATCTTATCCTGGATAACTTGAGACTTAATGTAAACCTCTTCTCTTGTTTGTTGCAAGTGAATGGTTTTATTTATCCTCCTTTGAATTTCATTTTTCTCAACTTGTAATTCTTGGATAATTTTCATTACTGGTACTCCTAAGGAAGATGGAAAAACATCACCCATTCCATATACAAGCTGGTAAGGAGACACACCAATAGTTTTTTCGGTTGTAAGTCTATCTGCCCATAAGGCATTGACTAAATTCTTGTTCCAAGTCTTTTTATTATCTTCAAGTAAATTTTTGATGATGTTTACAAGGCTCTTATTTGAAGATTCAGCTAGACCATTACCTTATGGATAATATGCAGTAGAATGGCCTAGGGTAATGTGATATTTATGGAAAAATTCAATCATATTTTTAGATTTAAATGCTGCTGCATTGTGAGTAACTATCTTTTGGGGACATCTAAATCTTGAAAGTATGTTTCTTTATATAAAAGGAGAAAATGATAGTATCTATGGCTTGCCTAGAGGGTATGGCTTCAATCCATTTGGTAAAATAGTCAGTGGCCGTCAGAATCCACTTGTGTTGGGCTGATGATGGGAGGTGAATTTCACCAATGAAGTCAAGACCCCATTGTTGAAATGGGCTTTAAGAGCAGGGGTAACAAATTTTTCTTACCCTCAAATATTTGACACTTGTGACAGGATGTCACATACCTTTTAACATCTGCAAACAAAGTAGGCCAGTAAAAACCAGCTCTCAGGATTTTTTCTGCAATAGTATTTTAGTAGAGATGTCCTCCACAGTCACCTGCTTGAAATTCTTGTAATACTTTTTCAGCTTCTTCTTTTAACAAGGAATTTAATAAAATCCCACTTTGACCTTTCCAAAAAATTACATTGTCTAATATGAAAAATCTTACTGCCTTAAGCTTTAAAAATGTAATATCCCAAATGAGGGATTTTCTGCTCTATCGGGAATATCTTAAGATATTCCATTTTCCTTCTTCAGTGAGTTACTGCAAGTCCATTTCATAGATTTAATGATGGGGAATTTACAGGATATGACTCCTTCCAAAGAAGGGAGAAATCTTGAGGCTAGCTGGCCCTTCTCAGACTCTGCCTATGGATATGCAACATTTCACCTCGGGAATTTCTACTACAGCTGCCCATGAGGACGTTGTATAAGGAAGCTGCTGCCTAAATAAGGCTATCCAATGCTGAGATGCCCTAGAAAAATTCTAATATAACTCCCCTGCAGAAAATGAGCTTAAAGAAATGATTCTATTTGGGTTATAGAGACCTCCCCAAACTAGATCTCTAATACAATGCTCAAAGACAGAGCTTACAAAAATATGCAAAACATAAGTCTAGAACTCTGCAAATATGAATGTACCATAAGAGGGTAAATATCACAGCCATCATCTTATTATTATATCAGAAATATAATACAGAAATATCATGAGGAACAGAGCCCTCAAGCATTAGAACCAATCTCCAATGAATAGACAATGAAATGCCAGAGTAGCTGCAGCTACAAAGAAATGCCGGAAAACCATAACTGTGCAGTCTCTATGAGAGATGCAGCTGCTGAATACATAAAAAATTATTATAGAGCTGAAGGAATACAAAGAAAGGCCCAAACATGAGAAAATCGGCTGAATATAGGATTTCTAGCCAATCTCGGGGAGATTTCTAGAAATGCCGGATAGAATACAAAAGTGACAAACTAGTTGTCACTGCAACTGAAACCAAATGAATGTGAGGCTATGGCTGATCTGAAATGATCATGCCCTCCTCTTATAATTCCATCAAGGGAAAAGGGGCTGATCCCATTAATCTCAAAAGCACTCCTCCTGATGAGTACAAGAACCCCTCACAACACTGCTCTCATGGAATAACGCAGATTCTCTAAGTGACTGCGCAGTGGGAGTTGGTGAATGAGTGGCCTGATGCCAAAAATCTGAAATATGCTCCAAGATCTCTCTCTATAGTTCCTCCAAAAAATAAATCCATCCTCCTCTGAAAAATGCAAGTAGGGAAGAACTCGATGAGTTCCTCTGCTGCTACCCCAGCTACACATCAACCTGCTTCAAGAAAATGCTGCAACTGAAGGAGTAAGCATGGCCAAATGCTGGAATGATGAAATGCAGCTCAAATCCTCTCCTCCCATAAGGAAGAGGTGGGGGATCCCCACCGAGAACACCCTCAGTGCTCAAGAGCACTGCAATCCTGCTAAACAGCCCGGATATGCAAGTCCTTGGCCTCACCACGAAATGTCTGAATCAAAGAATGAATCAAATGAGCTTCTCCTTCATTATTATAAATCAAATGAAATATCTTTCACCATAGGACCCACAATTAGGGTTTCCATTCACTTTTGAATGCTTTCCTTCCAAAAGTTGCGTTATCTTCTCAAGCAAGCTAACCCTCTAAGGCAGCTGTTACACCATTTTTTTGGTCATCTAACCTATTATTATTAGATGAACCCAAATACACCATGTAAGATTAATTTTACCCTAAGTAAAATTGCTTTCACCATGTGAAATAACTTATTTGTTTACATTTCCCGGTCATATTTAACCGAAAACAAGGAAATCAATTAATTAAATCCTTATTTATTTAATTATTTCCTAAGAATAAGTTATTTAAATCATTATTTAAATAATATTCTTAGTTAAATTTGACTAAATCATCCATAAATAGTTAAATAAACCATTATTTATTTAATTCTATTCCCATCATTTCCCTAAAATGATAAATAAATCATTTATTTATTTATTATTTATAAATAAAGGAATTGACCCAAGTCAAAAATCCTTTTCCCTCTAACAAATATAATAAAATATTCCTAAAGGGTGGTTCTAGAATTCGATTAATAATATTTTAGTCATGCACCGAGTTCTAGACCGCCCTAATATTTTGTTATAAATAGAAGGGTTTTCCCCATTCATTAGTCACCTCCATTGCATTAGATTACTCTGGATCTATACTAGGTCACATTCTCCATTTTTTCCTTGTGAGCTCCCATTGAGTTCTATGTTTGTTTGGGTTTTCTACAATAAAAAGAGAGAGGAATTTTAGATCTTAAGTGTTGAGGACTTTCAAGAACCCATCCCATTGAGGAGAACCGGAAAACACCTTTCTTGTTTTCCTCTCAGGTGCCCCCTTTTAAGATAATATAAAAATTCTTTCAAATATATTGTTCTTGTCTTGTCTATTGGATGCATGGAGCCACATTTTACTTTATCTGCTTAATGTATTTTATGCTTAGATTTGGATTTGTGCAGCATTATTTGGATCACCTAATTGCAGATTTAAATATATTTGGCAGCCATAATTGATGTTAGGGCTATTTTTTATGTGTAGCTAAAGTGATATTTTACGACGAAAGATTCATACTAAAAATTGGCGACCCCTGTTGTTTCGCTTGACCTTCCTTCAGCGATCACCTTGGGCTCAACATCGGTAGATCCTGTTAGAGTCGATCCTTTCATCCCTCCGTCAGAGATCATTTCTCTTATTGCATTTCATTTTTTTTTAGGTGTCGCATTCATTTCATTCATTTTCATTCCATTAGGGGCATGCCATAATCTGACGGAAGGGCCTTGTCACTCATACCCCTCATGCCTTGTACCTGTTGGCTCAGGTTTGTTTATCAAAGTTCATCAAAATCAAATTTAAAGTCATTTACAGTCCTGTTTGATCTCTTGGTCAGCAAAGAGTCTTTTAGGGTTTTTCAGTCATTAGGTCTAGGGTTCAGTATTAAAAATGTTTAATAATACCAGTAGGCCAGAGGGAGGTTCCAAATAAGTTTTCATTTCAAAAAATTTCATCGTCATATCGCTGGACTATGACTTTTCTTCAAAACTTTGTTTTGAAGAAAATTCGTCATTTCGTCTTTCGTAATAAATTGCCATGTAAATTTCAAAAAATTTCAGTTACGAAGCTTTTCAGGCGCAGCCCTGGTCATCCTTTGCCGACATCCAATTCCAACCATCCCTGCAAAAATTGACAAAAGAATTTCATCATTCAGTTCAAAAAATCAAGTGGAAACAAAATCAGAGTTTGTATTAAAAAAATGAAAGTGCCAAAGTTCTGCAAACATTACAAAGTGGGTTATTTGAATCAAGAATCAAATCCAAGCCATATAAGATATTTTGGTGTTCAACAATTCATTTGCATGCACAAGTTATCAAAGAGCAGAGTAAAACTTTGGAGAAGAGCGAAACTGTGATTTTGAAGGTCGACTGTGGTTGAAACTCCTGCCCGACGCATTGAGAGGAGGTCACGGCGCACTGGGCCGATTTCCATCGTGAAAAATTGAACTGGCGCGGCGCACCCAAGAGTCGCGGCGCATTGGGCCTCTGTTGCGGCGCGTAGGTCTAGAACACAAAATTTTTGCTATCTCACTCAACCATCAAACGAAATTATTTCCTCTGCTCCAAGTAAGTTCTAGTCATATTTTAATTGTTGTTAAGCAGTGTTTGGTGTGATTTAAAATATTGGTTTGGAGAGTTTGATTGGTAAAAGTATAAACCCTTTCATGTGTTAAAAAGAAAAACTGCTCCTAGGGTTTGAATCTGAGTGTCAAAGGTTGACTTGGTGCCAAAACATTCCCACTCCATTTTTCACTTGTGTTCCCCATCACTATCACGATATCATTCATATTCCTTTTCCTATTCCCTAATACCCTAAGTTACTCATATCATTGCATTCCCTTTTCACTATCCCAAAATCATTTCATTCCCTATCCTTATCCCTTTTCCCATATCACTTATAAAATCCCCAAACCCCACATTCCTAAAACATAATCAAGTGACTAGCATTAATCTCACTTGACAGCCCACTTGTCCCACTGTTCATACTTACCACAGCCCCTTATTTCCCTTTGGCACACAATTGGCATTGAAATCAAAACACCAATTCATCATTTTCAAACAAACCAAAAATATATTAGACATATACCTTGCAGCACCATGGAGACAAACACTGAGTCATCATATGAGCAAGACAGTGACTCAACCACTGAGCTTAATGTATCGAGAAGGCCTCGTAAAGGAGGCAAACATGTCAGGGAAGAGCCCACATCTTTGACTGAACTGCAAGCCTACCCACTTGCCATATCATGCTTTCAGTAACAGTCATGCTTTCAGTACTGTGAGAGCATTGCTCAGATTCAGCATCATCAGGAGTTAGCTCGCTTATTTGTCCTACATTTACATGATGGTCATGTAAACCTTGCTGGAGTGAATTTCACCTTGACACCAAAAACCATTTCCTAGGCCACCGAGATACCCAATGTAGGTGAAGAGTGGAATAAGAGACAGCAGCTGGACAAAGTGTTATACGAGCCATACATCAGACCCAGATATATCAAGCAGCTCAGCAGGGTATTCCCATTCCGGTTTCTGAAGGAGTCATATGCGCCATTGATGAGACTTATTATCAGGTACTTCAGTTGCGAGGGTAGATTCTCACGCCTTTATGCACACCATATCCGATTATTGATGCATTTCACGAGGGTGAGGATGATGAGCATTCCATATTTCATGTGTCGAAACATAGAGCGGATGACTACCCTTGTGCAGAAGAAGACTCCATAGCAGCAACATTGCAACATTTATCATTATGCGCTCATCAAGATCATTGTTGTACATCAGCTTGGATTGCAAGGCATAGCATGGGATGATTTCATTTCTCGTGACTTCTTCACAGCCCCCTAGCCTCCTCCCGAGATTGTTCATGATGTACGTGAGCCTTCACATTAGTTTGAGGGTCCTGAGACAGAGCCTATCAGTGTTCCAGTATGTGTTACCTATTAGAGAGGCACCAGAGCCTTATTTGCAGCAGCACGGTGAGTACTATCTCCACCCAGGGTGGAAGGGGTCTCGTTACCTTCATCAGCAGCGCGAGTACTATCTCCACTTGTGGTGGAAGGGGTATTGCCTTCGACATCAGCACAGGTACAGGGACAGGACAGAGGCAAGAGTCCTATGCAGGAGGAAGGCCCTTCAGGAGGCCAAGATACTGATTTTTCATTGATTGATGTTGATTCGGGCTCTCCCAGCTCAAAGTTGAAAGAAATCATCCAGGAGCAGAAAGCTGAGATCGACATATTGATCGAGAAATTGCAGAGAGCTCAGAGGGTTAAAATTCATCTTGAGAAGCTATTGGCGAAGGCCAATTGGGACAAGGACATGCTTATACACATGAAGAACCATTATCGGGCACGCGCACATGTCTGCAAAGCGAAAATGAAGATCCTGAAAGCAAGGCTGAGAAGGGCACTGAGGAGGCGCAAAAGGCCTGATCCACTTAAAATATTGGCCAAAGCTTCTTTTTCTGAGCGTGATACTTGATGGGGGACCTTCACTCCAAATTTCAGCAAATTTGGAGAAAATTTTGTCATTTTTGAGTTTTTGGTCACAAAACAGGTTTTCCTGCCCAACGCGTAGCGCCACCTTGCGCGCGCTTACGTTTGAGAGAGCTTCTGGAGGAAAAATTGACATTTTTGGATTTTTTATGAAAATTTATGCATGCTTAGGAATTGCCTAAGGATTTCATCAAGTTCTGGGTGGCCTAAAGGGTCAAAAACACCTTGAAAATGGCCTTGCTGCCACGTTTTTCACACACAATAATGAGTCTTGGGAGATTGAAGTTTTGGAGGGGAAAATGACATCTAAATCTAGAAATTCCACTTGGGTTGGAAAGTAGACAGGCCGAAATTTCCAACGAGCTATCATGAGCTCAATTTTGACTTCAGGAAGTGCCTCAAAATCACCTCCAAAGTGGCACGACGCATTGAGTTTTCTAGCGCGGCGCATAGAGAAATTTAGCCCCATTTTCACTCTTCAGCTCAGAAATTCGCCCAGTTTTGACTATTTTTACATTTTGATGTAACCATTGATATATGTTGATGTAATTTGATGAATATGATGTAATTTTGGCACATATTTACTTGTTCTAGAGGATTCATTCACTAAAAGGTGAAAATTAAATGAATGAATCAGTTTCCTTCCATATAGAGACAAGTTGTTTGATTGCCTAGATTTTAGTTCCTAGTTTAGAATTGGTTGAAACAGCTCCTAGAAGGATGAGCTCGACCCCTAGAGGCATGGGAAGGGGTTATGATGGTCTATATCATGTATTTTCTGAGACATTTTCAGGGTTGGACTCCTGGGAATAGTTTGGCACCTCATTGTATATTCATGTCAGCATTTTTGGCAAAGGAAAGACCAGAGTTTTGCAGCACTTGTTGGGATTCTTGTGGCTCTGAGTTTTGATGATGTTTTTCTCCATGTATATGTAAGTTTCATTAATGTTTTATGTATGCCATTTCCCATCTCTTTGCTTCTGAAATTAAACAAATGAGTAACTAAGGTAGAATTCATTTAGTTTGCTGGTGCTCTACCTTAAACTTTTGTTTAGTTTTATATGTTTTCTTCAGTTTGAAGAGGATCCTTTCACCTTCTTGCCCTCTTCAGCTCCTCAACAGTATTTTCTATCCATTTAATTAATCTAAGACATCAAAGCCATTGCCTACCCTGCCCCATCTTGAACTCTGCAAGAATTTGGCCTCATCCCCAAGACCAAAAATTGCCTTTCCCTTTTTCCAGCAAAAACCCTAAAAATCAAAATCAAACTCCTTGATTCATATACCTAGCCTAAAATTAGTATTGATTTCAAGTCATATTAGTCCCTATTGATTATTTTTACTGATTTTGACCCGGATAGAGCCCTCTCCTGTTCTGGTAGGGCTAGCTACCAGACTGAGCGTGGTTTGGTGTTATCCTGTCTCTGCCTTCCTTCAGCCTGAGGTAGATTTAGGCAATAACATAGTGGCGACCATACTGGGGAAGAATATGGTTTGCTTGTGGGTGTTATTTTTTTTATAAGCTACAAACGGAGCCTGAAGTTATGCCAGGAAGCCTTCGAAACGCTCTTTATTTGCATTAACAAAAGTAGATAAACGCTGCTTCAGTCAATCTCCGGTCTAGTTTGTAAACGTAACATCTAACTTGTAAATTTCCCCAGTACATGTATCAAGTTCAGATCTAATGGTTGATGGTGGAAAACGATCAGACATAAGAAGGCTGAAATCATTCACCTGGTGACTCCAACTCAATGTAGAGACTCCACTAGAGGACTAACTCTTTCTCTGAGAAAATGGAAGGATCTTACACTAAGTTCAGGTATCCACAGTGGAATAGTATTCAGGATCTAGTCTGCTTTCTTGTAAACTACTTCTTTGCCATTCTTGAAGCCATCCTGAAAGTTTTTCAGAATTTGTTGTATGATAAAGGTGATCAAAATCTTCACTCAAACTATTCAAAAAGTGTAAATACTGAGTTTCCCTTTGATCCTGGTCTCCTTACTTTTCCCTCATCTTATGTTGACTCTCTTCAGAGTGATGAGACTGAAAACAAAACTGATCCTGTAGCTCTTGTATATACTCCTACACCTTATATAGTCCCAGATAGGTATAAACCTCTTGTTTTACCTTCTTTTCTTCATGCTTTCCCTAAAAATTATGACCTATATCTACCAATATTTGACGGTGAATGTAACAATGTCAACGTTGAGCAACATGTGCAGAATGTTGAGACTTTCCTAGACCTTTTTGAAGTTGATGAAGAGGATGTTAGTATTAGGATTTTTTCTCTTTCTTTGCAAGCCAAAGTCAAGAGTTGGTTTAAAGCCCTGCCTGATGCGAGCATCTCAGATTTCTAGCAGTTCGTCGAAGTTTTCCTCGATAGGTGGGTGATCAGACAGAACCTTTTCTTGATTATAGAAGAGTATAACCAGTTGAAAAGACTGCCAGGGGAGACAGTACACAATTTTCTGCTATATTTAACCAAATATATTTTTCGATGCCAGCTGATATAAGACCTTCTCCTAGATCTGCTCTCTTGCACTACCGAGGTGCCTTTGATCCGGAAATGGAGTTTCAGCTGAGAGAAAATAATATTGCAACACTTCAAGAGATGCAGAACAATGTAGTAAATGTAGAGGCTCATTTGCTGATCCGAAGGGAAAGGTTGAAGGAAGAAGAGATGAAACGTAGATCCGGAGAAATCGATATCTCTAGAGGTAAAGCTTGACATGTTGGTAAGTGCAGTAGAAGAGATGAGGCAAAAGAAAACCACAAAGAATGAGTATAATGTTGAAGCCCATGGCTCGCTGATTGAAGAAGAACAAGTTGCTAATCCAAAACATTTTGTTTCTTATCCCAGTTGTCATAGTGATTGCTTTATAGATCATCTTGAAGAAGAGAGAGATGTTGATATGACATGTATGCTTGATGATGTGTTTTATACTGATGATTTGCCTCAGTTTGATCAGTATGATGATGATTACGTTCTCCAAAAAGAAGCTAATATTGTAGACAGATCAACAACTAGTTTGTGGAAGGAGGAAGTTCACTTTCAGCAGCTCGAGTACAGTAATCAACCGATGCATATCAGCTATGACAATGATGAGGAAAGTGCAGAAAATTTTGAAGTAAGTGAAGGATCTTTTCCTTTTTGTTTTGATTCATTTCAGTTCATCAGAGACAATTTTCATACAATCAGAAATTGACTGTCAACAAGTCTTGATCTGAACCATCTTGAGGGTAATGAAAACCTTGTTCAAAACTTATCATATTCAGAGTTGCAACCCCCGAAAGCCATTGATTGTCAAGTTGCAGACGAAGACTTGGAAGCTGGCACATATGATCAAATGATACAAGATGACTCCGTCCCATTCTATTTTGAATCATTCCAGTTTTTGAAGGGTAAATTGCATAGTAAATCTTCAAATCAGTAGCCTGTAAGAAATCGACAATCTCTCAGTTTTAATGTTGAGGATGAGATAGATAGCGAAATTCTTGAGCAAGTTGTTGATGAGAAATCTTCCCCTGAAATGACTGATGAAATCATTTTGGATACAAAACCCTCCCTAGCACCAGATTTGCAGCCACCAAACGAAATTGAAGGTCATATTACAGATGAAGTCATGGAAGCTGAAATACATGATTTAATGATGCAAGAGAATTCTGTACCCTTTTGTTTCGAAGCATTTTAGTTTATAAGGAAGAATCTTCATAATATCTCTAAAGAAAAAGGTGAACAGTCAGTAGGATGTCATACAGTTTCAATGGATACATTGCAGCAGACTTCTCAAGTTTTTGATGATCCTATTGCTCGTGTGTTGGATGATGTTTGCTGTAAAAATTCTTCTCCATTAGCTAATCATGTGTCAGAAGAGAATGTTGATAATAATCTTGTTCAAAAGTCGACTTCATTGTCTTGTTTAACAGATTTTTCATTACAAAGCCCATATCAAGATTTGCAGTCATATGAGGAGATTGATAAAGGATACTTTTGTTCTATTTGGAATCAGCTCCAGAGTTTGGTTATTCACGAAATTTAGGATCCTTTTGATAGCCTGCTGCAGTTACCAAAGAAAGCCAGCGTAGATGTGAGAAAAATCTTAATATCCGGCTATGAAGATTACTTGGACCAGAGTAGTAATGTGTTAATAGAAATCAATAGCTATGTTTATGAAGATCCTTTTGCAGTATTCTTGAATTCATCCAGTCAATTCATGCTTTGCAAGCTTATCAGCAGTCAACTTGATTCCGAGTTTCCATGGCAGTTGCCTTTCGATTCTTCCCTTTTCCTGCGCATCACAAAGCATTTGGGAAGAAATCAAATAGCAGCCAGGATGCTTACATGGTTGCATTAGCTCTTCCATTTCACTTGATCGGGTGGTGAATAGATCAATTAGAGTAGGTTTGATGAATAAGCTCAATTATGAGCATCTTTCCAGATTGTTAGTCATGTTTTAATTCAGTTTGGTTTTATTATGGTTTTCAGTTTTAGCCTTGAGTCAGAGTCAGTCTGCATAACGTCAGTTTTCGTGTTTTGACTCCATTGCCCAATGGATGAAGGCATTGTCTGCTCTCCCAAATATGTGATGTTCTTAGCATCTCCAAGGAGCTGGAGCTACCATCCCCATTGGAGCCAATGTTAGAGTCGGTCCTTTCATCCCTTCGTCAGAGATCATTTCTCTTATTTCATTTCATTTTTTTTAGGTGTCGCATTCATTTCATTCATTTGCATTCCGTTAGGGGCATGCCATAATCTGACAGAAGGGCCTTGTCACTCATACCCCTCATGCCTTGTACCTGCTAGCTCAGGTCTGTTTATCAAAGTTCATCAAAATCAAATTTAAAGTCATTTACAGTCCTGTTTGATCTCTTGGTTAGCAAAGAGTCTTTTAGGGTTTTTCAGTCATTAGGTCTAGGGTTAAGTCTTCAAAATGTTTAATAATACCAGCAGGCCAGAGGGAGGTTCCAAATAAGTTTTCATTTCAAAAAATTTCATCGTCATATCGCTGGACTATGACTTTTCTTCAAAACTCTGTTTTGAAGAAAATTCGTCATTTCATCTTTCGTAATAAATTGCCATGTAAATTTAAAAAAAATTTAGTTACGAATATTTTCAGGCGTAGCCCTAGTCATCCTTTTCCGACATCCAATGCCAACCATCCCTGCAAAAATTGACAAAATAATTTCATCATTCAGTTCAAAAAATCAAGTGGAAACAAAATTAGAGTTTGTATTAAAAAAAATGAAAGTGCCAAAGTTCTGCAAACATTACAAAGTGGGTTATTTGAATCAAGAATCAAATCCAAGCCATATAAGATATTTTGGTGTTCAGCAATTCATTTGCATGCACAAGTTATCAAAGAGCAGAGTAAAAATTTGGAGAAGAGCGAAACTGTGATTTTGAAGGTCGACTGTGGTTGAAACTCCTGCGTGATGCATTGAGAGGAGGTTGCGGCGCACATGACAGTCGTGATGCACTGGGCCGATTTCCACCGTGCAAAATTGAACTGGCACGGCACACCCAAGGGTCGTGGTGCATTGGGTCTCTGTTGCGTGTGTTAGGTCTCTGTAACAAGCAAGATTGGCAAAGTCCGATCACAGAGTTAACATCATTTCAACCAACTTTGGGATTCTAGGATCTAGCCCTCCTGAATCCGGAGAGGGATCTCTCCAACATGTACAAAGATGGATATTGTCTTTGAAGTTTGGGGTGATGATATTAGGCTAGTTATGAAGGCCAAGGGTTTTGTTTGGTTTTCTTAGATGGTTGAGCATAGTTGCTGTCTGAGACGGAAAGATATATATGCAAATAGGTTCAGAGGTGAGAAGTTGCACGTAAACTAAAAAGCTTTGATTCTAAAGAAAGATGATGGCAAGTTTCCAATCCATTGGGCTATGGAGTCATAAGGGAATTTAATTGAAACAACCAGGTTCAAGATTAATCTATGGGGCAAGTCATCTAGGCCTAAGGATCTCTTTGAAGTTTGATTTATGGAATGGGGTGATACAATAAGAAAGGGAATCCAAAGATGCAGAACGAAGAGCAGCCCAGGATCTGGTAAGTACTTTGAAACTAGCCAGCCTTTGACCAGGCACTTAAGAAAAACATAGAAGCAAACTAGGATCTGGTAAGTACTTTGAAACTAGCCAGCCTTTGATACACTTCTAATAGAAAACAGATTAAAACAAAGGGAAACTTGAAGGCAACTTTCGGAACAGAAACTAGTGGGCAGGGCTCACCTTTCTCCTCATCTTAGTTCTCCTTTACTTAGTTACTTCCAAGACAATCACCAAGATAACACAGAATGGCCCAAGATCTGATAAGTACTTCGAAACTAGTCAGCTTTTGACACATTCTAAGGGAAACAGACAAATAGTTGAGCAAACAAGAAAGGGACTCGGGGCTAACCTTTGATTTCCTCAATTCATTCCTTACACAACATATATGAAAGTAACATTTAAAAACAACATTCAGCAGTGACGAAAAGATGAGGGAACGCCAGCATCTCTGTACTTAGACTGAATTAAATCATTTCTAAATAACACAATAAGAAGAAAACATTGGGATAAAGATTTTTCAGCCAAAGAAGGTCATTGGTGTACATCAAACTCTAACAATGTTTAAACTGTTCTTTATAGTAGAAAATGAACAAATTGAAAACAAAAATAAAATAACAAGTTACAGTGAGAATAACATCACCATCAGCATAGACCAGGATCCCATAAATCAACTTGTATTGATTGCTTCAAACCGGTTACAATCTTCAAATCCAATGTTTTAATACATCTCTTCTTCACAACCTAACCTATTGGTCACAAGCAGAGCTCCAAGAGCCCGTGAAACCACTATTTACAGTCAAGAGTTTTCCACTCAGAAATGGTTACAGCGCTTCAGCAATTACATTAACAACCAACTAATCCAACCCCTTACTCATCTTCTACTGAGGTATTTATAGAAGAATGAGGAGGTGAGATCTAATTGAAAGATCTCAAACACAATCAATGCAGAATTAATGTATTCCTGATCCTGAGAAGTTCGATGAAGAAATTCTACAGGTGTTATATTGCATTAATGTGGTTCTACTAAAAAGTAAGCTCGAAGAGAGCTTATATTGACCTTTGAGGCTCTGCGTACTGTTAGGGTTGCACTGCAGACGTTCTGTCGTTGAAATCCGGTGCAGCAATAACTTCTTTGGTTGTTCGAGGCATAATATCTAATCCTGTTCAATAAATTCATCCTCTGCTTGAGCTTTCTGAGGCAATAGGTGGCACTGTAGTGGTTGAGGAATCAATTCGCCTCGAAGTATGGCGGTGGAGGCGATCTGTCTGCCGAACACTTTTAGGTTTGCTTTAATCCGTGTTCAGAGCCGGGAATTAGGCTTTTGATAATTGTCTTAGCCGTAATCCCCGCTAATCTTCTCACAAAACCACTGATCTGGTTCATTTTATCTTTAACCCGATACTCTTTCTCTGTTCGGATATTGGCGGCCTTCTTCAAGCTTTGCAGGGACGTTCGGCAACCAAAGCTCATGAAACTTTGTAAATATCTCTGTTCTTCTCCGTATGATCAATCCCATGGACAAATCGGGAGGATTGGAGTCGTCACTCTCATCCTTCAGATTGCGTAGAATACGAAGAAAAACCCTTTGAAAACCTGCAAAAAACAAGAAAAATGAGGAAATCCCGCGTTATATGGGCAAATTGCATCGGAGGGCGTGCGGGTGGATGGAGAAATCGGAACCGTTGATCGTATTACGATCGACGGCTAGGAGCGGTTTTGAAGAGTCAACGGGACAAAGGTGGACTTTTCAATGGAATCAGGAGAATAAAGGAGAGCCGTCGATCTGCGGAGATCGACGGTGGGGATCGGCTATCGAATGCGCCGGAAAAGAATTATCAGGCGGGCGAGTTTGTTAACAGGTGAGTGGGAAAGGCAAATAGGGACCGTCGGATAGGAGGACCTAGATCCGACGGCGGGGATGAATCCCGCTGCGGGGCCACGGGACAAAGCTTAACGCGCGGGGAAAAAACTTGACACGGCGGTTTTGGAGTGAGGTGGAAGACACGTGTCGGCCAGCGGGTGGAATCGCTGGCCGACGGGTGAAAACCGTTTTAACGCGGAAAGCGGTGCGGGCACAAAACCACGGGTTTTTTGGAAACAGGCGCCGAGGACCGGGGGGGGGTCCACCAGGGGAAGATTGACTCCGCGCCGTTGATCTGGGCCATATCGATGGTTGAGATTCAATATGATTTTCTCTGGCGGAAGAATAAAATAAACCCGATTTCGCATTTTTCAAAGGTTTTTGGTGTTTTCGGGTAATAAATTATTGCCGAGGGTTAAGCGCCTGGCGGTCTTAGCACCTGGTTTCGGGCGTCGGGGCATATGGAGGGAGAAACGGAAAGGGGCTTAGCCTGAGGGGCTGAAACCTAACGCATAGAAACACATGTTTTTCTATGGTTTTTAATGATTTTTTGCAAAAGGGGAAAGGTTCCGATAGGTCAAAAAGTGGGTTTTTGACCTTAGGAAATGAGGTTTAATAGAGGAATAAGGAATATAAAAGGGTTTGATGGGGTTTTTACGGATGAAATAAGACTTGAAAGAAAGAGGGAAAGATGGAAGAAGGGGAGAAAAAAGGAGGAGGATGCAGCAATATTTCACTTGGATTTTTATGGAACATCAGAGGCAAAGATGGGGAAAGTATAAAGAACCAACCCAGCAGTTCATGATCTTGCCAATCAGACTTCAAGCACAAACAATTTCAGGCCTGAATTTGTTTCTTGGAGGCTTCAAAGAATATTTAGCCACCAGCTGACATATTTTGAAAAATATAGGTGGCTAACAGTGGCTCCACTTGGGGATGGTGCCTTCTTGAAGGCATCAAGAATTCGGACTTGATTTCTCTGGGATGCTGACTGGTACCTGGCCCATTGCTTGCTCTTGGTTTTTCTCTGAAAAATAATATCAGTTATGAAAGAGAGATGACTTTCATCAATACAACTTCTACCTACCCCAATCCTACTGATCTAACATTTTTTCTTCATAAGAGTGCACTTGGATTGGCAAACTCTATTCACAACATTTTATTCTTTTGAAAGCAGTAAATCTAATCTACTTCTACTCCTTATTTCTCCCCGAACTCAGATTAAACAATTGAGTTCAGATATTCTTTTACCTAATCTACTATTTGTTGGGATTAAACAGTCCAACAAACTTTCATTCTCTAAATTTTACAACAGAAATTTAAAAATAGCCAAGCCAAGATTGAATTGTTTGACTTGCTATGATCTATGGCATAAAGACAAGCTGCACATAAATTATTATTTACAGAAAATTTAAAATCAAAACAGAAAGCTTAAGACCTGAAAATTTTCTCATTATGGCCTTCTTTTTTCCTTTCAGCTCTGTTTTTGCTTTTTCTTTGAGCTGTGTCTTCCTTTCCTTCTGGTTCAGGTTTTAAGCTGATTAGAACCAGGTATTCACATTCTTTGACTCAGAATTTAAAACAGTTTTGAGTCATTTCTTTGGAAACTTTGGTTCATATTTTGAGTTTGTTTGAACCTTAATTTCTACCCTACTCTATCTACTGATAAGCCAAGATTAAACAGTTTGGCAAATCAAATTTGCTACCCTATCAGCAGAAAATTGAAAGCTAATCAGTCAAGATTAAACAGTTTGGCCAATTAGGAGTGTGTTTAGAGGAGTGGCATTTGAGCTTGCACGCTTTCCGATTCATTTCTCTTTTTTGGCATGGGGCCTTGCCTTTCTTGTTTTACATTCCTGCCCTCTTTTCATTTTTTCTTTTTCTTTGTTTTTGTATTTTTGATTTTTTATAACTTTAAATGCAATGATGGATGAAGTATTTATAATGAAAAAGGTGAAAAGGCTTCAGAACATGAAATAATTTTAAGAAAGATAATGCTTGAGCATCCTGCCATTGACAGGACCCCCAAACCATTCTGCTCCATTCAGTTCTTGTAAGAAAAATGCATTGTTCCCAGCAACTGAATGAATGGAGTAAGGGCCAAGCCATAGATTGTCAAATTTACCATGCTTTCCCTTGTCTTCTCTTTTGGAGTCCCACCTTAAAACTTTGTCCCCAACTTTGAAAATACTGGCCTTTGTTCTTCTGTCAAATATCCTCTTGATATTGTCTTGTTTCTGTAATGCTTTGTTGTATACCTCCTCTCTGGTTTGCTGAAGATGAATGGTCTGATTTACTCTTCTGATTATGTCATCCTCTTCAGTTTGGAGCTCTTGAATTATCTTCATAAATGGTACACCAAGACTGTTGGGAAAAATTGCCTCTGTACCATACACAAGCTGGAAGGGTGACGTACCAATAGATTTCTTCAGAGTCAATCTGTCAGCCCACAGTGCATGGATCAGCTTCGTGTGCCAAGACTTCTTGTTGCCTTCCAACAGTTTCTTTATTATGTTCACTAAGCTTTTGTTGGAGGACTCTGCAAGTCCATTACCTTGAGGGTAATAGGCAGTGGAGTGTCCCAATGTTATTTGATACTTATGACAGAATTCAACCATTTTCTTTGATGCAAACGCTGCTGCGTTATCTGTAATGATCTTAGTAGGACAGCCAAATCTGGAGAGGATGTTGGTTTCTATGAATTTAATGATGACTGAATCATTGGCCTGTCTACACGGAATGGCTTCTATCCACTTAGTGAAATAGTCTGTGGCAGTGAGGATCCACCGGTGCTGAGCAGAAGATGATGGGTGGATTTCTCCTATGAAGTCAAGCCCCCACTGTTGAAAAGGGGCTTCAACGGTAATTGGATGCAGAGGAAGGGGTAGCAATTTTCTCTTGCCTTCAAACAATTGGCATTTATGGCAAGTAGTTGTCAGTTTGTGCACATCAGGAAAAAGAGTGGGCCAATAGAAACCAGCCCTCAAAATTTTGTTGGCTGTTGACTTCCAGTACAAATGGCCTCCACACTCTCCTTCATGAAACTCCTGCTTAATTTTTTCTGCATCAAACTCAGGTAAACATTTAAGCAATATACCACTAGCATTCTTCCAATAAAGACATTTATCAATAATGCAATAGTTTACAGCTTTTAACTTTAGGAATCTTGCCTTTGTTTTGGATAAACCAGGCGGTGTGTTTAAATTAAGCAAAACATAAACAATATCAGCATACCAAGGAGAATTCGCAAAATAATCTTCAACAATGGGGGTTGAGAATTCTTCTCGGTCATCCAAAGCATTAATCATGTTAATATCAAGAACTTCACAATTTGATTCAGCCATTAACCTAGCTAGACCTTGGCCTTTGATAAGCTTCGTGGGTTTAATCTCTAAATCATATTCAAGAATAACAACAATCCACTTACCTCTCTTACCATCTGGATCCTGGGTCAAAATGTCTTTTACTACTGAATTTGGGACGAAGGCAATGATATGTGAGTGAAGGATGTATACCCTGAAGTCTTTTAAAGCTTTTACCAGGGCAAAAGCCTGTTTTTCCATAATGTTATACTTCAAAGGGGCATCCCTCAATGCCTTGCTGAAGAACGCAATGGGCTGCTCTTGTCCTTGTGGGTTTTTCTGTAAAAGGACAACAGCTATAGTATGTTCTGATGCAAATGAGAAGATATAAAAGTCTTTCGAGAAATCTGGACTTATGAGAACTGGTGTTTTGGTTAACGCTTGTTTAACCAGTTCAAAGGATGTCTTTGCTTCAGCGGTCCATTTTACCCCTTGCTCCCTTTTCAACATGTTTGTGATATTCCTAAGGAGCTCAGCCAAGTTTGGGATGAACCTTCTTAAAAAGTTAATCTTTCCTATGAAAGACTGCAACTCTTTGATGTTCCGAGGGTGGGAGATTTGCAATATAGCTTCAATCCTCATGGGATCTATCTTTATGCCCTCTCCTGAAATGATATGTCCAAGAAGCTTACCTTCTTGGAGTCCGAATAAGGTTTTCTTGGGGTTCAAAGATATCCCAAACTTTCTGCACTTCTCGAAAACTTTCCTCAAGTGTTCTAAGTGCTCTTCATCTGTTTTTGAAAACACAGTTACATCATCAAGATAAATAATGATGAAGAAGCCTAATTCTTCCGAGAATGCTATGTCCATGGCTCTCTGAAAGGTTGCTCCAGCATTCATTAAACCAAAAGGCATTTTCACATACATGAAAGTGCCCCATGGTGTAGTAAAGGCTGTCTTCAATTGATCATCAGGGTGGACTAGGACTTGGTTATACCCTGAATAGCGATCCAGCAAAGAGATTCTTTTAGACCCTACCACCCTTTGCAAAATATGATCCATCTTGGGCAAAGGGTAGTTATCCTTTAGTGAAGCTTTGTTTAAATTCCTGAAGTCTATACAAAGCCTGATTTCTCCAGTCTTTTTCCTAACCGACACCAGATTAGATACCCACTCAGAATATCTAATAGGGACAATAATACCAGCATCATGCATCTTCATAATTTCCTTCTTAACCAATGGCAGCTGGATAGGGTTGATTCTGCGCAGTTTTTGTTTGAATGGTTTTTGGTTTTCTTTAAGAGGGATTTTGTGCTGTATTATTTCGGTGTCATAGGACTTAAGATCTTCGTAACTCCATGCAAAAACATCAGAAAATTCTTTGAACAGCTCCAAATATTTAAGTTTAATGTGAGCTGGTAAAGTTTTAGACAGTTTAATGAATCTTGGTTTTTCTTCACTGCCTATATTACATTCTTCCACTTCAGTTTCCACAGGCTCTAGTTTTGGTTTGTTGGCCACATCATCAAAATCAAACAGTTCTTCTAGAGGGGCCAAACCCTTGGGCAGACTATCATTATTAGAATGCAAAGTTTCCCTTTCTTCTGTTTCAGGTTTCGGACCTAATTCTGCTTGGCGTGTGGATGTGATAGTCTGAAGGTTTATATCTACCAGCTGTGGAGACGGTTCTTCTTCCCCAAGAAAATTTTCTTCACTGCAGTATGTTTCACAGTCTGAATCTGAACTGTGGGGTTCAAACTCATTCCTGAATTGCATGAAGTCTTCTATTTGTTTATCTCCATCAAATACCTGCCAATATTTCTTGTTATCTGGGATAGCTGGTCTGAATTTTATCTGAGAGGTGTCATCATACAGCATTGGGCAGGTTCTAGCAGCAAAGGCTAAATTGTGGGCAGCAATGTTTCTTTTCCTTGGGACAAAAGATAAGGTGTGCTCGTTAAATTTTTTTAAAAGATCCATGACATCATCCCTGTAGGCCCTAAGTCTGGGGTGATTTTCATTATACTCCCCATTGACTTGCCTAATGATTAATTCAGAATCCCCATATACATCGATTCTCCTGGCACCTAGTTTTTTTAAAAGATGCAAGCCCAAGAGGAGGGATTCATATTCTGCTATGTTATTGGAACACTGAAAGTTTAGTTTGCATGAAATGCATTTTGTATGATCGTTTTCAGAGTTAGTGATCCAGACACCTGCACCTGCATTTGTTTTGGTGCACAAACCATCAAAATACATAGTCCAGAGAGGCAGATTTTCAGTTTGATGAATGGACTTTGTATTGTTCGATTCCCCAAGTTTTTCATCAGGTTGAGGACTGTCATTCTGACTGTCAAGTTTTGAGCTCACAGGATTGATAACTAGGATTTCCAGACCTGTGTTAAATTTGCTAGGACTTTCAGACACAGTATATTGTTCTGGAAATTCGGCATCGTTTTCCTCCTTTTTAACCCCAGCCATGGATTCTTTCGAAATAATTTGTTCAGTGAGTGTTTCATTATTGAACATGATAAAAGAATCAAGGCTCGTGTTTATAGCATAGAGTGGAGAGTTTTGAGGCCGCTCCTGGCTTGTGACTGTGTATTGCATGTGAGATTCCCTATAAAGTCTCCTGGTTTGATTGAAGACAGGGATGGTTGCATAGGCCATGTCCATTTGCATAGTCACTTGTAACTTAGCCCCCCAAGATCTTGATAAAAGCATTCCATACTTCGGGGGAACATCAGCCACAACAACGTCCATGACTAAACATTTGGCTGGAATTTGGGCTAGATTAACACAGAGATCTTTAATCAATCCTAGACACTTAACTCTACTTGAGTCAAAGGAGTACAGGTCTTTATAAGGTCTGGTAATTTCAAGACCCAGGCTCTCCATTACAGCTTTTGGCATTAAATTATGGGAAGCACCTGAATCATGCATAGCATTATGTAGGATTTTGTCATGAATGCTTAAGCTTACATAAAATGGAGGCACAGGGCCTTCTTGGAATTTTCCTTCAATCTTTGGACCGAAAATAAGCTCTGGTTGGTCATCATTAAGATTGAGGGTATCTTCATTATTTTCTAAGTTCAAAGCCTTCAAAATTTTGGACCTATATACATACTGGGCAGTTAACTCAGTCAAAGGAACAGAGATCTTGATCTTTGAGATTTCCTGTTCCAGGCTAAAGAGGTTTTGATTTTTCAGAATACTGACTTCAGCCTTGTTTACTGCCACTTTATCATCAAAAACAGCTTGCTGATTCGGTTCATCTACAGTTGAAACAATTACTTTTGCAGGAGTACTAACTGAGGTGTTAGTACTACTAATGTTTGCACTCTGTTTTTCGATGTTTTGAGTGTCTTTCTCTTTATCTTTACCAGAATCAACAGCCACCGTTTTGTCCTTTTGTTTGATTGTTTTAGACTTGGTTACAGCGCTGTTTTGAGGAGGTTTGTCAGAGGTTTTATTGTTGGGGGTTTGTTGTTTAGATTTGCTTCTGAGTTCATACTCCTTAACAGGCTCTATGACAGCGTTTTCCATGTTTTGATAGTAATCCTGGTTAACATCTCTTCTGTCATCATAAGGTGTATAGAGACCTTGTTTATTGTCATAATGAACCTCAAAGTCATCATCATCTACCCCAAATAAGTTTATATCATCTTCCTCTGTTATTTCATTTGTTTCCTCAACCTCACTTAAAAAGTTCTGATGAAAGGGAGGGGCGATCTGCTGATCATCTTCCCTGGGTCTGTTTAGAGGCTGATTTCTTCTAAGATTCCGATTCTGGTTTTGGTTTCTGTTTTGAGGAGCGTTTTGATTCAAACTCGCTTGCGCCCTCTCTAGAATGCTCATTTTCTTCATCATTTCTTCCATCATTCTTTCCATTTTTGAGCTTGAAGTAGAAGGGGTGGGTTCCTCCCTAAAAGATACTCTCTTTTCAGCTTTCATCCTTGCTCTTTTTTCCATAAGGTTCACCTCTACAGAAAGGGCACCTCTTTGCATATCTTTAAGAGTTGCAAAGACTCTTTCTCTGAGTGAGTATGTCATGTCTGGGTCAAACCCTTCAGGAAATTTGTTTAAGGCTGATCCCTGAGGAGGTTTCAGTTCAGGGGAAAGTGCATTATACACACTGTTGAACCTGGTACAATAAGCTTGTACGCTTTCCCCAGGGTTCCTATGGAGATTGTTGTAGTCGACAAGGACTTGGAGAGGGTTTTTCCTTACTTCCCATTTGTTTAAAAATGTTTGATGGAAGGCTTGAAGGTCGTTGATACTATGGGGGGTTAAACCTTTAAACCATTTTCTCACATCTCCCCCCAAACTTTGAGCAAACAATCTGATTTTGACAGACTCATTATCGATTTCATTTCTGTCAAAGTAGTCATTCATTTTGTCCACATGTTGAGACGCTGTTATGGTATTATGGGCATCATACAATGGAATTTTGGACTGATAGTCCTGTGGAAGATTGACTAATGGTACAGGAAGGACTAAGGGAGCATACCATGCTGCCATGATATGTGGTGGGGGTGGGTTTACAAGTGGAGGTGTGGTTTGAAGTGGAGTGGTTCGAACAATGGATGAAGGATGAACAGAAGTGGATGGAACGGTAGTAGATCTCTGAGCTGATCTTGGGTGAGAGACACCTAAATTATGTAAGAAATGTAAATCGGGTGGTGTTGATTCTCTATTCCCAAGAGTCCCACTGGTATCGGGAGATGAAAGGGTAGGCTCAGAATCTAACTGATCTAAATCACCGAATGACCTGGTTCTGAATGGATTTAATAAGTCAATTTGTGATTCGTGAAGAGCTGAAAGGTTTTCAGGGACTGAATTGGCTCTTAGGGGTGGTCTGAAGATAGTTGAGGCTTGTATCTTAGGAGGCCTCCTAATAATTCTTTCTGGGTTGTCAACTATTTCAGGAGGATCAGGGTCAGGATGGGCTCTAGTGTGAATCTTTTTAGTAGCCACAATGTTTATCTTTTTAGACCCAACTTTTAAACAAGAGAGGTTCAACCAGGTATGACAATCTTCAAACGGTTAACTAATCTTGTTTACTCAACTCACATCTTATAGTCTTCTAACTGAGTTTGAAGGATTTTATAATGATGAGGGTTCTTCCCAGCGGAGTCTTTGAGGTTAGCTCAGGATGGTGGAGTCGCCAGGTGGAAGGTCCAGAGAGTTTTCACAGAAGCACCCTGTCCACCACAGTGTCTGTGGAACATTTCTTTTCAGGGATATCTCAAAATACAACAAACTCTAACCAGAGATTGACTGGGAGGGCATTCACTAGATATGTCACCCCAAAGGAGGATGAGATCCAGAGGCTACCTGGCCCTTTCCAGACTCTGTCTAAGAGTTTAGGGTAAAACACATCAAAGACGTATACAAGGGTCAAAACTAGTGTTTTACTACCAATCTGAAATGTTTTTTGGTATTTTCTGAATTGTTTATATTTGTGGTTTCTAAAGAATGTCCTAACTTTGCCTCAAAACTTAGCTACGGCTAAGAAACAAAGACATTCTATCCTTGTGGCTCAGCTAGCCGATTTTCCAAGGTTAGATAAAGACTTAAACGAACCCTAGGGTTGACCTAGTTTGTCACTGATTCACACAAGTTTTATCATGATTACCATTCTTTGGTAGTGCTTGAAAAGACTGCTTTTTACTCTCAAAATGTTTATATGAGGATTCTGAGGTAAAAGTTCCCCAGCGGAGTCGCCAGAAATGTTAGGTCTCTGTAACAAGCAAGATTGGCAAAGTCCGATCACAGAGTTAACATCATTTCAACCAACTTTGGGATTCTAGGATCTAGCCCTCCTGAATCCGGAGAGGGATCTCTCCAATATGTACAAAGATGGCTATTGTCTTTGAAGTTTGGGGTGATGATATTAGGCTAGTTATGAAGGCCAAGGGTTTTGTTTGGTTTTCTTAGATGGTTGAGCATAGTTGCTGTCTGAGACGGAAAGATATATATGCAAATAGGTTCAAAGGTGAGAAGTTGCAAGTAAACTAAAAAGCTTTGATTCTAAAGAAAGATGATGGCAAGTTTCCAATCCATTGGGCTATGGAGTCATAAGGGAATTTAATTGAAACAACCAGGTTCAAGATCAATCTATGGGGCAAGTCATCTAGGCCTAAGGATCTCTTTGAAGTTTGATTTATGAGATGGGGTGATACAACAAGAAAGGGAATCAACAGATGCAGAACAAAGAGCAGCCCAGGATCTGGTAAGTACTTTGAAACTAGCCAGCCTTTGACCAGGCACTTAAGAAAAACATAGAAGCAAACTAGGATCTGGTAAGTACTTTGAAACTAGCCAACCTTTGATACACTTCTAATAGAAAACAGATTAAAACAAAGGGAAACTTGAAGGCAACCTTTGGAGCAGAAACTAGTGGGCAGGGCTCACCTTTCTCCTCATCTTAGTTCTCCTTTACTTAGTTACTTTCCAAGACAATCACCAAGATAACACAGAATGGCCCAAGATCTGATAAGTGCTTTGAAACTAGTCAACTTTTGACACATCCTAAGGGAAACAGACAAATAGTTGAGCAAACAAGAAAGGGACTCAGGGCTAACCTTTGATTTCCTCAATTCATTCCTTACACAACATATATGAAAGTAACATTCAAAAACAACATTCAGCAGTGACGAAAAGATGAGGGAACGCCAGCATCTCTATACTTAGACTGAATTAAATCATTTTTAAATAACACAATAAGAAGAAAACATTGGGATAAAGATTTTTCAGCCAGAGAAGGTCACTGGTGTACAACAAACTCTAACAATGTTTAAACTGTTCTTTATAGTAGAAAATGAAACAAATTGAAAACAAAAATAAAATAACAAGTTACAGTGAGAATAACATCACCATCAGCATAGACCAGGATCCCATAAATCAACTTGTATTGATTGCTTCAAACCGGTTACAATCTTCAAATCCAATGTTTTAATCCATCTCTTTTCACAATCTAACCTATCTGTTACAAGCAGAGCTCCAAGAGCCCATGAAACCACTATTTACAGTCAAGAGTTTTCCACTCAGAAATAGCTACAGCGCTTCAGCAATTATATTGACAACCAGCTAATCCAACCCCTCACTCATCTTCTATTGAAGTATTTATAGAAGGATGAGGAGGTGAGATCTGTTTTAAAAGATCTCAAACACAATCAATGCAGAATTAATGTCTTCCTGACCCCGAGAGGTTCGATGAAGAAATTCTACAGGTGTTACATTGCATTAATGTGTTTATACTTTAAGAAGTAAGCTCGAAGAGAGCTTATATTGACCTTTGAGGCTCTGTGTACTGTTAGGGTTACTGCAGACGTTCTGTCGTTGAAATCCGGTGCAGTAATAACTCCTTTGGTTTGTTCGAGGCATAATATCTGATCCTGTTCAATAAATTCATCCTCTGTTTGGGCTTTCTGAGGCAATAGGTGGCACTGTGGTGGTTGAGGACTCAATTCGCCTCAAAGTATGGCGGTGAAAGCGATCTGACTGATGAACGCCTTTAGGTTTTGCTTTAATCCGCGTTCAGAACCGGGAATTAGGCTTTTGATAATCGTCTTAGCCGTAATCCCCGCCAATCTTCTCACAAAAACCACTGGTCTGGTTCATTTTATCTTTAACCTAATACTCTTTCTCTGCTCTGATTTTTGGCGGCCATCTTCAAGCTTTGCAGGGACGTGCGGTAACCAAAGCTCATGAAACTTTGTAAATATCTTTGTTCTTCTCCGTATGATCAATTCCATGGACAAATCGGGAGGATTGGAGTCGTCACTCTCATCCTTCAGATTTCGTAAAATACGAAGAAAAACCCTTTGAAAACCTGCAAAAAACAAGAAAAATGAGGAAATCCTGCGTTATATGGGCAAACTGCATCGGAGGGCGTGCGGGTGGATGGAGAAATCGGAACCGTTGATCGTATCGCGATCAACGGTCGGGAGCAAATTTGAAGAATCAACGGGACAAAGGTGGACTTTTTAATGGAATCAGAAGAACAAAGGAGAGCCGTCGATCTGCGGAGATCGACGGTGGGGATCAGCTATCGAATGCGCCGGAAAATAATTATAGGGCGGGCGAGTTTGTTAATAGGTGAGCGGGAAAGGGCAAATAGGGACCGTCGGATAGGAGGGTCTAGATCCGACGGCGGGGATGAATCCCGCTGCGGGGCCACGGGACAAAGCTTCACGCGCGGGGAAAAAACTTGACACGGCGGTTTTGGAGTGAGGTGGAAGACACGTGTCGGCCAGCGGGTGGAATCGCTGGCCGACGGGGGAAAACCGTTTTAACGCGGAAAGCGGTGCGGGCACAAAACCACGGTTTTTTTTTTTTTTTTTGGAAACAGGCGCCGGGGACCGGGGGGGGTCCACCAGGTGAAGATTAACTCCGCGCCGTTGATCTGGGCCATATCAATGGTTGAGATTCAATATGATTTTCTTTGGCGGAGGAATAAAATAAACCCGTTTTCGCATTTTTTCAAAGGTTTTTGGTGTTTTCGGGTAATAAATTATTGCCGATGGTTAAGCGCCTGGCGGTCTTAGCACACGGTTTCGGTCGTCGGGGCATATGGAGGGAGAAACGGAAAGGGGCTTAGCCTGAGGGGCTAAAACCTAACGCATATAAACACATTTTTTTCTATGGTTTTTAATGATTTTTTGCAAAAGGGGAAGGGTTCCGATAGGTCAAAAAGTGGGTTTTTGACCTTAGGAAATGAGGTTTAATAGAGGAACAAGGAATATAAAAGGGTTTGATGGGGTTTTTATGGATGAAAGAAAACTTGAAGGAAAGAGGAAAAGATGGAAGGAGGGGAGAGAAAAAGGAGGAGGATGCAGCAATATTTCACTTGGATTTTTAGGGAACAACAGAGGCAAAGATGGGGAAAGTATAAGGAACCAACCCAGCAGTTCATGATCTTGCCAATCAGACTTCAAGCACCAACAATTTCAGGCTTGAATTTGTTTCTTGGAGGCTGCAAAGAATATTTAGCCACCAGCTGATATATTTTGAAAAATTCAGAGAAGAGCCCACTTCATTGACTCAATTGCAGGCCTGCCCACTTGCAATGGCTTGTTTTCAACAACAGTCATGTTTTTAGTATTGTGAGATGATTGCTCAGACTCAGCATCATCAGGAGTTGGTTCGCTTGTTTGTTTTACATTTGCATGACGGTCATGTAACTCTGGCTGGTGTAAATTTCACCTTGACACCAGAAACCGTTTCTCAGGCAACAGGAATACCGAATGTAGGTGAACAGTGGAACAAGAGACAACAGCTAGACAAAGTGTATTATGAGCCATACATCAGGCCTGGCTACATGAGGTAGCTCAACAGGGTGTTCCCTTTCAGATTCTTGAAGGAGTCATATGCGCCATTGATGAAACTCATCATCGGATACTTCCGCTGTGAGGGCCGGTTCTCGCGCCTTTATGCTTACCATATCCGATTATTGATGCATTTCACGAGAGTGAGGATGATGAGCATTCCATATTTCATGTGTCAAAACATAGAGCGGATGACTACTCTTGTGCAGAAGAAGACTCCTGAGCAGCAGCATAACAACATTTATCATTATGCACTCATCAAGATAATTGTTGTACATCAGTTTGGATTGCAGGGCATTGCATGGGAGGATTTCATTTCCCATGACTTTTTCACAGCCCATCACCCTCCTCCAGAGATTGTTCATGGTGCAGGTGAGCCTTCACATCAGTTTGAGGGTTCTGAGATAGAGCCTATCAGTGTTCCAGTATGTGTTACTTATCAGAGAGGCACTAGAGCCTTATTTTCAGTAGCACGACGAGTACTATCTCCACCTGGGGTGGAAGGGGTCTCGTTACCTTCATCAGCAGCGCGAGTACTATCTCCACTTGGGGTGGAAGGGGTCTCGCCTTCGACATCAGCACATGTACAGGGACAGGATAGAGGCAAGAGGCCTATGCAGCATGAGGTCCCTTCAGGAGGCTAAGACACAGATTTTACACTCATTGATGTTGATTTGAGCTCTCCCAGCTCAAAGCTGAAAGAAATTATCCAGGAGCAGAAAGCTGAGATCGACACATTGAACAAGAAATTGCAGAGAGCTCAGTGGGTTATAAATTACTTGGAGCAGCGGAATAAAAAATTGGAGGATCAGCAGACACTCATGGAGTTGCAGAAAATCCGTGAAGACCGGGAGTTGGCTCGAAAAAGACAAGGTGACATGACACCCTTTGAGCGGGAGATTTGGTTTACGAGAGTCAACATTCATCTTGAGAAACTATTGGCGAAGGCAAACAAGGACAAGGACATGCTCAGACATATGAAGAACCACTATTGGGCCCGCACACATGTTTGCAAAGCGAGGATCAAGATCCTGAAGGCGAGGCTAAGGAGGGCACTGAAACATCGAAAAGGCCTGATCCACTTCAAATCTTGGCCGAAGATTCTTTGGCTAAGCATGGAACTTGATGGGAGACCTTCACTCCAAATTTCAGCAAATTTGGAGAAAATTTTGTCATTTTTGAATTTTTGGTCACAAAACAGATTTTCCTGCCCAACGCGTAGCGCCACCTTGCGCGCGCTTACGTTTGAGAGATCTTCTGGAGGAAAAATTTAATTTTTTTGATTTTTTATAAAAATTTATGCATGCTCAAGAATTTCCTAAGGATTTCATCAAGTTCTGGGTGGCCTAATGGGTCAAAAACACCTTGAAAATGGCCTTTCTGCCACTTTTTGCACACACAGGAACCAGTCTTGGGAGAGTGAAGTTTTGGAGGGGAAAATGACATCCAAATCCAGAATATCCACTTGGGTTGGAAAGTAGACAGGCAGGGCTTTCCAACGAGCTATCATGACCTCAATTTGGACTTCAGGAAGGGCCTCAAAATCAGCTCCAAAGTTGTGCTACACATAGATAATTTTGGCCTATTTTTCACTCTTCAGCTCAGAATTTCGCCCAGTTTTGACTAGTTTCACTTTTTGATGTAACTATTGACCTACCTTGATGTAATTTAATGACTATGATGTAAATTTGGCACATTTTTACTTTTTCTAGAGGATTCATTCACTAAAAAGTGAAAATTAAATGAATGAATCAGTTTCCTACCATATAGAGGCAAGTTGTTTGATTGCCTAGATTTCAGTTCCTAGTTTAGAATTGGTTGAAACATCTCCTAGAAATGATGAGATAGACCCATAGAGACAAGGGAATGGGTTAGGCTTGTCTATATGATGTATTTTCCATCAGTCATTTTCGTGGTTGGACACTTGGGATTGCTTGGTACTCTTCATTGTACATTTCATCTCCGCACTTTTGGCACAGAATGTAATTCGTGGTTTGCAAGACTTTTTGGGATCCATGTGGCTCTGTGTTTTGATAGTGTATTTATCTATGTAATCGTAAGTTCAATCGATGTTTATGTGTATCATTTCCTCTCTCCCTTTCTTCTTAGATTAAACAAATCGTTAAAGGTGGGATTCATTGGATTGCTCGTCTTCGCCTTTAGTTTTGTTTAATTTTTCATGTTTTCATCGTTTTGAAGAAAACTCTTAAGACCTCTTTTCCCCTTCAACTCCTCACCGGTATGATCCATCCATTCAATCAATCTAGCATCAAAACAATTTCCTTCCTTTCCCCAATCGAACTCGCAAAAACTAGGGCCTTATCCCCGCACCCAAAATCCCGCTTTCCTTTCGATCCAACAAAACCCCCAAAACAAAGTCAAACTCCTTAATTATATACCTAGCCTAAAATTAGCATTTATTTCAAGTCATCTCAAGCTCTATTGACTATTTTTGTTGAGATTGACCTCGAGAGAGGCCTTCCCGTTCTAGTAGGGCTAGCTACCAGACCGAGCGTGGTTTGATGTTACCCCGAACTCGCTTTCCTTCAAAATTAAGGTAGATTTAGGCAATAAAATAGAGGCGACCATACCGGGGAATAAAATGGTTTTCTTGTTGGTGTTATTTATTTTATAAGCCACGGTGATTTTGAGTTCGAAGTTATGCCGTAGCTCGAAATTCTCTCGCTTTGCATTAGCGAAAGTAGATAAAACACCGCTAAGTCAATCTCCAAGCCTAGCTTGTGAACGTGACACTTGACTTCCTTCCAGAATTTCAAAGACATTATATCGTTCGGGACTTTTGGGTGATGAGTCTAGAATTTGATAGAACAATGTTGGTTTTGTCCCTTGATTTTGAAATTAACTAACACACCTGCTTCAGAAGACATACTAGGAGAAAATCCGATCCCGTTCCACCTCTAGTGTATGAAAATCCCAATCTGATTTCAAGAATTCATCAAGCCGAGAAAGTCCCGTGATTCCCCTTTTCAAATCTTATTCATGCCTATCGTGTTTGAATAACTCAAGATATTGAATTTGACGAACAATTTGAGCTTGCCGTTGTTTGAAACTAAGTCTCGAAAGTGCAATTGGTTCTACCCACATAAATCCCGAGTCTATCAAGTATCTTGAAATTGAATGTACACAGATCCACGATGCTACATTTTAAATATTCAAAACTCCATGTTGAGATCGGGTAACAAGATGATGAGCTTAGTGGAAAGGAGTCGCTCACTAAGTGGGCCCACAGTTGGCTTGGCGCAAAGTCTACTAGACTATGCTCCACGACATGGATCATGATTCTAAGGTTGCAGATGCTATTTGTGGAGGGTTGATCAAGTTGGAAAAATAGATGGACTTCTATTTTTAGACATACCGGGCGGAATCTATTTTTAGATTGCTATGTCGAAAATAGATATGTCAGCATGTTAGCTCTTAATAATATTTAGACTCTAAACATTATCTTATTCTCTTGAGCACTTCGCCTTGATGCCTATAAGTGGTACATGTACCGATAGAAGAACGCTACGCAATTCCAAAGGGTTTAGTGGAGCTATTGCATGAAGACTTCAGTTTAGAGCTCATGTGACAGTAGTTTGGTGGAGTTGATTGAGGAAGCAGTGGAGTTGTATTCATTAATTAATCTAAACATAGTTGAGCTATTTGTATTCAAATTTAAGGACTGACAATTAGTGAGAGTGGTGTGAATTAATTATTAATTAATTCAATAATTATATACTCATTAATCAACTATAATAATGCTTAACTTCAAATACATGGACAATTTCAAAGGAGACCAAAGGCAGCAGAATAGGTGAAAGAGCAGTTAACTATCAGCTATGACTATACAAACTTGTTATTTGAAACACACAGATAGGTGGAGTAAGCCCATGAGGATTATGCAAGCCAAATGTGGTTATCTATTAATGAAGCCATCCCATGGAAGCTTTCAAAAATGCAATAGAGGTCGTGGCTATCAAGTGGCTAAGAGTTTGGAGTACGAGTTTGGTTAGATCTAGCTTGATAGTGTGTAGAAATTGAGGGTGTGCATGAGAGCTTGTGAGGAGATTTTTGTACTATGATTATTACATGATCTCCATGACATATAATATGGCCAGATAGTTGGGGGGTTTTCAGCTTTAAGCTTTTCCATTAAATACTGTTCATATGTGTGATTGTTTGTGGTTTTAATGTATGTATGCAATTGATTTTATTTCCGCATGTGATGATCAATGGTAGAAGAGATTATGTATTATGCATGAAGCTAAAATAGTGTGTGATCGTGAGAATCTCGGTGAATAATATCTCATTTCTTCAAATTTCTACACAGAATGAAAGATTGATCATTGGAGCACCAAAACATTGAAGCGGTTGAGTTTTGTGTCATGGAATTCGAATTTGTAGTGTTTTCTTGGTATTTGTTGGAGATGTCTTTCAATCTGACACATTGAGTATGTCTTTGAGGGTATTCAATTATATTGCATGGAAGGATAGGATGGATGTGGTGCTAGATGACAATGGGTTTAAGGAGTTCTATAGATGTCAAGTCCCAAAGCCTGTTTCCCAGCGATGTTGCTTAATTGAGGCTGGTGAAGATGTAGTGTCAAGGATTCTATTGGAGGCGTGAAGAATCACATAGTGTCCAGCAAATTTCTTCATGGTAAGGCTTCTCCATTCTTGATGTGGAAAGCTCGACAGATTTATTCCAAAGCAAGAGTGATCGAGGAAGGATGCTCAAGGACAAAACTCAAAAACATAAAGATGGAGAAGAAAGGCCATTAAAGAGCTCAAAGCATCACGAAGTTCATCCAACGCAAGGATGAGTCGGGGTTGTGGGGGGTTACTATTGATGATGAGGATTCTGGTGAGCTGGGTTTTGGCTTCCGAAGAGTTGGCACTCCTATCTGGACTCGTCAATGGCCTGGGAGAAACTGCTGTGATGGGAGTGACTTTGGCCTGATCTTGTGCAAGAGGAGATAAAGAGTACTGTGGATGGATCTTCATCAAAGCATCCGATGAAGAGAATTGCGCTTTGCTGCCAAAGAAAAGAAGGGGAAGAGCAAGAAAGCTTCTCATTCCGATGCGAAAGCAGACATGTCCAAGGTGAAGTGCTTTCACTATCACCAACACCTGACATTACGCCACTAATTGTCCATAGAAGGCAGGGACACAAATGCCGGACGAAATGGAGAGGCCTCCTAGCCTCAGCTTGGAGCTATATTTTTCGCCGATCAGCTTGGTTTCAAGTATGATGGGATCAGCGTTGTGGTTTCTTGACAAAGTGGTGCGTTTTCACATGACAAAGATCGAGATTTGTTTACTCCATCTCGGATGAGAAAGATTCGAGTGCACATCGAGATGGGCGATGATGGCAGATACAAAAGGCGGCCCGCATTCCGCAGCATCTACTTCCTTTGAGAGGAGTATGTTAAACCCTTCGATTGAAGGAAGTGATGTATTTTCCCGCATTGAAGAAGAACCCATTCGTGGCGATGTTAGAAGACAAGGATATGATGTTGTTCCTAGCAAGGAAAGGCTTTCCGTGTAGTAAGGCAACTGTGAGACCGAGGATAGGGCTGAAGTTCAGAACCTTTATCAATTGTGTAGATGGCTACGCATCAATGGCAAGCAAGGCATGAGTGGTGAGTCGGATGATGGCAAGTTGTGGCACCGTAGGATTGGGCCACCTTCACCATGGAGATTTGCAATATTACCGCAAGAGATTTCTACTAGGCTTCCAAAGGCAATTTCATAGCCGCATCAATGCAAGGGTGTAATCTTGGGAAAATTTGTGAAAGCCACCTTCACAAGAAGGATAGTTGCACCACGACGATCCTTGAGAGAATTCATACGTACGTGTGTGGACCTTCTTGAGTTTCGACATCAAAGTACGTGCATTACGGATACTTCAAGGATGATTTTTCTCATAAGTGTTGATCTTCTTCATGAAGAAGAAGAGCGAGACATACTCAAAGTCTCCGTGAGTTCGGCGACCGGGGGTTGAGAAAGAATCGGGGAAGCAAAGAAGGTCGGTGAGTGACAATGGTGGTGAATTCATCTTCGGGCATCTAAGGACTTGGCAGTTATGTATGAAATTCGAAGAGAGGCTCACAGCACCTCATGAACCCAGCAATCCGGTTGCCGAGCGAAAGAACATAACGATCGTGGGTGCTGTGATGTGCGATGTTGCATGATCGTGGCCTACCCATTCACTTGTGGGTGGAGGCATGCACATCGTTAAAGATATGCGTAACCGTTGTCCTCATAGGATACTTGGCATGAGTACACCTAAGGAGGCAGCGTTCGGTGTAGGGGGAGGTCTGAGCATTTCATTTGAGGATTTTTGGTTCACCTCCGTTTACATTCATGTGACAAAGGATGTGAGGAAGAAGCCGGGACACCACGGAGGCTGGGATATTTGTGGGGTACACTGACACTTTCCACAACTATCGTGTATTTTCAGATGGGCCAAAGAATGTTGTGCTAATCGGATATCAAATTTCGTGAGGAGGAGTTGCGAGTGTTCGCCGGAGAGGGAGCTACATTTAAGGCCGCAGGGGAGGAGAGCTATTAGTTCCTAAGGATGAGTCTCGTGATGTGGATCAGCCAAAAGTTGAGGTTCATGGAGTAAGATAATACCTGGTGCAGTCACTAACCATCAGAGAAGCGAAGCGCACTATAGAAGCCGAGCGACCGGCTCAAGATGCATAGAAGGCCAGGAGCACCTACATCACATCGGGCAGAGACAACACCGGGACGGGTATACTGATATGGCTCTTATGAGTGTACGCACGCAGCCATCCTCTTTCGAGGAAGTCGTGGAGGACCCTGATGGGCAGATGGCAGTGGAAGAGTATGATTCGATCACAAATAGTGCATGAGACTGCCGAGACCGAAGGGGAAATCATTGGTGGGTTCGAGATGGATCTACAAAGTGAATCAAAATCGACGGGTGTGTGGAGAAGTACAAGGCAAGATTTGTTGCCTGAGGCTTTTCACGACAGAGGGGATCGATTATGAGGTGACCTTGCACTATTGCATAGTATTATTCCATACGGATGATTCTTGTTTCTCTCGCCGCATATGGGGTGGTACATCGATGGATGGGAGATCTGCTTCCTGGAACGAGTCATTGAGGAGGAGGTGAAGACAGAGCAGCTCGAAGGTTTCGGATCTTCTGCTAGCCGAGTCATGTTGCAGCAGTGCTCAAGAGAAAGGCCGTATGGTTGAAACAAGCACTTCGTGCTTGGTACACATGGATGGTCAAATATTTCTCACCGACTGGATTTCCTCCAAGAGGAGGCGGATCCTAACCTATGTCGCATTGTGGTGGAGGGTAAGTTACCGATCAGGCACTTGGCGGTAGATGATTTGATTTTGACAAATGATGAGTCGTTGATACTCTCATGCAAGGAGTGATTCCTAAAGAGTTTTGGAGATGAAGGACTTGGCCTCCTTCATTATTTCCTAGGATTAAATTTGGCGCTAGTTGGTGAATGCTTTGTTTCTTAGGGCATAGTTTCTGAGATGTCATGGAGAAGTTCAACATGCATGGTCAGTAAGTCTCATGATACTCCTCTCGTGGTTGGAGGAAGGAGGATGCTACTTCGACGAAGGTATGATGCCAATCGTTTATCGACAAAATGTGTCGCTTATGTATGTTGTCAATACACGACCCGACATATGCGTGCTATGATGTTAACCAACTTTCACAAGCTATGGTTGGCCAACCACCCTACCGGAAGGCGTACAAGCATGTATTGCATTATCTCAGAGGCACATCAGATATGGATTATGGTACAAGACAGAGGATGAGGGTGGAGGCTATGTGGCTTCACGGATGCAGCATTGGGCAGTATTTCCAACGATTGAATAGCACATCTTCGGAGGGATTTTCGCATCAAATACAACAGCTGTACAAAGAAAGAAGTAGGAGATCCGATACCCGCTCAAATAGACCAAGTATATATAAACGAGTTTGGCTGCACAGCTATATGAGAGGAAGATCCGGGTTGGGTTGTCTGTTCACACTTAGAGCCTACCGTGATTTATTGCATAATCGTAGTTGCATCAAATTTTTGGTTAATCCAAGATTTTATGATAGATCTAAATCATTACTGACATCCGTATCATCATATCGTAGATTGTAAAAATAAAGCATGCCATGTTGTTTTCATACATTCCTACGAGGATCGTGATGTCGATATCTTGACGAAGGCGCTCACTAGAGAAAATTCGAATACCATAGGGGTAGGATAGGGGGTTGCAGATAATCCATATCTTGTCGAGAGGGAGTGTTGATATTGGTGAACAAGATGATGAGCTTAGGTGGAAAGGAGTCGCTCACTATGGGCCCGTTGTGCTATTTATGTTACAAAGTCTATTTTTAGACTATGTTCATTTTTGTGGGACATGTGGATCATGATTCTATGAGTTGCAGGATGCTATTCTCATAGGAGGGTTTATCAAGGAAATAGATGGACTTCTATTTTTAGACATAATAAAGGAATCTATTTTTAGATCGCTAGTCTAAAAATAGATATACAATATTATTAGCTCTTAATAATATTTAGACTCTAAACATTATCTTATTCTCTTGAGCAATTTTGCCTGATGCCCAGAAGTGCACATGGACCGATGTATGGAATTACGTAATTCCTAAGTGGCTATAAGCTTATTTATGAAGAATTAGTTAGAACTCATGTGGACAGAGTTTGGTGGAGTTGATTGAGGAAGTGCTAGTGGAGTTAGATTTGGGCTAACTAATTGGATACAATAGGTGAGAGTGGTGTGAATTAATTATTAATTAATCTACTAATTATATACTCATTAATCAACTAAAGAATACCTAACCAAGGCATGACGCTTTCGGAGACCAAGCAAGTGTGAACAGTGAAAGAGCAAAAAAGAACCATCGCCTGTGACTATGTTGCATTGATATTTGAAACACACAAGATAGGTGGGAGTGCTTCATGAGGATTGCAAAGTTCAAAGCCAGTGGTTATCTATTTAATGCAGCCACCCCATAGCTTTCAAAACTAACAGGCCGGGCTATCAAGTGGCTAAGGGTTGGAGCATGAGCTTTGCTAGATCTAGCTCGATAGTGTGTAGTACCCGAGGTGTGCACAGAGAGCTGTGGGAGAGATTTAGCTATGATTGTTACATGATATCCATGACATATAATATATAGATAGCTGGGGTTTTCAACTTTGCTTTCCCATTAAATACCGTGTTCATATGTATAGACGTTTGTGGTTTTAATGTATGCATGCAATTGATTTTATTTCCGCATGTGATGATCAATGGTAGAAGAGATTCTCGTATTATGCATGAAGCTAAAATAGTGTGTGACTGTGAGAATATCATGAATAATATATCAATATTCAAATTTCTACACTCCATTGTGGCAACAAACATTCCCCGAGTTTATAGGAGTCCGCATTCCACCACAAGCTTAATGCTAGCTATTCCTATCTGCTGTTCATACCCAAACTCTCCTTTTCATTCCCTACCATCCCCGTGCAACTATCCAACACCGATCAACAATCGTTAGTGTCACCTATCCACACCACATACACCTCATACATTCATCGTTTTTACTTCCACTGGTGCCCAAGACAGACATAAATCCACCAAGAGCAATGGTCGCCGATTCATACCCCTTGCCTCGCCTCAAAACTTGGATGCTATGCCCGCCGATTATCAAAGTAAGATCCCATTATACTGATGGCACTCCTCAAAGTGTGTATGCTCAACAATATATTGATAGAATGTTGCATTTTTGATCTTCATGAAATTGATGAAGAAAATGTGACTATGAGATTGCCTAGGCAAACTGAGGCGAGGTGAGAAAATGGTTCTAGCTTTTATGTTCTAGAAGTATTGTCACATTAGTCAGAAATGGCGAGAAAATTTTTAACTGTGGAAGTAAATAAATATCCCTCTTCCAATCATCGAATATACCAAGACCACACAACGTATATTAGTCACCATGCCATTAGACTGCATTCAATGTGGTTTATAATGCAATTCCCGATGATTTAAGGCCATCTAGGAAGTCAACTTTGCTTAAGTTTCTGGATGGTTTTGATCCGGACATGGCCTATTCATTACGAGAAATAGACTCCGCCCACTTTGGAGGAGACGTAAAATTGCAAGAAGTGTTGAAGATAACCCTGAGTCCCTAATTTGCCTCTTTTTCCATACACTTTTCCATATCTTTTTCACTCACTCTAAACCTCTCAAAATTTTCAATATCATGTGCAAAAGGGTATCTACATATTAATTAGGTTTTTGAAGTTTTCTATTTGATTTAGATTTTGTTCATATTGTACCATGAATCTGTCATTTAGAACAATAACTTTCCTAGCCTATTTTGTGGAATTATATGCTACGTGTGTCTACAAATAAAATGAGCTACATGGGCAGGCTAGGAAATGACGACATGGTTCGTGTCCTATTGGTTCAAGTAAACTCGTCCAAAGAAGCCGCGACAAAGCCATCCACGTGGAAGTCACTATGGAGTTTCATGTCGGCCGGACTCTGTCATGGCAACAAAACATCCATACGCGTTTCTAAGCTATGGAGGTTAACCCATATCCGCAGTCTGGGAGTTGAATTCACATCCACCTTCAGAGATTCACTTTTCCAACACGGCCATACCCCCATATTCGTGTACGTAGGTCTGCTCCCCGTCATCATGAACTTTAGTGGTTGCTGGCGCTGTCGTTATATATGCAGCGTTTGCATACACTTAGAGTTAGTCGATAGTTGTTAATTGATAGTTGATGTTCGTACTGTTGAAGTTTGTTTTCAGGTGATTACGCCGTCTCTGAGCTTCTAACACTACCATTCGTAATGAACCTGGCTTTTTAATGTGAGAAATATTCTCGTTTTCAACTTAATCGTGTTTGAGGATCGTTATCAAAGCGCAGAGAGTGGCCCTCGTCGTCAAGGTTCTCGTGGTATTAGTGTATATATTTCTATTTTCATTTTCTTTTAAAAAGTCATTGTATCATAATCCATCATATGTTCATATTTTGTAGTTGTTTCATTTCTGCTCATACATTTCTATAATTTCCATTTCATTTCGTTCTTTCATGTTTTTATGGATTGTTAATCACTGATCAGCTTTTCTTGTACATGTTTTAGGTAGAGATGCAATGCGGCATTTTAGCATTTTGGATTAATGACATGAACTAACATTGTTCGTCGCTAGTTTGTTTTTCGTAGCTTTGTTTAACTTCGGCTTCATGGTATATTTCAGCTTTGCTTATCTCGATTCAAAAGAGTTAAAATTGATATATTGCTTTCATAGCTATTTTCTATTGCTTCCGAAAGCCACAATTGATCAGATGGTGAGGGACTGACATGAAATGTGTAGTTTAGTATTAGTTTTTTTTCGCAATTGGTATATTAAGTCATTACATGCCTTTCAAGAGCCCAAAGCTACAAAATTGATCGATGGTGAGGGATCGCATTATGAAAATGTGTAGTTTAGTATTAGTTTCTTTCAGGAATTTAGATATATTAAATCATGTATGACATCTTCTCAACAGCTCAAAGCTACAAATTGACTGATGGCGTAGGATTGAATCATGGGTATGGTTTAGTATTAGCTATCGCAAATTAACATTTGCCATACGTTGTTTATGATTACTTCCGGAAGTCATAGGCCGGGTTCATGACATTGTGGTCAAATGAATGATAATCTATTTAGATTTATTTTACGGTAATTTTGAATTTCCATAATGTAGTTTCTTTTGTATTAGGCTATGCAAGAATAGTTTGGTTTTCATGTTCACTAGTTTCGTTTTGACTAATAGATTAGCAAGACTCTTTCATTTTCAAAGAAGTATTAATTTTTACTTTATTTTAAGTTCTATTGTAATTTTCAATTTGCTTTTAAAGTTTCAAGATTGGTAAATCATTATAGATATCACTTCCTCGAACAAATATAACTAACTTGTTTTTCATTTTAGAATTCCCATCTCACCTGTAAAGACTAAAAACGACAAAAAAGTTAAGAAATAGGTTATCTTGCATACATAGTGCGCCGTACTTCATCAAATTACGATTCTGATTGACAAATTAAATGCAAGAATTTAGGACACACTAAATCGAACAAACATTTCCTGGCGCCGTTGTCGGGAAGTGTAACTAGGTAGCCAATTTCTTAAAAAAAAACATAAAACCATAAAAGAAGGGAAAACTTGATAACTTCTTTGAAGTATGCTCTCCTTGCACCTAGTAGATCCTGGGAGGATCGAAAAAAGTTATTGGTTTAGTAATTTCTTAAGTATGCTCTCTTCGCACCTAGTGTGATCCGGAAGATCGAAAGAGAATTATTAGCCCAACTTTAAAAAATAAAAAATGACATGCATAGAGCAAGAGATCCTAGGGACGGTTTATAGCTAAAAGCCAAGAGTTCGATTTTCAACTCCATCTTCTTCTTCAAGGCATAGACCGTATTCACCACCATCTACCCCTAGCCTTAAGATTGAAGTCAAGGAACAAATTAATTAGAGGATTCTCCTATACCACCTACTAAAAACCCACTTAGAAAACAAAGAGACTTTCTCTCATCCTTCCTTGGTAGAAGAACCCAGAGGACCACAAAAAGCACTCTAAAGAAACTATCATAAGGCAGTAGAGGAAGTAATAAATAGAGGTGGAGGTGGAAGAGGAGGAGATAATGGAGATAACAATGGTGAAGGAAATGATGGTAGAAATAGGGACACTTGTTTGATTCTATAGTTGATGAAGAAACTCAGCAACAATGAAAAATATCTCACCATCCGTTCTCCCTAACTTTTATGGATTGCGAAGGAGGATCCCGAAACATTTCTCGTTTGAGTTTGAAGTTGTGTGCCGAACTTATGACTATATGGAAGATTCTCAAAAAACTCTCAAACTCGTTTCCTTCAAATATCAAGGTCTCGCTTTGAAATGGTTCTGGGATTAGCCATCAATCTAATGACTTGGAATGATATGAAACGAACATTTTGGATAGATACTTGGACTGTATGCCCACCAATGACAAGGATGAGGTATTCAAAATGATGCAAAAGAAGATGAAAATTTGGAAGACTTAATTGAAAGATTTCAATACAACTTGAAAAGAGCAAAGATGAGCAACTTAACATAATGAAACCTGAAAGCTCCTCCATATGCTATTAGAGATGAATGGATGGGGACATTTTAAACATGATGGGGAAAGGAGACATTTCTACCTCCCATTTCGTGACATAACAACTATGTATCCATCTCTCAAGAGGAAAATCTAAAACTGGAAAGGGCCTAGGGATTCTTCTTTATTAGGGCTAAAAAATTTGCAACTCCGGATCGGTGGCAGGGCGTAGATTGCAATATGCTTGATGAGTTCAAACCGATATCTTAGGGAGCCTTAGTGAACAACTAGACACCCTTAAAAATCCAAAACAAGCAGAAAGTAGAAACCGTATGCTTTAGCCATCTTTTGTCCGAAATGTAGAAAAAAAGAAACATGCTTTAAGGAATATCCCTCGATGCAAAAATTGTAGAAACATGTATGATTTGCATACCTAGAAAATCATGAGATCAAGGATTGTCCTTCAACTCTCGGACTCAAAGCTGCTTTTTCAAGAAGATCCAAATTCAAAGAGAATCTCTTTTCACTGCAGAAGAGACCTCAAGGTGGACAACAATCTCAAGGGTTTAATAACCCTATGAATCTTCAAACCCCACCAAATTGGAATCCTTGGCAAACAACCTTGGCCCCAACATCAAAATTTATATCGCCTATGGGTACAAGGGATGCAAAAACCTTATGGGAGATTTGTCCACTTTATCAATATCCTCCATCTTTCAAAATCAACAAGCTTCACAATCTCCAAGCCAAAATCCACAACTTTCATCGCCATTTCCACAACAACAACTTTCTCAACAAAATACAAATCCTCAACGCGCCCATACCAACGTATGACAAATCAACTTCCGTACTCTCAACGCATTACAACTTAACAATAAGAACTTCAAACCACTTATATGGTAGAAGGACAACAATTTCACCTATATGATTGTTCCTCTCAACGATGTACAACTCAGATCTCGTAGAATCTTTAGAAAAACTCTATAGACATTCAAGAAAGATACCTCTCAAGAGGACTTCTTCAAGTCAATAAGGGCTCCGAGGAAGAATCTCTTCAAAATTCAAAAATTCAAAAAAGCAAAAGAAAAGCTAACATCCACAACTCCTATAGTTGAGCAACTCCAGATTTCACCCACACCTCCTTTCTTCCCAGGAAGAATACAACCGATAAGGGGTGGAAAACAAATCTTGTTGCCTAACTATGACTTTCGATGAATCAACAACGTTTGTATCAAGATTCCATTGCTACAAGCTATCTGAGCAAATTCCTATTTTAGCAAAAAACCATAAAGGAGTTGAGTTTCAAAAGACCAGAAGGAAGCTAAAGGACCCAAGAAGAATCCACCTGGTAGGAAATATTGCAGACATTATGATGGGAAAAATTACCATGCATATGTACATGTAGATCTAGGAAGTCCAATTGTCAAGACACATATAAATGGGATAGAAATTCCAAACACATTGATTGACTTAGGGGTCATATCAACATTATGAGTAGACAGACCATGAATGCTTAAAACTTCCTAACCTTCTTTACACCTACTTTATTGCAACTTGCAACATCAATCGGTTATTAAACCGCATGGTATTAGATATTTCAGTCTCCTTAGATTCTTGGGAATATCCAAGAGACTTTTATGATTTTGACTCCTGTGCACTCCAGAGGACATCCAATATCTTAAAGAAGACCCTGTCACACAACATGCTTATTAGTTGTAGATCCTGAGACATGTACATTTCTAATGGTAATTTGACAAAGAAATTCAATTTGTATCCTCCAAGAAGAGTAATTACAGAAATAGGAGACAATGAATGGCCGATGATGAGAACATTATACAACTTGTCTTTACCTATCTCTCGAAATTAGTGAGGATAAATAAATTCTCGAACACATTAGAAAATTTTGAGATAACTTCTAATATGACCCCACACAATTTCAAACTTGGAATCTCGACATAGAATATTTATCATCAAGACAAATGTCTCTTTACTCTACAAGAATTTTGCAATTTTGCCATTGAGATTTTTTCCGTAAAAGACATTGAATATCAATAAACATCCGGGAGAAGTCACAACAAGTTAGAACTAACCAATCTTGCAAAAACATTCGCATCGCATTTGCATGGGGAGTATACCGACATGAAGGGTATTGATCCTAAGACTTGCATCCATCATATCTATATTGAGGAAAAACAATAGACCAATCGTACAACTCTCAAAGAAGGATGAATCCAAATTTTAGGGAGATAGTGAAAGAAGAGCTCCTAAAAACTCTTTCAATGTAAACTTCATTTATCCAATTTCAGATAGCCGATGGAAGCCTTCTGGTTATAGTACCTAAAAAGAATGGTGCAATGGGAGAGCATGCATTGATTACGGTGGAATTGAACAAAGCAACTTTGAAGGATCACTTTCCTTTGCCTTTTATTGATCATTAGATACATTAGCGGTGCAAAAGTACTTTTCATTTTTCGATGGTTTTAGTGGCTATAATCAAATCTTGTGTAGCACCAAGATCAAGATAAGACCACATTTACTTATTCATGGGAACTTTGCCTACCGGTGCGCTTCCTTTTGGGTTATGTAATGCACCAAGAACATTCCAAAGAGCAAGATTAGGAATTTTTCTGATCTAATCCATGATTGTGTAGAGGTTTATATGATGATTTTACAAACTTTATGGTAATTCATTTCAGAGGCATTAGAGTACTTTGGAAAAAGTTCTTATATGATGTAAAGAAACAAACCTTTCATTAAGCCATGAAAAATGCTTTATGATGTTTAATGTATGTAGATTGTTTTAGGACATCATATTTCGGAGATGGGATTAAGGTTGATAGATCAAAAGTTGAAGTTATCTCCAAGTTTCCTATTCCAAATTGTCAAAGAGATGTTAGGTTTTCTAGGATTTAATGGGTTACTATAGAAGATTTATAGAAAAATTCACTAAAATAGCATCTCCACTCTTCAAATTTCTTACAAAAAGACTGTGAATTTAAATGGGATCTCGATTGTCAATCACTTTTTGAAACTTAAAACAAGAATATCTGAAGCACCTATCTTAAGAGGACCAAATTGGAAACTTTCCTTTCCATATTTCTACAGATAAAGCTCGTATAATAAATTTCTTGAGCCGTGTTATCAAAAGATTTAATTTATGCCATTTATTACACCAAAGAAAATTTGACTTGCCAAGAGTTGAACTATACTGTGATCGAAAAGAGTTCTTAGAATGTTGTTCATGCAATTAATAAATTTAGACATTACATAATGTGCTATGAAACTTCTTTATTCATAATGACCATTCCGCAATTAGACATTTAATGAACAAACCTCACATTAATGGCGTAGTGACAAGATGGTTTTTACTTTTGCAAGAATTCACACACGTACAGATGCACTGTGAAAACGTAATACGCAGTTGATTTCTGTCTAGAACTAGTATCACTAAAGAAGAATCTCTCAGAGAAGATAAGTTTCGATGAATATTTGTTTACAGAATTATTAAGACCCCTTGTATGCGTATATTGCCAACTATTTGTTACGTGGAAACGACTCTTCACATTTATCAAGAGAAAAAAACGAAAGATTATTCAGAGAGTTCAAGATATTCATATGGATTTCAACAAATTATTGTTTAAAATTGGTGGCCGTATATTGTGATCGAAGATGTAATGTGAAGATGAAATGCCCGATATTCTTAAGGCATGTCATGATGAACCATGCGCACACTTTGCGACAAAAGGACGGAAGTCTATAAAACTTTCCTTGGGATATTATTGGCCTTCTCTTCAAAGATGCAAAACAATATGTCAAAAGGTGTGATAGTCGCTGGAAGAGTAGAAATCACAATTAAATGAAATGCCATTGCAAAACACAAACCTCATCGAACCCTAAAAATGGGCTTTAGATTTCATCAGACCTATTAATCCACCATCTAAGCAAAAGAAGTATATATTGGTTTGCAATCGATTATGTTACTAAATGGGTAGAAGCAAAGTATCCAAGCATCGAAAATCTGGGCTTGTTCATTTTCTATGAGGATATTTACTTTCGCTTTTGGTGTTCCAAGAGAAATTGTGACAGACTGGGGAGCCAATTCACATCAAATTTGGTGGAGAAGTGATGGAAGAATACAAATCAGCACGAAGATTCACTCCTTACCATCCACAAGCAAATGGTCAAGGGAGTCCACAAACAAAGTTCTTTGAAAGTATCATCACCAAGACCTACCATCTACACAAGAGATTGGGCAGAAAGGCTTCCGTGTTTCTCAGGCCTACAGAACTACATGGAGGAATACAACAGAAATTCTCCCTATGAACTTGTTTATGGGAAAGAAGTCTTGTTCCCTATCGAGTTCCAAGTCAAGACCTTAAAGATAGCAAATTTTCAGTTTGGGGATGGACTTTATCGAAGCCCAAAAGCATAGAATGGAGCAAGCTTGAATGAGCTAGATGAGATCGCACAAGAAGCAATTCTAAGAACTGATCTAGTTCAATATCAAAGAACTAAATGGCAGACAAATATATCAAAAAGAAAAAGTTTCAAGAAGGAGATTGGGCATTGTTATTTGACTCCAAGTTTAAAGATTTTCAAGGGAAATTTCGTACTCATTGGCTTGGGCCATATGAGATTGATAAAATCTTTAACAATGGAGTCAGAAGAATCAAGACCATCGATGAGTTTCAAACTCCTCTGGCCGGAATGGCCATAGATTGAAAGTTTATCATAAGCCACTCTCTAAAGAGGATTTTGTCGTAAGTTTTTCAAGAAAGTTCTACAATCAGGCCGGTACAGAAGAATTCTTCTTCTCTGGTCACCTCAGTTTTTGTTTTTCAAGTTAAAAAAAAAAAAAAAAAATGGTATAAGTCTTAAACCAATCACTTATCGTATCAAGGCCTTATACGTAAAAATATGGGGTGAAAATCGTGTGACACCTCGACACTCTATATTTTCCAAAAAAATCTCTGCCTTTCATTTCATTTCATTTCACCACCCACTCCATTTCATTCCACTTCATTTCATTTCATTTCATTTCATTTCACTCTTCATTCCACTTCATTTCATCCATTCCATCAATAAAAATCTTTTTATGACCATTTCCACCCTCGGTCATCCGTCATTTGTCTATTTATTTCAGCCAAGTAATAGTCAGAAAATGTCATGAATCGATATCTCTGCTTCCAGAAATTTAATTTGGGCCATTTCAGCCTGCATAGACTCAAATGCTTACTCGTTTTCAAAGAGAATGGCTACTAGTTGTTATTTCCATAATTATGAAATAAAATGGTGGGGAGGATCAATGAACATTCAAGACACTAATGAAGATCAATCACTTGAAGACCAAGGGCGAAAGCAAGGATTCCAAAGGTATGAATAAAGTTTATTTCAAATAGTATCAAAAAACACATTTTTATATAATTTTAAACTATGAGCTTCTACCCATAACGCGCAATGATTATAGCTGATGTCCCGTAACCTTCCACGATTTCCATGTTATCCTCTTGCATTTATTCATAAACGGTTTCATCATTGAAATTCGACTTCACCATGTTCTAATATCCCACCGGAGATAATGATACGTATTTTTACTTTCACAAAGGACTCTACAAGCCGCATAAATTAATAACCGAAGATTGAAACGTGTTTATATTCACACAAACACTCAAAATTCAAAATGCGGCCGAATGCATTATACTTTGTTAACCTCTTTGTCGTGTCTCCCGTCGTGTTTACAAAACCCCACTTACCTTACCTCACTCCCCGTTTCACTCCATCTCGTCTCTTTGCTCACTCTCACCCCGTATATCCACCTGGGCCAGCCTTACTCCATTCCGTTTATGGTGCTCATTTCCATTTTATGATAACATCCCCACAAAGATTGTGCTCGATCCCGTGTATTTTATCGTTCCATTTCCACTTAAACCCTCATGCTGCAGGCAAACTTGTGAAGCTACGTAGAAGTGAAATGGGAAAATTATTAAGGGGCGAGTCAAGGACCGAAAGCTTATAGAGGGATTTCCACAAGCAAAGAGAGATAAAGTTGGAGAAGTTTTTCAAATGGTCATGCTATTTAGAAATTCGTGTTACCACAGAAGTTACAAAAGCGTTTGCAAGATCATTTGATGGCTCGGAAGTATGGGAGACCTCAAGTTTTTGGTCAATGAAGCATCAATAGCAAATGTACCTACGTAGCTTCTTCAGAAGGAGAACGTTGGTTCAAAAATAAAAGACGTTGATGAGGCATGGAGAACAATCCGCGAAATCAAGGTATGGATATCACCAAGCTAAAAGAGTGAACTCGTGCATGCACAAAGGAAGAATGGGCCACTTTACTACTAATTGTTCAGAATTTATTACATGTGAATAATGCTTTGGCTCTATGTACATGTACCATACTAGGCTATCGATGAATTTTTCTTGAAAACCAAATCCTCAATCTCCCTTATTTTCTATTCAATAGCTTAAAGAAAATGACAGATCAAGTTCAAAACACTGAGATGTGAGCCTCATCTTTATCACTACGTCTATAAAAATTCCATTTGAAAAGGAGCTAAAAGAAAGAAAATATACATGGGAACAATTCCTAGTTAGAAACTTTGAAGAGCCTCAGAAATTCTCAAGGAAGTTCAATTAGAAGGAGTAGAAGAAAGAAAATGAATGTTGAAAAACCCAAGATGCTCCTACACAGAAATTCCCATAGCCTAGCACAACAAAAAGAAGTAGAAGGAAAATAAATAAGAGATGAAACTAAATACTTCTACTACTACTATAGAAAACTCGATAGAAGAGAGAGATTGGTAAAAAGGAAGAAGAAGGAAATTATGTTAAGAAGCCAATAATATCAAAAGGGAAAAAAAAGAAATTATTGAGGTCAGTCTTTATTAAAACTCTTCTTCCAAGAAGAAGATCACCAAAAAACTATCCGACGATTAGTTTATCTTCAAAAAAGTCATCCATATCCAAGAAGGCAAAGACAGAAAACAAGAACAAAGGGTAGTGTACCACAAAGATAAAGGAGAGAAGCAAGAAGTTTAAGGGAAAATTGGAGAAAACACAAATTAAGGGTCCTCATTTCATTGATTTGGGTGAGGAGACATCCGAAATCAGCCTCCAACTGACCATAGTCCATTTTACCGCTTAGTGGTCTTGACTTTTTCACCCCCAATCGTACAATGAGCATACTCCATCTTATTCTCAAGAAAAATATTGATGTAAGCCTTCCCACCGTATTTTGAACATAATTCTCCTTTGCTAAAGATTTTGGGACAAACCTACCCAGTAGACACCGGAAGTAGATCCCAAATAAAGCAGTGAGGTATATGACTAAATAGAATCCTTGGAGAAGGCAGCCACAGTCCAAGTACCTCTTCTATTCACCATACATCACAGGATGATTTAGTTCCTACCACAAACAGAAATTTTTGAGTCGAGCTTTTGAATGGTATATCAAAAATGAAAAATGAAACACTCAAAGAGCAAGGCAACCTGACAAGACTATCCATGACAATACTATGTTACATTTGGGTATTTGGCAAAAGAAGAATAAGAAGTTAAAAAGGAAATGCTACAAAAATTGAGCAGAGTACTTGTGAATATCACCCAGTGCTTAATGTGAAGAAAACTCAGAATGATGGCAAGATTTCAAAGAAGAAGAGAAGGGGTTATATGTGCTTAATGTATATCAAGGCACATGAATTGAACAAAGAGTATCAAAATTTTGTTGCATGAGGACATGCAACACCTTCACAAAGGGGGGTATGTTGAGTCCCGAATTTGCCTCTTTTTCCATACACTTTTCCATATCTTTTTTTCACTCACCTAAACCTCCCAAAATTACACACATCATGTGCAAAAGGGTATCTAACATGGTTTTTAATTATGTTTTTGTGTTTTCTATTTGATTTAGATTTTGTTCGATACAACAAGGGAAACTTGCCACTTCTCTGTACCGCAACTTTCCGTGCCTATTTTGTGGAATTATATGCTGCGTGTCTACAAAGAAATGAGCCACATGAAAGTGCTAGGAATGACGAGGCCATGTGGTTCGTGTCCTATTGGTTCAAGTAACTCGGCTCCAAAGAAGCCGCGGGTCAAAGCCATCCACGTGGAAGTCAACTATGAGTTTTGCCAGTCGGCTGACCGTTTCTGGTGGCAACAAACATCCATACGGTCGTTTAAGCTGCGGAGGTTAAATCGACATCCGTGCGCAGCTCCGGAGTTGAATCTGCCATCCACCTTCCGTAGATTCATCTTCCAACACGGCCATACTCTTATATCCGTACGTAGTGGTCTACGTGCTCCCCGTCATCATGAACTTTAGGAAATGGGGCTACGCTTTGTCGTTATATATAGAGCGTTTGCATACGCACGTAGAGTTAGTTGATAGTTGTTAATCGATAGTTGATGTTCGTACCGTTATGTTTGCTTTGTAGTGATTACGCTGCCTTGAGCCGTAACACTACCATTCTCGTAATGAACGTTTTTTAATGTGAGAAGATCATTAACTTAATTGTGGTTTGAGGATCGGCACAAGCCGTGTAGAGGGCCTCGGCCGCCTATGGTTCCGTGTATTAGTGTATATATTTCTTATTTCATTTCTTTTAAAAAAGTCATTGTATCATAATCCATCATATGTTCATATTTTGTAGTTGTTTTATTTCTGTTCATACATTTCTATAATTTCCATTTCATTTCGTCTTTCATGTTTTTATGATTGTTAATCATCGACTGGCCATATGTGCTTTAGGTAGATGTACTGCATTTTATAGCATTTCACTAATGACATGAACTAACATTGTCTCCGTCGCTAGTTTGTTTTTCGTAGCTTTTGTTTAACTTCGCCTTGCTTGTATATTTCCATGAAGACCGATTCAAATAGTTAAATTTAGATATATTAAGTCGTCTATAGCGTCAGCTGTTCTCCTCCGCCGCGCGCTGACCGATGGTGAGTAATCGCATTATGAAATGTAGTTTAGTATTAGTTTTTCTCGCAAATTTAGATATATTAAGCTGACATAGCGCTTCTGCCACTGGTGTTACAAATTGGATCGATGGTGAGGACGATTATGAAATGTAGTTTAGTATTAGTTTCTTTTCCGTAAATTTAGATATATTAAATCATGTATGACATCTTCACAGCCCGAAAGCCATGCTGTACTGGATCGATGGCGAGGGATTGAATCATATGTATGGTTTAGTATTAGTTTACTGCAAATTAAATATCGCTTACACAAGTTGTTTATGATTACTTCCGAAGTCATAGGCCGGTCTAATGATGAAGGGTCGTAAAATGAATTGAGGACTGATTTAGATTTATTTTATTGGCAATTTTGAATTTTACAAGCGTAGTTTCTTTGTGTTTAGTCGTTAAAGCAAGAATAGTTTGGTTTTCATGTTCACTAGTTTCCGTTTTGATTCATTAGATTAGCGCACTCTTTCATTTCAAAGAAGACACTTTTTTACTTTTCTTTTGGGTCTTGTCATTGTAATTTTCAATTTGCTTTTAAAGTTTCAAGATTTGCAAATCATTATAGGGGATATCATTTCCTTGAATAAATATAACCAAACTTGTTTTTCATTTTAGAATTCTCTATCCTCTTGACCTTAGAAAAGACCAAAAACGACAAAAGTTAAGAAATAGGTTATCTTTGTACATATATGCGCCGCACTTCACTGCCTACGATTCTGAGACTAGACAAATTAAATGTGCAAAGAATTTAGGACACACTAAATTGACCAAACAATAACTTGAATGACAAAGAGAGCTAGATTGAGAGCAAGTAAAAGAAAGTCGCAATAAAGGAAGAAGATTCTACTTACACGTACTTCTCAAGTAAGGTGGAAAAGATGATCAAAGACCGACACTTGATAAGCCCAAACCGTTAGACGTAAATCCAAATTTCCATGGATACAAAGAATTAAAATTTCGATCAAACAACGAGAGCAAAGAGTACAAGAACCAATGTCGTTATCAAAGAAAAAGTTCCTTTGTAGCAGAATTTTGTTGGCCCTGAATCGATGATGAAGACAATGTAAATGGAGAAGAAAATCACTTTTTTATGCCTCGATGATATGCCAAATCTTTATCACCAGACGATGAGAGTATGCAGAAATTCATTTTAACAAAGGATGTGAGGATTTTATTCAGCAAATGATGCGCTCTTTGAAGAAGAGCCTGATGAGTATCATAGAGGTTATATGAATGCTTTGTCCACCCAAATAGCTGACAATATTCACTTAGAAATGAGATGCTCTACCAACCCAATCCAAAAATAAAGGAAGCAAGACTCAAAGAATGATGCACCCATCGTACGAAGAAGGGAAAGATGTAGCTGATCCTACTACAAGCAAGTCTCCAGCAAAGAATCGAAAGAGAAAGTTGAAAAGAAGGATGCTCCAGCCAAAGAGGGTAGAAAGCTTCAATGCCTTTTAACTTAGAGAGTGAGATTTCTGTTAAAAGTTTCCATTCCTTTTCAATCGAGTCATGAGAAATAGTGAAGACAAGGGGTCATATCTAAAATTTTGAATTTCGATCCAATGTCCGATATGGTGAATGTGGAAGATGATCAACCCGAGTTGATATTTGGTCCAAACATTGATGGTGAGTCTCCCATAACGATGTGCCTCTTTATATCACTTATCGCATGATTTTGTGTCGCATAATGCTGTTTGATTCTCGAGTTTCCCATAATCTCATGCCGTAGGAAATCATGGGAGAAATTGGGATTGGACATCACTAGGAAATATCATGATCTTTATTATTTTTTGATTCCACAGAGTAAGATGCATCGGGTTCATCAAAGATTTGGTGGTTATTTTAGAATAGATTCCTATGAAGAACATTTTGATGGATGTGGTTGTAGGACATACCTCCTAGATTGGCATGCTTTTTTCCAGATTCAGACGGTTGAAGGGAACATTATACCAATTTCTCCTATGCTACCATTCCTATGTTCAACAGATGAGAAGATTATATCTAGAGAAAAAAATGAAGTATGTGATCACCACATGAGAAATCCTGAATCATCCGATTAATTATGTACATACGTATTTAGAGTCTTTCTGCTTTGTATTCAGATAGTTTCAATGATGTAGATAGCTTCATTAGTTGAAGCAGAGGACATTTCGGAGATCATAGAAAATTTTATAGTTTTGATGAAATAAAGGCAAGAGCTTGAGAGTCCACGAGCAATCACCTACCGACAAGAAAGGGGTATAAAGTCACAATACGGGGCCAGGCGTAAATAACAGAGCAAACAAAGTTTCAAGACTTGGAAGAAGATGAAGATGGTTTATGGACTATGGATTTGGAGTAGGCAGCTTGGGAGTGACAAGAGTTAATGGTATTTGGGTACGTTACCTTTGCGCCCCAAACAAGGTACCGAGTAATGTGAGGGTTTCCGTTCTCAAAATTGCTGATTGCTCGAATAATGAAGGTAATGGTGAAGATTTGATTGCTTGTCCGAAAATACTTAGAAAGTTGAATGCTAAGAGAATTGGTAGCAGATGGCTTAATTTATTGGTAATTACAAGTGAAGGGTGAGTTTCAAGCCAAGCATCCTCGACCTCGCTTATCAAATGTTTGATATCTTGCGCGATCATACTTGAATTGTATCCTCGTATTCGTAATGGTACACAGATAGCCTGCTAAGGCAACAAGTAATTTGAAGATCCTAATGAACTCAAGTAACAAGTTTGAAATCTGTAAAACACTCATCCAACTGTCCTGACAAACTGTAAAGGCATTGGCAAGTATTCCAAGATGATGATGAGATCGATGAATTTCTACAAAACAAAGGCAAATTCAAGGAGACTTCAATTGACATGGAGCCCGATGATGGTGAGGCTGATGTGTGCAAATAAATTAGATGGAAGTATTACGTTCGAAAGATAATGTCATTCCTAAGGGTTTGATAATTTTATAAGAACTTTTTGATCAAGATGACGTAGCTAGAAACCAACCTTGCGCCCAACCGGTGTGAGCGGAGGACGTGAACATTGATCCGCCTGCATCCAAAGATGGTGAAGTTGTCCAAAGCATTGCCACCGGAGGTAAAAGCAAAATATGTTAGTTTGTTGTCTTTTGTCGATGTATTTGCTTGACTATTCAGACTAAGACATATGATACAAATATAATTCAAGACACCATTCCTATTAAGTCAAATCAAAAAAAGCCTTCCTGGTGCAGAATTTGGAGAAGGATAAATCCGAGGTTGTTTCCTCAATCGAAAAGGAGGTGAATCGATTATACAAGGCTCGTATGATTGTTCCTATAAGATTTTCCGATTGGATTTCCAATTTGGTGCTCGTTCGCAAGAAGACAGTGAGATTCGTTTCGTGCATTGATTTTAGGAATTTGGAATGTTGCCTTTTCAAAGACAATTATCCATTGCCCAAAATGGATCACATATTGGTGCAGCGGTAGTAGTTGGAGCATCTCGTATGTCACATTTCTTGATGGTTATTCCCATAAAAAAAATTCGGTCCATGAGGATGATAGAGACAAAACAACGTCAAATACCACTCCGTGAAATTTCCATTAGGGCTGGGGTGTAAATGCTCTTCGTTTGAAGAATTATAAAGTAAATTTCAACGGTGCAATGGACATGGCATTTGCGAATGAGAAAGATGTGTTCCTAGTTGTGTATCTGATGATTTGTCAGCCTTTTCCAATTTCGATGAAGAGCACCTTTACCATCCGAAAATTGTTTTTCAAATATGTAGAAAGTGTGTCACTCAATCATAGTTGTTTGTTTTTCCATGGATGAGGGAAAACTTCTTGGTCATATTATCTCAAAAGATGGCATCCGTATTGACCTAGCTCGAGTTGAAGCAATTTGGAAAATTGATCTTCCCCGAAATAAGAAGAAGATCTTGCCTTTCAATGGTAAGATGAATTTTTTACACCGCTTTGTGCCTAACCTTGCCGAACATTTAAGAGAGATTAAAAACATGCTAAGAAGGATAGCGCAAGAAATGGCATGAGGAGGTTAAAGAAAGTTTTAATCTAGTGAATTTGGTCCTTTCTTCACTCCGGTTTTGATCACTCTAATTACACTCAAAATTTTATTTTGTTTTCATTTGCTTCGCAGCATACTATGGTAGTGGTATTAATGAAAAGAGATGGGCATGAAAAACCAATTTTCTTTTTTCTACCGTACTATAAGAGATGCAGCCTTGAAATATAACATCATTGAAAAGCAAGCTCTTGCTAATAGAAAGCATTGAAAGATTTCCGAGTATATATTATTCATTCTCATATTATTTCTTATGTCTTACGTCGCCGTAAAGGATGTTTTAGTGCAACAGATCCCATGAAAGACGGCGTATGGGATTATACCCTTGTTGGAGTATGATGTGGCGATAAAAGTCACAAAGCTTATCAAAGGACAAGGGTTGGAAAAGCTAATGGCTGAATCTAATTTACACGCCTTGACATCAATCTTATTGTCATGTCCGAGGAGAATGAGGAAAGTTCATCGCCTGCATCGACATATTTTTTCTTTCTCCTCGTATTCGCATATTGTATATGTGCTTCAAAATTTGTCACCACCGTCTCGGCATGGCTAGAAACAAAAAGTAGAACTAATATGAAGTCAAGGTCGCTAAGTTTTGTGTTTTGAATAATTCACTTATTGGAAAGATCCCGGTGTTTTGTTAAACCTGCTTGGTGGAAGAAGAAGCAAAGGCAAGTTATGGAGGATTTTCATAAGGGAGATTGTGGCGGTCACCTTTTTTGGAAGACAACAACCACAAGATTTTGAGAGCGGGATACCATTGGCCTACACTTTTTGCCGCCGATGTGTATAAGATCACAGCCGTCATGAATGTCGCATTTTCAAAGGGAGGCAATTGCGTACTTTGCCACTTAAGCATATTGAAGTAAGTGCTCCTTTAGCAAAGTGGGGTTTTGGATTTACTGGAGAAATTCATCCCGCTGTGTTAGGCATAGATGGATCCTGGTCAGCGATGATTATTTCATGAAATGGATTGAAGTAGTTCCCACTGTGCAAGCTATGATTCGGTAATACCTCTCTTTCCTTGAGAATAAAATTTATTCCCGTTTTTGCTGGTTCGAATAATCTTAATCACCGATAACGAGCAGCTTTCAAATAAAAAAGGATGATTGAGTTTTGTGACAAGCATCATATCATTTTGGGACACTCAACCGCTTATCATCCGCAAGGCAATGGATTGGCGAGCCTTCCAACAAATCGTTGGTCAACATCATTAAAAGTTGCTGGAAATAAATAAGAAAAGTTGGCATACAGTTAGTCAATGCACTTTGCAGATCGAGAGTCAAGAAATCCATTGGTATGTCCCTTGAGTTAGTTTATGGAGTTGATACAAAGGTTTCTACCTTCTCAGCTCAAAAAATAAACTTCTAGGAAGTCAAAAGGAAGATGATCATATGCGCAGAAGAATAACCGAAATGATCCATTTTCAGACGAGGGAAGAAGTTTTTCAAAACACATTCAAGCCGCTAGAGAGAATTAAGAAAATCATATTTAAAATGTTGTACAAGCGGACAAATTTCAATTGGAAGAAGTGGTGCCGAAATGGGATGCAAGGAACGAGGAAAAAAGGGTAAGCACGGTAAGTTCGAAAATATAGAAAGGACCTTAAAATCGCTGCATATCGGGGTCGGTCACGCCTTCGAAGGAGATGAATGGGGAAGATTGTCCAGAGGGCCGGTCAATGGCCTACCAAGCCAAGCGTATCATTTCGAGATGTTTTCCGTCGCCTACATTGTCACCGTACATACTATTTATTTCTGGCTTATCATGGTGTTACTGTGATATTTTTTTCGCTTAGCTCCAAAGTGAAGGTTATACTCAAGATTGATTTCAGCTTTGGTTTGAGTTTGTTGAGTCACATTTTTCGCCTCCTTTCGCCTAAATTGAGCTGGCTTTTGACAAAATTTTCATCAATAAATAAGTCAAGATTTTTGTGTTGATTTTTCGAAATTATGGACTCCATAAACCAATGGATCACAGCACCGCCTACTCTCCGAGAAATTTGTAGTTCTTGGGCACCTCCCAAGGAGCTACCATCCCCATTGAGCTAATGTTAGAGTCGGTCTTCGTATCCCTCCATCGTGAGATCAAAATCTCTTTATTATACTATTTTTAGGTGTCTCATTCAACAACATTTGCATTCCATTGGGGAGTACGATCATCCGATCTACAGAATACACTATGTCCCTCATGTCATGTAATTGCCGGTTCGTAATCGTTTCATCAAAATCAATTTTAAAGTCATTCACACCTGCTTTGGTCTTTGTCAGGCAAGAGTCATTAGGTCTAGGGTTTAGTCTTTCAAAATGTCTCAATAATTCCAAAGATGTGCACATGAGGAAGTTCTAAATAAGTTTTCATTGCAAAATTTCATGGTTATTTTCGATCATGACTTTTCTTCAAAACTCGTTTTGAAGAAAAATCATCCATTTTTATCTTTCACAAATTGCCATGTAATTTTCAAAATTTTTAGTTGTGAAGTTCTTCGCGCAACTTCGTCGCCTTTACAAATTTCCATGTCACTATCCCCGCAAAAAGTGACAAGAGTTTCGTCATTCATTCAAAAACTCAAAGGAAACAAGCAAAATACAGTTTGTATTAAAGTAAAAGTACAAAGTTGAAACATTAGAAAGTGGGTTATTTGAAATTAAAAATCAAAGTCATTAAGTACATAAGATATTTGTGGTGTTTGAACAATCCATTGGTATGCCAAAGGACATCATCGTTTGTCAAATTGTGAGAATGAAATGGTTTTGAAGAACCGACTGTGGGTGAATTCCCAACAAGTAGCAAGTGGCTGTGAGGAAGGTCGTTACTGGGTGACAAGTCAAGATAGAGCCGCACATCACCGTGTAAATTACAACATGCACAACGTACATACTAGTTTGCCAAGATCGGGTCAGGCATACAAGACAGAGTCGACATGAAAATTTTGTCATTGCCTTCAACGAAATTTCAAATCTTTCGTCTCCCATTTGCCGAGTAAGTCCGACCGATATTGAAATTGTTATTGAGTAATGTTTTGTGGTTTCGTTTGATTTGGAGAATTTGAATGTCAAATTTTAAACCCTATCCTCTTATCAAAAACTCCGGCTCCTTAGGGTTTGAGTTTGAGTGTTCAAATTTGACTTTGGTGCCAAAACACTCCGACCCATTTCTCACCCGTGTGAGCTCTTCCATCACTATCATCATACAAATTCTCCCCTACTCCCTCACATCCCAAATCACTTATCCCCAAGTCATATTTTCCCCTATCCCTAAATCCTACCATTCATCATTGTTCCTTTCCCTCATGATTCGGCAGCACTCCTAAATCTGTAATCTCCAAACAACCAAGGACTCATTCTCACACTTCAATTTTCACTGATCGAACCCCATTTTTCCCATTGTCTTATTTACTATACCCTCTTCATTTGGCACATATTTTGGCAATTGAAACGGAAGACACTAAATTTTCAATTTCATACAAATCAACATATACTTGACATATACCTTGTAACACCATGGAGATGGACACAGATTCATCATATGAACAAGACGCTGATTCTACCACCGAGCTGCATGCACCGAGAAGGCCTCTAAAGGTGGAAAACATGTGAGAGAAAAGCCCACCTCATTGACTCATTATGTGCCCCCACTTGCCATGGCATGTTTTCGAGAAAGCAAAGGATGCCATCGTATCGTGAGATGATTGCTCGGATCTGCAAGATCATTAGGAGTTAGCCTTGTTGTTTGTTTTACATTTTCATGATGGTCAAGTAAATTTGTCGTGTGTAAACTTCACTCGACAATTGCAAACCATTTCTCGTGCAATGGTGAATACTAAATGTAGGTGAAGAGGAACAAGAGATAGCAGGAGCCGTATGTGCATTATGAACCATACATCGCCTAGCTATGTGAGATGCCTCAATAGGGTATTCCCATTCGGTTTCAAGGAATCCTACACTAGATGAGACTCATTATCGATACTTGGGCTTGTGAGGCTTGCCGCCTCTATGCCTACCACATCGATTATCGATGTATTTCATGAGAGTGAGGATGATAACATTCCATATTTCATGTGCTCTAAACATTGAGAATGACCACTCAGGCAGTAAGAAGACTGAGTTGTGAACAATACAACAACACTTATCACTATGCACTCATCAAGATCATTGTTGTACATCACTTGGATTGGCAGTGGCATTACATGTGGGAAGATTTACTGTGGACTTCTTCACAACAAACTCTCCTCCTGGGAGATTTTTCATCATTAAAGTGTGAACCTTCACATCAGTCAAGGTCCCGAGACAGAGCCTACCTGGGCAGCGTTGCATGTCACTTATCGAGAGGCATCCAGAGCATGAGCCTAAAGAAATTTCAACGAGTAATATCTCCACCTGTGGGTGGAAAGGGTCTCGTTGCCGTCATAAATGAAGTGACAAGCACAGATAGGACAGGAAAGAGGCCCATGCGTGTGATGAGGCCTCTTAGAGGCCGTGACATCGATTTCAACATTTGGATGAGGATTTGAGCTCTCCAAGCTCAAAATTGAGAGAGATCATTCAAAGAGCAAGAAGCCGAGATTGATACATTGAACAACAAGTTGCAGAGAGATCAATGCACTGGCAAACTATCCGGAGCAAATAACAACAATCGGAGGATCACAGACGATCATGGAGTTGCAAAAATATCCGTGAGAACCCAAGTAAGCTACCCGAAGAAGCCCATCTCCGAGATGCACACCCATCGAGAGTGAGATCGAGGCTGATAGAGAGACTTGGTTTGAAAGGGTCAAAATTCATCTGAGAAGCTTGCTGAGAAGGAAAAAAGAGAAAACATGCTCGACACGTGAAGAAACATTATTGGGCACGACATCATGTTTGTGCTGCTGATCAAAATCCCGAAGGCAAGGCTAAGGAGGGCAATCGAAACGTCAAAAGAAGGCATGATAGGCTCCAAATCTTGGCTGAAGCTTTGGACGATATAGCATTTGATTAGGGATTTTTCAGCCCAAATTTCAAGAAATTTGGAAACATTTTGTCAATTTTGAATTTTTTTGGTCACAAAACAAAAGTTTTTTCTTCGTCCGACGCGTAGCGCCACTTGGCGCGCACTTATAATTAGCAGCTCTTCGTGGGGGAAAATTTGCATTTTTGGATTTTTCATCAAAATTTATGCATGCTCATGGGATTACCTAAGGATTTCATCGGTGCTCTGGTTGCCTAAATAATAAAACACCCTAGAAATGGCATTAACACTTTCTCTCATTACCACAGCAGCTGTGCATAGAGATTGAACTTTTGGAGGGGAAATAAAACAACGTAAATTTACTTGGGTTGGAAAGTAGACAAGTAGGTCTTTCCAACGATATATCCTGCTCAATTTGACTTCAATAAGGGCTCAAAAATCAGCCTAAAATTGTGCTACGCATACAGACTCCAAAGCGCGCATAGAGAATTTTTGGCCTATTTTTCACTCAACGCTCGTAATTTCGCTAGTTTTGGCCGCCTTTCAATTTCATGTAACTTTCTTGGATGTACCTTTGATGTAATTTCATTACCATGATGTAATTTTGGCGTATTTACTCATTCTAGAATATTCATTCACCAAAAGGTGAAATGTAAGTGACATCAAGCCAAGATAGAGGCAAGTTGTTTCATGGCCTATTTTCTAGTTCCTAGTTTAGATATGGTTGAAAATGTACTTCCTAGAATGGATGGGAGATTGACCCCTAGAGACAGTGGGAATGGGTTAGGCTTGTTCATATGATGTATTTTCTTAGTCATTTTCTGTGGTTGGACACTAGATCGATGGCACTTCATCAGACATTTCATCTCCCGTGACTTTCTGCAAAGGAATGTGGTTTGCGGTGACTTTTTTTTGGATCCATGTGGCTCGTGTTTTGATGGTGTTTTCATGTAACTATAAGTTCACTGATGTTTATGTGTGTATCATTTTCTCTCTCCTTTCTTCTTAGATTAAACAAATCCTCTGTTGTTAAAGGTGGAATTCATTGGATTGCTCCATTTCTGCCTTTAGTTTTGTTTAATTTTTCATGTTTTCATCTATTCAGGAGGACTTTGAGACCCCTGTCTCTATTCAGATCCTCACCAACATCCATCCATTCACTCAATATAGCATCAGAACAATTTCCTTCCTTGCCCCAATCGTAACTCCGCAAAAACTATGCCTTATCCCCCGCACCCAAACTCATTTTCGATCCAACAAACCCCCAAAACAAAAGTCAAACTCCTTTACTTATATACCAAATTTCAAAATTGTTTTTCTTTTATTTCAAGTCATCTCAAGCCCTATTGACTATTTTGCCGAGATTGACCCGAGAGCCCTCTCCGTTCGGGGCAAAAATAGGCTACCAGACCGAGCATGGTTCGATGTTACCGAACTCGCCTTCCTTCAAATTTCGAGGTAGATTTAGGAAATAATAGGTTATGGAAAACCATATGTCCTAGGGTTAAATACGAGGGGCTAATCGCAATTGGGCAACTTGAAAAGCGCCGTAAGGTCAAGGTTGGTTCTAAAGACTAAGGCATATGGAAGGGATAATAAAGACTTAGTCTAAGGGGGCTTAAGTCTACAATACATAAAAAAACATGATTTTCATGGATTTTCATGATTTTCAAAGGTTTTGAGGGTTTCCATAAGGCAAAGAAGGAGTCTTTTAACCTTGTCAAAGGGATTATGATGAAGGGGAAAGGGGAAAACATGAAAATGAAGGATCTCATGGGAGAAGGAAAGGCAAAGATGAGGGTAGTTTTGGAAAAAAGGGAAAAGGAAAGTGGTGCTTGCAGCAAGATCTTCCTTGGGAATCAACAGATTTCCGAATGTAGAATAGTACAAAAGAGTGAAGATTGGGATAGAGGCATGAAGCTTCTCTGAAGAGTCTTCAAGAGCCAACACTTTAGCAATAAAATTTTTTCTCAAGGTTCTGTTCTTAGCTACCTTTTTGCTATAACAAATTTTATAGGTAATAACACACACATGGCCTTTCAACATCAAGCATTTCATGGACCAAGATAGGTGTATTAATTTTGAATAAATTCAAATAACCTCTAGTATTTTGGGTCTATCACCAAAGGTTCCACTATTCATCTTAAGGTATGTCTTTGTAATTGCTCAAATATTTCTCCCATAAATCATGCATTTAACTGAGCCGCAGTACCGACCCATATGTATCCAGATTTTGCATATTCTTTTGGTTTTTTTTTCTTCCACTTCACAGGCCGAGGGTTGTCATGGAAGCCCTTTTCCTTTCCTTTTCTCTCTGCTGTGCTTGCCACCTCATCCTCCATTGCCTTTACCGTTTTTCCTTAACCATTTTCATGTTTCTTAGACCACCTAGAAATCGTGAATCCACTCGAACCACACTAGAGTTATCACCCTCCTCTCGTGAAGAAGCCGCAGAGATATACAAACTAGGTGAATCAGCTGAGTCAAAGCAAACATGGTTCTTAATCCTCTCAGCCCATATCCAAATTTTTCCCTTCCGTAATTTCACCCGCCTGGGCTCGCATTCGACCACCACCTCAATGTATCAATCGTTAAGGTTACATATAGTTTCATTTTCAAAACCCTATGAAAGAGTGTTCCAACCCCTAGTTGGTCTTAATAAGCCATGGAAACCGTATGTCTAGCCGTAAGAAACCATAGAAACTATAAAAACCATAAAAACTAATTCTTTGTTGGTCTTAATAAACCACATAAACCACCCTTCACATGACGAGCCATTTGATTGCTAGTTTAAAGAAATTGTAATTCACACTCAATAAATATACGTACACAATATACTCTCAATACCGAAACATGCCCATTTGGGCCGCATTTGACCATACAACAAGAAATCGATACCTATTGCTGAGCCAAGACAGAAACTAATCGTTGTTTCAGCAATCATATGGCCCAAGCTGTGATTTTCAAATTTCATTCACTCCTACCTCGAGACAATTTCGTTATCACTATCAAAGGATCTGGAGATACATACCCTGATCATTGCACCTTGGTTGCATGGTAGCCTTCTTTGTCGCGCCTCACACCAAGAAACCTGAATTAATGTAACATCCTTCTCTACAATCCACAACATTATTATACCTGCAACCCCAACCAAACCTTTGCATGTAACCTATCAACTTTGCCACTCGTCTTTGGATATGTGACCCGCATCCCCATCCACCACTAACACTCTACTACCCCACCTATCTTCATTTTCCCAAACCTTTGTGATCGCATGGGTGGGTTGTCCACCATCCCCACCCCGTGTCAACTTACTCATTTCCATGATCCATACATGCCCATCCACTCACACCGATTGGGGGTTGACTTTATACAACTTTTTAAAATATTCTCTTAACATTTTTTCTATATATAGATATATATGAAGTTGATATCACATGTTAAAATATTTTTTGAAAGTATAAGGTTTAAAAATCTAATCACATAATTTTTTTTTACTTCTAATTAATTTACATTAAATTATATCAAGTCATACATTTATAATTAAATATATTATCATAATTTTTTTATTATAGCCAACATTGTTTTTCTAATTAGAGAATATTTTATTCTTATTTTAAGAGGGACACATGTCAACTCCAATTTGAGCACGACCATACTTACACACGCCTCACCCCGGATTGTAGAATGAACCTTCACCAATGAAAGGTAGGTATCGTCAATAAAGAAGAACCTAAAGGACTGCTCTGAAGGGATACATCAACTATTAACACCGGAAAATCATACACATAACATGACATAAATTAATGTCGAGCCCAAGGATTTATAGGACAGAAATACATTATGGAATCAAGAATTCTAAGGTTTTGAGCACCAAAGTTGAACTAGTCATAAATGCTCAAATGCGCGCTTTTTCCTTCGAAAAGAGCACCTTCTCATACAAGACCGGAGCTCGATAAGCGCGCACAATTGGAAGTAGCAAAGTCACTTTCCGGACCACAAGCAAGCAAAGGACAAGCCCTTATGTGAAATCCACCTAAGGATAGCACCATCGCCTCCTTAGGCTCCTTGTGTGTGAGCACACAAAGCATATTTTATCTACAATGGAAGTCATTGCCCTCCCTTGGGTCACCATCCACCATGTACCAAGGGAGGGAAGGAGGTCGGAAAGCTCACCTATATAAAATCTCAAAGAGATGAACAATGGTGAGCACAAAGTTATGCTGGCCAAAGCCCAAGCAACACCCGTTGTCTTGTGTGACCCAAGCAAGACATAAGCCGAAGAAGAGGACTCGATTGTTGGCCACCCAACAATCTTAGCCCATTGGCAAAGAAAGAGAGAGAGTTAGATTGCACGTATGCTTTAACTTGAAGGAAAAACATCCCGTACCCAGTCCTAGAACTCGCCTAGGCCTCTTGGCAAGTGGGTAAGATCATTCCAAGAATTCAATAAGAAGAAGGCCATCGAGCCGTTGTTTACCTTGTTACCGTTTGGAACTCTCTATATAGCTTCTTTTTGTGTTTTTTTAGTTTTAGTTTTTTAACAGAAAGCATACTTTAGTGTATTACTTCATTAAAGTTTTATACTTCCGAGCTCCCCGCATACTCGCCCGTTACTTATGGTTTATAGAAAAGACCACATTGCCTAAACGCGTGTGATTTCATACACGCGTGTGTCGAATCCACCACAACAAAAGATTCAGTAACCCACCGATGGTTTCAAGTTTATGGCTGTGCCACTTTTTGCAAGAGAACCTTTGGGTCTATGCGCTTTCGGAGTGGAGTTGACAAGCCTTTTTGACCTATCTGCATTCCCTGTGACTCACCGAGGTGATAGATCGAAGAAGGAAGCTCCTAATTTCTTTTACTTCAGAATTTGCGCGCTTTTTTCACACGTACACGCAGGCGCACGTTCAGAGGTGACCCGCGCACAGAAAGCGCACCTCGTCGTAGGTTTTGCGCGCAACTGTGAGAGAGTTTTTCTCCTATCTTCTACATTTTTTGTGCTTGTAAGTGTGTTGGGCAGCCCCTAATGTATTCGCCAACACCTCGTGTTGATACCCCCACAGCCTTCGAAGATCGATTTTTGTCGTTTTTTGTAGGCATTTAGTTAGTTTTCATTTAGTTGGTTTTTTGCAAAGTGTTCACATAGTTTGCTAGGGGGGCTTAACTAACCATTGCTTTCCGAATAATTTATGTTTTTTGCAAATTTTTGGTATGCACACTTAGTTTAACTAGTCCAAGTAAGTGGCTCATGACCACACATGCATAAACTAGTGTACAAATTGTTTAGTTTAAATTTCAATTTTTGCATTTAGGAAATTGTGGGACTAGGATTGAATCACAAGTTAGAGCAAGTAATCTCTGTTTGTCTTTGAACCATTGATGACTCAGAAAGTATATGAACACTCTATATTTGTGATTCTCCATCTCCCTTTAGTCACTCACATAGACTAATTAGGAGGTTTTGGAAGCAGCCCATTATCCGCAAATGGATTTTTATTTGAGCAAGGAACAACATCACATAGTTTAACTAGGGGACTTTTTTAAAGGATCACCGATATCCATATGTTCAAATTATGAGATCGTTTCACCATACGCTCACACACATTCACCCACTAAGAAAATAAGCCACCTAAAAATAACTTAAACCAACTCACTAAACTCTCCCCACAGGGCCACACGAGAAATTATAGCTTAAGTTAGGATCAAGGGGGTAGGCATCCAATAAGCCACCTCGATCACGCTTCACATTTGAAACATAGAAGTTTCATTTTTAGGGAGCTTAAAATCCACCTATCAGCCCACGGAAAAGAAACCCAAGCGCGGCAGAGACCCTATTCCGAGGGGGTTAGCTTAGCCGCAAAGGTATGCAAGGATAGCTGGGACTACCTGACTCGTCTAATACTCGGTATCGTTAGCCGACTACCAAGAAGCCCAAGACTAAACGCCACGTGGGACAGTGGTTCTTAGTGGCCAAATATAGGGCATCCTTTACCCTATAAAGATCTGCAAGCGCTAGACCCTCTACCCTTACCTTGGTTGATTCTCTTCGCCGACCGCGCTGGGCTTCTTTTCGTGACGTTGTGCCACACTTGCAAGAAATCCTCTCAAGGCCCAGAAGCATTTCTTGAGTGTGTGAGGATGTTATTAGGTCTTCTAGGATTTTTTGGAGTATCATGCGCAAAAAAACAAAACCATTTTTCTTGATTGATCACATAGATTAAATTAAAGGAAAAAATCATTTCTTTTTTCGCTTTGTTTTATGTATGTGGCCATAAATTTGTCGTGATCATAGAATCAATCTCAAATTTTTTTTTCCAAAACCTAACCCTGGACGACCCTCAAATGGTTCCAACGAACCTCGTCGGTCCAGCGTCTTTTGGACTCCCCCATTAACGGGGAGGGGTTCTAGGTCTTTTTCCGTTTAAGCGTCAAAGACGGAACATTGCCACAGCTGGTTGATTTGCTCCCTTCTTGGAGCAACCTTCGTTGGAAACCCTAGCCGGTACTCCCATCACCACACCACACATCACTCCCCCTTGTCCCCCTAGGGGGCGTAGCAGAGTGCATCCCATACGGGAAGCCGCCTGAATTCACAACTCGGGTATGTCACGAAACTCAACTCCTCGCTCTAAATCCTAACTTCATGTCTTCACACGTTGCCCATGGCGTCAACTCCTCTCGCTCACCCTTCTTAGCGGTGTTAAATCTATCGGATTTTAACCAAGCTCACCAATGATACCCCATCACACACGACCCCAATTGGCCTCCCATGCCCACGAAGCTCCCCTTCATACATACCAAAGTTTGAGGGCAAGCAAGCGTAAGACCCTGTGGAATCGTATAACTGACCTTTCACCTATGGTGCTCATCGAATAACATCATTGACGATACTATCTCGATAGAGGACGTATTCAACGCATTCTCATGAGTAGTGATCGCTGAAAATGGATACGTTGATAAACCTCCTACCTCGCATAGTAACCTTTAGCACCCTTGCTCACGTGTTCCTCACATACTTTCGCGTACCCATTCACTAAAATTCAGAATGGAATTACTGACTCATTTCGAACAATATCCACTCTACCCACATTCTCGAACATCCTCCAAGAGTGGAGACGGCGTCGTAGCTTATGCAAAGCTCAACTCGATGGCCAGGGTCCTTTTAGATTTATTCTTGAAAACTCGACGAAAGTAGGGATTTCAAAGGATTGTGGTGCAACGTACCAAAGAGGACGCAATCAATAAAGCCCAACAACTTTCAAACTGATTTATACGCAATCGGAGATACATATACAATATCCTCGCCCAACGCCGCGCTGCAATATTATCAAGAATTTCCAGCGCGTCAAACTGCGCAGACGGACTTATTGGGTTGATGACCCAAGGGTACCTAGGTAGCAAACGACATTATAATCCCGGTTACACACATGGAGTCTCACCCGTGACATGTCTCAACCTGCATTTCAAAGTCATCATATGCAACAACAAAATTTGACTCCCAATGGGGTGATAACGTATCACCAAAGAGGACCTTACCCTCCGGCACGGGGGACCCAAGCATGCAGGAAGAAAAACTCGACGCAAGAACTCCCCCCAACGTCCAGTGAAAATATAGCATAACAAAGATATGCTACGGTCCCAAGCACATAACCCCACCAACACAAAATAATGCACAGTGAACTTTGTGCGACATGTCTCCCAAAATCAACCACACCCGAGTATGATCGGGAGAATTACCCTCCTAATGTGGTCAAACAAAAGGTAGACAAACCCAAAGGGAACCCTATGACGAGGTAGCAGCACAATGCCCATCGCGATCCCGACTCTGGAGATAAATTCAACGCGGAATCCGTGAACCAGGAGCCAAGAAATGCTCAAAAGCAAGGAAAAAAAGGCCACCTCTATGAACAAACCATTCATGTTCAATATGTGAGTGAGTATGGGCACTATACTCACCACTGTCCCAAACTCCCCGAGCTTAAAAAGCTCTGAGTAACTCCGAGGACAAGGAGGATCTTCCCTCGCATTAACCGGCAGCTTATGCAAGAACCCTTCCCCCATCAAGGAACGATTAGCACTCGGTAGCAAAACCCTAACGATTCCGAGAAAAAAACCATGAGAATTTACATGGTCCGGGGAAGAAATGTTTTCCAAACCCTGTGAATTATAGCTATGACACCCCACCGTACACTAGTACGTCACGGGGTTAGTATGAGCGTCGACGACTACACCTTTCGACCATTCCAAATATTCCTTGGAACCATTGCTATGGTTAAAGGGAGCCTAATAGGCGACGCATGTGACTACTCCTAAAGCAGCCCACAATTACAACATCGTTGACAATTTAGCCCAATCAAAAGTCGGCTACTATGTCCGCTTTGGAGGCATCGCTAGCTTAGCCCTGCTGAGATAATGACCTTACTTTCCGCCTTGAGGCGTCGCTCGACTCACACATAACATGCATATGATGGCTTTTTGATTTAGACAAAGCCACCCCCAGGGCTTCCCTCCATGGTCACCTTCTCTAGATACTAGTATTGGTACATAATATCACTATTCACTGATGTGTCATTGATGAGGGTGCATCCACATGCATCATGCCAAAGAATGTATGGCGTGAAGTTAGGGAGCCCCACAACTCAAACCTTTCGTCATTACACTCGGGGCATACGACGGTCGGCCTCTCGACCCTTGTTGGTCATCAGCCTCCAAAATGTACCACCGCTCTAGCCGGAAGACACGGTCCACATAGCACATCGAAGTCTTGGACGCTCACTTGGATTACAATATACTCCTTTGGGTAGAGTTACAAGTATGCCATGTGTCTGCCATAGCATCCTCTCGTTTTCCGCATCATGATGTTCCCCCACGAGGATCGAATCATTACAGATGGACCGAAAATCGACGCACACTAAAAGCATCCCCTGACCAATACGGATATGGTTCTACCTTATGTAGACACAACCACGGATGTGATGGGTCTTTTTACGGTATCAAGAATATGTACCGCCCAATTCAAACCGTCGTTCGTCTCTAGGATCATTCCTAGGAGATCCTCCTATTATCCCCGAGGTATTGCCCCGATGCCACAAGGGGACCCCTGTAGCATGATGTCCACATCAAGCACCGAGGTTTTTCGGGACACGGACTTCCCGAGCAGCAACGACACCGAGGCATCGGCCTATTGCGGCACTCCCTAGTCTATGCCGCCTCCCCAAACTCCTTTCCTATACCCACTTCTAGCTTCACCTCCCGCCAGAGTCTTGGCAAGCAATGGTACTACCCAACATATTTTTGGCATTCCCCAGAGTGTGGCATCTTGTTCCCCCTCCAGAACGCCGGCTACCAACGTTGGTCGCATTTGGGTTACAGCCCGGTCCCGAGGAGCCCCAACCTACCCAAGTAGCGATGACAAACCACCCCCGCAAGGGAAATCCCCGTGTGAAAACTAGCGACCATGATAAAGAAAATCGCCAAGAAAGGAAAGAGTGGTGACCCCCACCATACAGCGTGAGTCATAGCGCTCGTGCTACTATGTGATGTCACTCGGACACCCTACTCACATATGCCTAGAGTTGGACAAATTAAAATCACTCCTCACGTGTGAGGCAAGGCACCTCAAAAACGACATTCCCATAAAAAGGAACTTGCACCACCAAAAGTACAGAAAATCGTTAGCGTACCAACCATGCACGCATTATCTCAGTGGCATCTACGGGCACTACACCTATCATTTCCCGGAGGTCCCGTGGATACGTGGGGAGACCTGACAAGCGCCGAGCGATCCTATCAAAAGGATCCCTCCATCCAGGAGCATCCGGAAATGAACCGCGTACCATCCGGTACCTACAAGAGGAACGAAGGTCACTGCAGTTGATAACCATTTTTCCCTCCACCCAAAACCAACATACACCAACCGAGGAAGAGTAAACCTGCGTTGTCTCATCTTCTTGAGATTTAGGCATCGATTACGCAGGATGGCTTCGGTCGAGCCCTTTGACCTAAGGTCACCTAGGTGACAGTAATCTGTATTCGAGCCGCATCCTAGATGGGAGGCACTAATCGGCAACGCCCTCCCCCATGATCTCAGTCAGGGGCAACCAAAACCGAAATCAAAACAAGGAGCCAAGTAACAAGCTCTCAACAAAACGAGAAGCGATGCCCCACATTCACTTTTCGAAGAAATATTTTTTCAAGCGCCGGCTAGGTATGCACCTCTCCCATATTCCTTTCCAAGATTCATGTTTTTCAATAATATTGAATGAAAAGAAGATGCTTTCACTTGAGGTAGTTGTTTTTTGTAGGAAGAACCCGCGAAAAACCATTCACAACACCGACCACTCTGAAAGTTCCAAAGTAAGTATCATTCTACCCTTAGCATGATAGAGTCCTAGAAAATTTTTTACATATCCTCGACATCATTTCTCCATCGAAATAAACCCTAGTGGTCCTCATACCCCTAACCACGTTTATCATCACCTCACTCCCGCATATGATAAACGTTCCACGCGATAGCTCGGTAAGAGCCTCTCCTCCATGGCACTCGCCATCTCAAGTAGACCATACATCACCCCAAAGTGACGCCTATGGCTATACCATTCTCATTCCGAAGCACCTCATGCCCACCCATATATACCATGCATAAGGTCAAGTTCACCATTTTAACTAACTCCCCCTTCCCGGACGATCGGGTTGTACAAGTAGAATGAAAGTGCACCTCCGTGCACCGCATTTGGCCCACCATACCTCCGAGCATCATTAACCCATCTACGACATCTTTCGCTTCATCAACCCCACGCATGAGACCAACCAATGGGACCCCTACCCCCAACAAAACACCACCCGTCCTCACGCCATCAAGTGAGTGACCCTATTTAATGTTTTGGGGTACCCATCTCTATGTTTTGCACAAACCCAAATCCCATTATTTTTATTCTTTTGGTAAGTGTACAAAGATCACAAACAATACCCTTCGCCTCTCTTCGCCCCTCATATTGCACATTTCCTCCCATGGCAACAATCCCCCATCTCCCTTGGTCGAAGTATTTCATACCCCCCCATGCACGCACCATTACGATAATCATAGCCGATTCATACCGCCCTAGAAGTCCCTACAGACTCCAGGACTTTTCCCTTCGTAAATACCTATGATCGCTGCCAAGCTGCTCAAATATACTTCGACCTCGGGCCATTGAATCCTCATCATCCGTTTTCAGCCACTTTGCTCACCAACATGCCTATGTTAAACCCGTTATGGTTTAGTTAGGGCTTCCTTTTTGTCGACGTCAACACCTCTTTTCCAAAAAGGAAGCGGTACCTTGGATGACCCCTCCCCATGCAAAGGGGTATCCTCGGGTGGCACTATGGGAGACATCATTGTCCATAGATGTCATCGATCCTTTTGACATTCGACTATAGCAAAAGTTTTCATGTCACGATGGTATCATACCTTACAACCATTGCACTTTGATCAAGATCCGTCGAAGACCCGTGCCTTTATATAGCAACTACTTGACAACAATGCTTACACGAGAAGGTCCCGCCCAATACATATGCATACATTGCGCGGTGATATGCCATACCAAGATTACGCATATGGGTACCACATTCCACTTATCGTCAAAGAAAAATGCCCCCCGAGGGCATCAACGATACGTCGTCAAAAAGCAACAACATCACTACCACACAGAGTGGCATAGAGCATCACATGTATCTGTCAAATTTGTTTAACTAGCCATAGCATCATAAGCATGGGACATGCCCGCCTCGTTGAAATTTTGCAAATATGTTGTATATTTTGTCTACTTGGCTGTGGGGTCCCTTAGGCCATGGTTATCTCGTAAACGGTGCAAGATGTTGTCCTTCTACACGCAATCCTCTCTCTCTCTCTCCTGCGTACGATACGAGGAAAAGAAACTATAATGTATTTCGGTTATACAGTTCTTCCTATACCTCACACATTAGGGGGCAATCATGTTAATATTGGAAAATTGTACAACAGAAGATGAAATCAATTAATGTCGAGTCCAAGAGATTTTACGAGACAGAATACATTATGGAATCAATAATCTCTAAGGTTTTTGAGAAATTCAAAGTTGAAATAGTCATAAATGCTCGAATGCGCACTTTTTCCTTCGAAAAGAGTGCCTTTTTGCCGTGCATTGGAGCCTAATACAGTGTGCTCCCCCGATATCGCTCTGTTACTTATGGTTTAGAGAAAATACTACATTCTCTAAACGCGTGTGATTTCGTACACCCGTGTGTCGAATCCATCACAACATCAACAACTAAGTAAGATTTTTTTGACATTTTTTTAGGGCGACATTGAAAGGTCTAAAGGAATTGACCTCAAGCCCTACTTCGCACATTAGTCTTGTATCGTTTCATAAAGGGCCATGATCCTGGTATGGGCGCCATATGTTTGTTTTATGGAGGGACAAATATCAAGTTTTGGGCCATCTATAAATATGTGTACTTTATTGTTTCACTACTAATATATTTATGTTGTACAAAGTTGTTTTGGTTGAACACTCCCTACTGTGTTTGTGTGCTAGTGTATCCATAGACTAGACCTAGGAAGTGCTAAGGGGAATTCAACAATACCTAATGTGAAAAAAGTATTAGTAATGAAAAAAAAGATACATTGAAATAGTTACAATTCGAATTGATTTATTTTCTTCAAACATAACTTAGATGAACATTTAAGAGATTTTATCATACTTTTATTCTATCAAAACTTCAATGGACCCGCATTGATCAAACTAAAGGTAAGTAAATTTAGTCTAATAACATTATATGAGGTAACACTTATAATTTAATGTCAATGTCGAGCTAAAGAGAGGATTATCTTATGGGTTGGGCCACGAGATCATAATTTAAAGGATACAAAATATGTCATCTCGTATCTTACATGAGTTTTTAAAAGTATATAGTAATTTATTTTAAGGAAAGTTAGGTGGTTTGATTAGATGGCCGTAGAGGTAGGTTTCACACTATCCCTACTCGGTGTTCAAATATCCTATAAGATCTTGGCACATTGTGATAAGGCTAGAAGGGTAGGTTCCCTACATGAGTGAGATCCCCTTCGGTGGTATATTTCTAGACATCTTCGAATCTCTCTTTACAAGTTACAAGTTTCCTCCTATGTGTTGGGCTGGTTGATTCTTAACATTAGCCTAGAGTTTATAGTGTACTCAACAAGATTTTATTATGATAATTTCCCTAAAAAATCATAAGAAACCAATAATTGTAGCTCGAATCTGCAAGGGTGAAACCTCCTTATACAATAAATACAATGAATAAGACAATAATTGATGATCCTAAGACTATGTCATATATATATATATAGGAGACGAAGGAATACAATTATAATCAAATGGGAGCATGCGGTTTTAGTCACATAACAATATAAGAATAGAAATGTAATCACTCAATATCTAGGGGGTTAATAAGGGTTTTTTGGGGTTAACATAGGGGCTTATATAGGGCTTCTGACACGCCCCTCCCCCTTAATTATTTTTTTTCCTCGACACTTGACTATTTATGGGTGTTTCTACATGATACCGAAATGTTATGCAATCCTTACTACTAAAAAATGATAAGGAACCAATAATTATAGTCAACTTTGATGGGCAAAACCTCCTTATACAATAAATACAATAAACAAGACAATAATTGATCATCCTAATACATATGTCTCCTTAGTATATATACTAAGACACAAAAGAAATACAATTATAATCAGATGAGACCATGAGAGGAGTTCTAATCTACATAAAAATATAGCAATAGAAATGTAATCATTCAATATCTAGCATTTAATAAGGGGTTTTTAACATGGGGATTATATATGGCTTAAAAAAATATTTTAATCTCACACAAATAAATTCAAGAGAGTCATAAAGCCCCCTAAATCTAAAATAATATAAAAAAATAAACACAAACTTGGCTCAAAAAAATAAACCTAATACGAAGTACAAACATATGAAAAATAATTAATTTTTGTAAGCTTGGCAAGACTACATCTTTCATCATGTCCAATATATCCCCCCTAGCAAGGTGGGGGAATTGAATCGCTGATTCTTCACATCAAGTATTTCCTCATCAAGTATTGCCTCGAGGTGACTTCACATCGCCCATTGCCTTAAGAGACCACCAAACCACCATCTATCCAAGACCCCATAGACATTTTCAATTTGTTTTATTAAAACTAGATCAATTTTAATTTTATATTGAAATACATTATATATATATATATATATATATATATATATATATATATATATATATATATATATATATATATTATTGAAAACATATATTATTATACTTGCACATTTAATTTTTCTTTGACTTTGTATTAGTTTAGCTTTGACCAAAAATTTATGTTGTTTATCCAAAGTTTAATAATGGGGAATTTTTTTATTTTTTTATTATTATTTTTTAAATATATTTATTTGTAATATGATTGGTTGAGGTATCATTATTGTTTGTTTAGTAACTTCTACTTCTATTTCTATTTCTATTAGTTATTAATTTTTTGTTTTTTTGTTTATTTCATTTTTTTATTTAACTTTGTGTCATTTTTATAATATTTCTATTTTCATGACTTTTACTATTTTCTTCATTCTCTATTTTAGCATGTCATTACCTTTTCATTTTTAGTCGCACTAATTTCTGACTTGTGGATTTGTATTTGTAACTAGATTGGTTGATGAGTAAGACCAACGATTACCCCAACATTTGTAGCATCAACTCAATTATTTTAATTATTTTTTTTGGTAAGCTTGGCAATGTTACATCTTTCATCATGTCCAATATATCCCTCCCGGCGATGGGTGGGGAATTGAATCGGTGACTTCACATCAAGGATTGCCTCGGGTGACTTTACATCAGCCATTGCCTTAAAAAGACCACCGTACCAATCAGGACCACCATTTATCCAAGACCCCATAGACATTTTCAAATTGTTTTATCAAAACTAGATCAATTATATATATATATATATATATATATATATATATATATATATATATATATACACCCTGCATATTTAATTTTTTTTGCTTTGTATTAGTTTATCTTTGACCAAAAATTTATGTTGTTTATCCAAAGAAGTTTAATAATAGAATTTTTATTATTATTATTTAAATATATTTATTTGTAATATGATTAGTTGAGGTATTATTATTGGTTGTTTAATAATTTCTATTTTTATTAGTTACTAATTTTTTGTTTTCAATGTATTTCATTTTGATTGAATTTTTTTGTTTTTATTTTTTATTTTTTATTTTTTCTAATATTTCTATTTTCGTGACTTTTAGTATTTTTCTTCATTCTCTATTTTAGCATGTCATTACCTTTTCCATTTTTTAGTCGCACTAATTTATGACTTCTGGATTTTTAGCTCGGTTCATGATTTCTGACTGAGCATCTGAAGCATCTTCAACTCAATTTTCCAGGAAAGTATCCAAAGGCATATTATTGTCGGTTGAAAATTGCTTTATCCCATGGTTTCTCTTCTATGAAAGATAATCTTCATTCCATATTTTTTCAAGTTTGGAAAACCTTTTATATCAAATGCTTCATAGTGGGATCGAAATTGTGGATTCAAATAAAGATTTTGATGTGACTTGAAGGTAGATTATAGTGATTATTTTAAAGGCCAAAGTGTTCACTTTATCATGATATGGATAAATTTGTGACTATGTGTATATTTAAAAGAGAGATGGTATAGTTAACTAATTGTTTCATGTTCTAAACTAATTTTTATAGGAATTTGTCTCTGAAAAATTTGTAATTAACTCTAATATTTATATTGTTTATATAATGATATGTAGGTGAATTTACGAATAAAATCAGATTCCATTACTATTTGCTAATTTCTGCCTAGTGATCACTAAAGTATTCAACTGCAGTTGGTTGGTTCAAGAAAACAAAAAAATGAACATCTCAATGCTAATTGTGATGTTTGTTAGAGTGAAAATAGGGGCGGGTTTTATTTTTGTTAATTAAATGAGGTTAAATTTTCCTTGGGTTACACAATTTCATGAATTTTAGTGGCAAATAAAAATTAGTTTAAAGAGAACTTAAATGTTTTTTTTAAGTGTTAAGTTATCATTTATTTTATTAAAAATTAACAAAATTAATTTCATTTTTTTAAATATGGAATTTATGTTTTTAAAAAGAGTTATTCAAAATATATAAAATGTCAAAATTACAATCTATTCGTATCATCTTTATTACAACTATGGACATTTTTCACTACCACCTAGCAAGGCTTCAATTAGAAATTTTCCACAGATATTTGAATTCATAGTGGAGAAAAAACAAACATCCACAAAACATGATGTTTCCACACACCGAAATAAACACCCACTCTCCCCACATAGATATTTGATATCTCAAATTAATTGCATATAATTTTGAGTAACAAATCCCTTTTCACATCGACCGAAATTTCGACATTGAGCCTTCCCCATTAACTTAGATACATTTTCCAATCCTATTGAAGAAGACCAAAAGTTTGGACATTGAGCCTTCCCTTATTAAATGAGATACATTTTCCAATCCCATTGAAGAAGACCAAGTTTGGACATTGAGCCTTCCCATGTAACTTAGATACATTTTCCGATCCCGTTGAAGAAGAGGCGACGAGGGTTAACTTTCTAGAGACCTTTTTTCGTTCTTGTTGAAGAGAGAGAGTGTGACTAGGGTTTGATGTTGCGTAGTTGGGAAGTGATGTCACAGTGCGCATCCCACCCAATCCAAAACCAAGTTGGTAACTATCCATGCAAAAATTCATATTATTATGATGATTGATTCATTACTTGTGATTTCATATTATTATGATGAATCCCTCCTGTTGTTATGTTAAGGTGAATTTCAATCATTTTAAAGTAATTCGATTCCAATCCATTGTCTCTTATGGTAGTAGTAAGTGGTTGGAATTTTAGTTTCCTACATTATCCTATAATAATACATTGAGAATTAATCTTTATTTGTCCTTCCACACCCACATGGAAGATTTAAAGGAGGTTGAAAGTCCTTTCGTGGGTTGTGAAATTATTTTATTATCAGCTTAATATATATTGATTTCTACATTATATTTTGTGAGCTTATGTTTTGTTAGTTATTATGTATGGTACAAAGCTAATTATAGTGGCACACTTTTACAAGTATCATAAGTCATGAACTATCATAAGTCATGAACTTTTGCACGTGTTGTGGGTTTTGTAGTAGAATTTTAGTTTAACTTTGCACTAGAATTTCCAAATTTTCATAATAAGATAAATTAATGTCATTTTTGTTATTGAATACATGCTTACATTGTATTAACATTTATTTATTGTCCCAAAATATATATTCTTTCACATAAGATTTGGGAACTCCTTAGCACATGTTTGATATTAAAAATTATGTTGTATATTGAGCACTTATATTCTGATTTTGGAGCTATATTGTTAATGTGTTTCATCATGTTCTCAAGCCAAAGAACCTCTTTACTAATGTGGATTGCAGGCTCAAAATTTGTGACTTTGGTTTAACAAGAGTTTCCTTCAATGACACTCCTATAACAATCTTCTACTTATTGTATGGGCTTGTAATTGTTTTTTATTCATAGTTCATAATTGAATACTTTTTGTCAAGAAATTTATTTTAGATCAGACCTGTTTGCTTCACTTGAGGTAATGTGCTAGATGTGTTTTGAATATACAACTATGTGGTTTGTAGGATTATGTTGCTACACTTCACTTGAGGAATATGATAGATGTGTTTAGAATATACAACTTTGTGGTTTGTAGGATTATGTTGCTACATGATGATACTGTGATCGCGAGTTATGTTGTTCATTTTTTCTCAAAATATATTGTTTTGACTTGTGAAGTGTTTGAATATACAACTTTGTGGTTTGGAGGATTATGTTGCTACATGATGGTAAAATACCAAGATCTGAGTTATGTTGTTCATTTTTCTCAAAGATATTGTTTTGACTTGTAGAAGCTAGGTTCACATTTTTTATCCATATTTAAGTTTTTTTTAAATGGTAATAATTTGAATTGTTTATATGTGTTCATAGGAAACTTCATTTTTCAGTGTTCTTCATTCTTGGTTTCCATGCTATCTGTCATATTGTTGCTTAGGTGAATAACCTATTAATAGGAAAATTTAACTATTATATGGAAGTTTATTACTATGTGTTGTGATGTTTTCTACATACGTGTTATCATAATTAGTATGGAAAAATAAAAAGTGGTATAAATATGGCAAAGCCAGAAATATCATTCATATTTTGTTGTTAGTTTTCATGTAATTGATCTTCTTGTCATGACACAACTGTATTCATCAAGGGAAATAATTTTTTGAGGAAATGAACCAAAAATAGCATGAGAGGGTAGAGGTATGTTTCCTTGGGACACGAAGTTGGGTGTGGAAGAATAAACATAAATGACATTTTATAGAGACTTTTCTTGAGATGAAAAAATTTGTCTTGAAGTTGATGTATCTAGTCCATGAAGTTAGATGCCTTTGCAAGTCGGATTCAATAATTTTTTGTTCTTTGGTGAATGACTCTAATACTATGGGTAAAATTTAATGGCAATGATGGAAGTTTATTACCATACCCAGAGGAAGTGCTTGTTACGATGTTTTATACATATATATTTATCAAAATTACCATGGTAAAAAACAAAATATGGTATAAATATGACAAAGATAACACTATCATTTTTACATTGCGTTGTTAGTTGCCAGATACTCTGACCTTTTATCATGAAGCACAATTCTGATTCGTCAAGGGGAAACAAATTTATGAAGAAATGAAACAAAAATAGCAAGAGCAATGTAAAGGATTTGATTATGGACGGATAGAGTTGGATATGGATTTTTTATCCAACTTTCCTCGAAAGTCAAAAAAATTTCTTAGGGAGTGATCTCTATCTAGTACATGAAGTTGGACTCTTTGCAAGTCAAATTCAATATTGATCTCCTCCGTCTCAATATTCCGGCTTTTCGTTGGATTTTTCATATAATTGTTATCTTCCACCTTACAATCAATCAAGAACATTTAGAATTGTCGGGAAGAGGTGCTATGAATCATGGTTGTTGAATTACTAATGTTAGTATCATAATTGTGTTTAAATTTTAACTTGCTTTTTCTTATATGAAAAGTCTTGTCTTTTTAAGGTTGCCTTTAAATTAAATTAAATATTACGGGTCTTATATTTTGGTACATTGGTTAGCTTTTCCTTTTTTTTACTTCGAGTGTCTTCTTTGAACAAATGGAGATGGGAAGTTCATTAGATACACTTCTGTGGACAATTCCATAGAGCAAAGAAAGATAATTTCCTTAGGATTCATATATAAGAGCATTTTTTTCCTCTTTGTTGTGTACAACATACCACTTGCAATGATGTAGCCACATATGAGACACATTCTTGTGAGCTAGTTAGACATTTTTTCCTCTTTTTTTGTGTTAGCATACCACTAGTAGTGATATGGCCATATATGGGACACATTCTTACATCTCATTGGGAAAGACCATTTAATATCTTTGAAGCGGGGAAATGTGCAAGATGGATGGTTGACACTTTGTTTGCTTCTTCTCACTTCTTCAACCCTCATGAAATTTCTTCAATCACAAGTAATAAAGAGGTTGCAATAACAAACAATAACCTTTTCAATTGGATGAATGTGAAGCACTTCTATTACTACATCTACATTATGGAAATTATGGATGAGTAATACACATTTTCTTTAAACCTTACCAATGGTACAATTTTAAATCCCAACCAAAAAGCCACGAGCCAATTTTATGTCATATCATTGATCATAATATTGTGCATGTTAGAGCCAATTTAATATAAGAAGAGTAAGATTAAATATTTTCCTTAATGAGGATCAACATGCCATAGTAGAAAGGATGCTTAGCTAATCTTGATAGGAATTGTCAAGTATGGAAAGCTATTGATCATCATAACTCCATTTTTCTTTGCAAAAGAAGTCATGTTTGAAACAAGACATCATTTGAGAGATAAGTTTAGTTCCATATTCCCCATACCTTCATTGCCATAAACACAATTTCATTAATCTCTATATCAATCATGTGCAATTCCCATAAACATTGTAGGAAACAAATAGTTGTGCAAAGCAAGTTTCTTGGAATTGACATCTCATTCACAAGCTCAAACTAAGTTTCTCCATATCAATTTTGAACAAAACATTGCAAAAGAAATAAAACACCACGTTAGCACAACATTTTAAATTTTATATCTATTTTTATTTATTTATTTATGAAGCATTTAATTAATTGAAAAGCTCGCAGCCTTCCCATGATCCAAACTCGAGCTTTAGCTATATTTAAACTAAGCGTAGCGATATTAACTACTACGTAGCACTTATTAATTTACAATTTAAAATTAGAATTTCACTTACATCTTCCACTTATATTTCATTAAATATATCAACTCGATCATCCGAATTAAAAAAACATAACCAATATTCAACATTACTCTTTTCACCATTTTCATCGTTAACAACACTTTAAATTTATCTAAAAACTACGTTATTGGGTTATCTAGAGTAAAACTTATTATTGATCTCTAACAAATAGTAATGCATGTTACAAAATTCATATAACTTTAATTTTATTAAGCTCTTTATGGGATGATTACAAGTGAATTTTATATTTTATCCTCTTGCTTTGTTTTGATTGATTTAAAAATTAGTTAGTGATGTCATCGTAGTTCAATATTTAGTCAATGGGAGGTGGTTCATTAGCGCGTTTAGTGAACTTTAATCTCTCAAAATTTCATTACCTTGCAAGTTTCCATATCGACCTATACACATATAGCATAAAACCAGACTGCTTTAGCATCCCGAACAACTATTCAACTTCCATGGCATACGAATGAAGGCATTCTATCTCAAATCCTCCTCGTAAATTGAATAGTTATTAAGATTTATGAGAATAAAAGCATTTCCCACATTATAGTTTTATAAATAAATTTTTACTAGTGTATAAGTATAAACATGTATGAAAAATAAATTTTCTTAGTAATTATATTTTTAAATTAGAATAAATTAAGATAACATTTTTTGGGATAGATTTAATAGTATATTTAATTTATTTTAATAGTATAATAGTATATTGTCAAGTCCTACTAGCATAATTAGTTGAGGATGGGCTTCTGTCAACTAAGGCGACCCAGGATCAAACGGGGGTGGTTGTGCCACTCGTGCTAGGGGAGGAGACATGCTAAAATCCAGCTTAGCTAAGGGTTGGTGTGGCCTAGGCCGGAGTGTGATCCCCTGAGTGACTTTGACCTGATTAGATGCCCTTGGGTCATGGCTCCTCAAGCCACGTGTCAAGCCTGGAGGAACACGTGACAACTTGACAAACAAACAAAAGAATAGTATAATAGTATATTTTTAAATTATTTAGTGATAAGATAATAGAATAAATAAAACATGATAGCTTTTTTTTTCATTTTTATTAATAGACCTAATAGTATAATTGATTCAATATTTGTTGTTTTTGTTGCATGAAACAAGTCAATGATCCTTGATGTGTTGTCATATTGTTTAACCACCTCTCGTGGATCTTTAATATATGGTGATGCATTTGTTAACTATTGCATGTTGGTTTTAGTCTAACAACAATCATGCTCCATCGAAAATGGTATCAAGGTATAGGGATCACAAGTTAAATATACACTCGGCATGTTTGAGAGGGGGATATTTTTGCACAAAACATTCAATGCTAAATGGTGTGTCATGACATGGTTTAGCCACTTCTCGTGGATCTTTAAACTGTCTAGAGATGCATTTGTTGACTAATGTCTACGGGTTTTGGTCTAATGGCAAGCATGCTCCATCAAAACAGAGTTATATTGTTGGCGGTGTGTATTTTCATTGATGTCAAAGGTGATTACGATGATCAAGCCTCATAGGGTTGAGTAAGGTGTCAAGGTAGATGAAATTTGGTGCTTCCGCGACATAGCCACATGGAAGACGAGACTTTGCACAATACAAGATTGAGCAGGGTGTTTTGCACAATGAAGAGTTAAGCGAGATGTTTAGAGAAAAAAAATGCCAAGTATGGTGTTGGGAGTGTTTTCATGGCACACCCACATAGGCATTGAATGAGAAAATTGATGTTTCAATGATTGAAACTTAGTGTTTCTATGTCGATTGACTATGAGAAGATAAATGACCTAGATCTAAACTCGGGCATGAATATCACCGCCTAGATTTATATCAAGCTCACAACATGCACAAGAGGTTACAAAGTGTGTATACGCACACAATGGATCTAGCAACAACTGAACAGCTGTGATCCCTCGCCTAGATCCATATCGGGCTCACACACATGAGTGTTGGTTAAAGCGAGGAATACATATGATCTGACATATGGTATGACATGGAAATGTTATGACGTGACACCACATGGACAACGTGTGACAAATTCAATGATGTAGCAATAACAATGAGTGACATGTGACAATCATTTTTTTGGTTGAATTGGATGGTAGATTAGATGATTGCGATGATGATATGTAAGCACGCTAATTGGTTCTTGTCAACAAGTGACTTTGAAATTGACATGGAAATGGTGGGTTCCATACTGTGAGCACTCGGTACCAAAGTCCATTTTTGTATAAAAAATCCAAGGTCGGTATCCGAGTATGACATTTAAAAAATTATGTGCCCGATGACATGGAAGTAGATACACATGGCGTACAATTATTGGTCCCATTGTGGCTTGATGTGGAAAAACTTTGAGGTCATGTGGACTCACACTAAGATTGTGTTTGCAAGTTTTTTACTGTTGTATTGTATTTTGTTGAAACACCTAAAAAGCCAAGGTTTTAGTCCTGAGGTGCGAGAAAACCATAGAATCAACCTTTAGGGACCCATACCAAGGTATCGCAGGATGATCGACTAAGAAAAACCTTTCCAATATGCAACAACCCAATATGACAGGAAAATTGACAATATGATTATTATTAAGTTTGAAGAGAGATTTGATCAGTCGAAGTTCTATCTACAAGTACCAAAATGAATGAAAAGTGAAGCTTCCAACATGAGTAGTCCTATGTGACATGGAATATGTTGTTAGTTTCGAGTGAATATGTCTGTTAGTTGTAAATTTTTCTATCTAGATGTCGCAATTGGAGTATATAGGGGTTGTATGTTACAGATCGAGGGCCATAACACTCACTCATGAATGCTCATTGGTATAACACTCGTGAAGCTAGGATCTTCTTAATAATATTCAAAGTATTTGGTATTTCATCACTAATTCATGGCAACTAGCTTGGTTATGTGAAAGTGCCAAAGTCCAACACCCAAAGGCTATGAGCCTAGGCACATCTTTGATATAATGTAGCTTGATATGTGAAGGAGATGGTCATGAACCTCAGTCACAGGGGTTAAGGAATAAACTATGAGAGCTAATCATCATCGTGATAGGAGATGCAAAGGGAAAATGTATTGTAAATTTGGACGAAATTGAGTTATCTATTTGGCATCAATAGGAATATGAATTGTGTTGATAAAGGTCTTGAAATTGGTGTGTAAGATCTAGAGGAGTCAAGGAATTGCTAAGAGTGTGTAGGCACACTGAACTAAGTGACCCAAATGGCCCAAAATACCATGGGTCAATACCATGGATTGATACCCATGGTAAAAGAAGCATATGAATCACGTAAATATAGAGTTGAATGATTGAAGTTGTTGTTGAACTTGTGCATATGTGACTATGAGTGAATTGTCGTAGATATTTTGAAAATGTCAAGAAATGAAGAGAGTCGTAGTGGGCCAAGTAAAGCGTAAGCTAATTTGAGTAGGATGTAGAGACTATCCCGATACTATTTTTGTTTTTTAAACAATAAAAATAAATTTTGAATATAACCATAAGCGAGATAAACATTGGAAAACTTATAGATAGTAAGGAATTTACATCACATGTCCATGAATTACAATACATTCCACCTATCATCTGTTTTACATTTTATTAACCATGGGCACAACAAAGTCATATTACAAAACATCATAAATACAACATGTACCTTTCACTCAGAGAGGATATTTGATCTTGGCCTTGCCACTACTTGCAATACCTTGTTTTAATCCACCTACAAGTTTGAATGTTGATGTGCTCGACCAGATGTAGTAACCCACTAGTTGACCTTCCATCCTACTCCTTGGGTACTCTTCTTCCATGAATCCCAAAGTTTCGCAATGGGGTTGTACAATAGAGGAAGTGGTGATAGCTGATAGAGGTGAGAACTCCTTGGCTCATGAGTCCCATCTCTTTATACCTCTACCTCATCAAACCCAATTATAGCTCGTAGCCACTCACAATGACATAATCTCATCCATCCAACAATAGGGTAAGCAAAATTCCCTTTCTCCCATGGATTTCCCCTTATTTTATAGGGAGTTTCATAGGTGACACTTGGAACTCCATGCATAATTAATTATTTATTGATCCAAAAGTTTGATTATTCACCCACACATGTCATCCTCTCACCAAGGTTCTCCAAAATTATTACTTGAATTTTCATTCAAAAATAATATTTTTCCTCACCCCTAAAAAAGACTCCTATTTCTTCTCCTAGTTGTTTCGTGATCCCACATTTCCTACTCCTTCATTTTGTTCATTATCAAGTCAATTGACTAGAGTCTCAAAATTAGCCCCCTAACTACCTCCTAACTTAACTCAGCTTTACCTATTAGATGGATATTCTTATGTTGGCTCAATGCCACATGGGGGTTCTCTAAATTTCCCCATTTTAATTTTATTAATCTTTATTTTAATTCACCACCCTCTTTTCTTAATAGAGTTTGAATATTTTTGGATTAATCTTTATAATTAACTCTATGTCCCTCTTAACCATTTTTCCTATTAAAATACTTATGTTCATTATATACCTAATATTTTTTCCAATGTGGGAAGGGTATAGTTGTGATGGTACAATATTTTTATTTCTTCCTATTCTCCTTTTACTCCAAGTTTTATTCTCTATTTAATTGCCTTGGTTCTAACCTCATTTACCACTTGATGTGAGTTAAGTAGGATTTTCATATCTTGATTATATTTATTAGTTTATTTTTTATGACAAGGGTTCCAAGTCGCCGTGCCCTTCAAGGAATTTATTTTTAAGTTCCAAAGGTGCCACATCTAACTCGTTTCTTCTTGATGCCAAGGGTTCCAAGTCGGTCTATGCCCTTCAAGAAATTCCCTTTGAAGTTTCAAGGAGATGCCACAAAACTTTCCCTTCAGAGACATCAAGTGCTATGAGGGGGAAATATAGGTGCAGAAGATAGAGATTGTTATCATCTCTCACGTGCTCCATTATAGTGAGAGTAATGGTGTTGGGGATCAAGGAATTTACCTTGGTGCATGCCCCCAAGTAAATCTTCTTGTGTAACCCAATTTTGGATCCACCCCCATGACATCGTTATCTTTTAAGGGAAAATGTGTCCCAACCTTTTCTACCTCCCAAGTCACTACTTGAAGTGTTAAAGGTGTGAAATCAAGGACATTGTCCCCACCCCCAACCAGCTGCAATTTCATCCATTTGTACAACCCCACCACGTGTGATTCATTCATCTAAGAAGCTAACCTATGCCTACAACCACTAACATGTCGCTTCTGAATTTATAACAAGATTCAAATTGAACTTTAAAATCAAATACAAAATATTTCATTTCCATCGAACTAGATGTTGTCGAATCATCACATGTGATTTCATATGGTGTTTTTCGTACTATACGATAATCATCGTCTGATACTTGAAGTTTCACAATATTGAGTCATTTTCATAATCAGCATCATCAACATGACATATTCATCCACCTCGTTGTTCATTGTGAACTAGGACTAATGTAAGTAGTCAACATAAGTAACGCATCCATCACAAATATCATCATCATAAAATCAGTAGAAAATGTACATATCCATCAAAGTTTTCATTATCATGCAACATCAATAGAAAACATGCATATCCATCAAAGTTATCATCATCAATAAAACATGCGTATCCATCAAAATTGATCATCATCAATATAAAACACACATATCCATAAAATTTTTCACAATCATAACATTAATAGAAAACATCCATATCCATCTAAAGTTATCATCATCCTAATACCAACTTGGATATAAACACATCCATCACATCCACTAATAGTAGATTCAAGTGTCTAGATACTCAACCTGAGGTCCTAAAAGAATAATGTGTGAGACTTAAGGCTAAATCAATGTTAATTTCATATCAAGATCAATCAACTAGAGCGAGGGCATCACACAAAGAAAGCCTAAATAGATTGAACTAAAAAAGCTAGAGTGTCATTACGAGTGCATATTATGTAGAGACAAAAGACAAGATCAAATTAGATTTGAGACCTAAGTAGCAGTAAAATGTTAAGCTGCAGGTATGTCAAATGTTGAGAGTTGAAAAGAGAAAATATCATAAGTGAAATGAGTAGGCCTTAAGTTTATCATAAGTGAAATATCATACTTAGAATGAAGGAAGAAAACTAGCTGAGAAACATATATTAAAATTCAAAACTCTAAAATAGTGGGGAGATTGGTGTCTCCTACAACTTAGATGCCCGTAAATTTGGGGATTGGTGTCTCTCTTCAAGTTGGTGCCTCGTAAATTATGGGATGGGTGTCTCCTTTTGGTTACTGGTTAATAAATTAATAGAATAATAGGATTAGTGCCCATATTCATATATAAATAATAATTTTTTATATGGTTTTATCCCATATCGGTTTCCATAATTCTTAGTCTCTTGATATATGTGTGGGTAGTTTGATTTTATGGTGTTTATCGTGTTAGTTTATTAGAAATAGTTTGAAGTTTTTAAAAGATTTTCACTATATATAACATTTATTAAGCCCCCTTTCCCCCCTCAATATTATTTTGAATTCAACAATTGGTATTAGAGTTAGTTTCAGCTTCAAAACCAATTTAATAGCCGGAAGGAAAAACCTACAAGGAAAATGACCAACCAAGAAGGTTCTTCTTTTAAACAAGCCTTTGTTATTCAATGGAAATAACTATGCCTTCTAGGAGATCCAAATTAGGGCCTATATATAGTCTCTTGTTACAAATGTTTGAAAAAGTGTAGTAGCTAGTTACTAAACGCCTCCAACACCCCCCAACTAATGAAGTCTGGAAAAAAAGAATAATTAAAATAATTATAATTTCATGCATGTTATTATGTGTGGTATTGTAGGATAAGAATATATCAGGGTTATGTAGCATGATACATCTAAAGCCATGTGGGGGAAATCTTCTCAAATATGAATGAGATATTAATGTAAAGCATGCAACACTTCAAGCTCTCACATAATGTAGTTAGAAAGTTTAAAATTGAGTGAAGATGTGAAAAATATAACAAGTTTCTTTTCTTATAGTTTATGATATTGTAAATACCATCAAAAGACTTGGTGACAAACTTGATGAAGATACAAATGTACAAAAGGTATTGATATGATATATTTCCTATAGACTTGATGCAAAAGGTTGTCAGCATACATAGAATAACTACAAGAGTTGGATAAACTAACTATGGATGGGATTTTGGAATTCTAATTGCATATGAGATGAGAGAAAAAGAGAGAATATCTTGATCTAAAGGGAAAGGAGAATAATTTAAAGCCACAAACAAGTCAAAATAACATAAAGATAATGATTTCTTTGGCCACGGGTCCGACGATGAGGAAGCTAACTTCATAAGGAAATTGAAGAAAGGATCCATGCAAATGATGTTATAAAATCAAGGAATTTGTAGATTAATATTGATTTTCCTTACTTGATAATTACTTGTGATATTTTTTAGCCGCATTTTATTATTATGTTTTACTTCTTCATCAAGAAAATTATCAAAAACATGAAGATCAAAAAACACAAAGAACACAAGATATAGGCTCCATGCTTAGAGAAAACCCCCACAAGCTCGGGGAAAACCCGAACAATCTTCTTATTATAGAATCAAATCAAAATGATACCTCCAAGACCAAAATACCAAGTCCAAGACCTCCTCAAGCTCCAAGTCAGCCCTCCCACATGATCTCCTCCAAATAAGACAACACTCACCAAAGTCAACAAATTTCGACCTCTTCACAAACAGCTCTAATCAAATTATAAAAACCCGTAACTTTAGGTTTTCAATTTGGCTTGCAACTTCGGCCCTAAAATTCACACAAAAAACCATAATGTGCTTGCATGTGTGGATTTTTTTATTTATTTAAAGATCTTCTTACTTACGCCCTTGATTTTTCCTTATATCCTTAACTTTTCTCCTTAAAAACCTTCTTGTATTACTAGCAAATTAAACCTATGGCAAGTGCTCCAAAATGAGTAAAAGTATTCATGTTATATATACACTCTTCAAGAGTTAAAATATGCCTCTTTTAGGCCATCTTCATCTTGGTAGGGCTGATTTGGTGTTGGGAGTGAAAATTGACTTTATAAAAAATAAAGAAAAATAATGTTTCTTTGTTAATACAAATTTTCCAAAAAGGGTATTTTACATATGACAATAATTATTTTGACTCATGACAAATACTTCTTGGACTCTGACACACCCTAGGAGCATGAAATGCATAATTTAACTAGAGGACTATTAAATGGAGCAAGAAACCCATGCTTGAAAAAAAATATTTTCTTTTTCTTCTTTTTTCTTGATACATAAATTATACAAAATGACATAAGTACAAATACAATTAGGAATACTAAACCTAGTTAATTTCCCAACACTCCCTATTAACTAGGGACTGTATTCATAATGACTCAATAGCTATATTTCAAATTGAAATATTCTCATAAGAAGGGTACAAATTGAAAAACATAAACAATGATAATATCATCATAGCCATCATTGTCACATTAGCAAGGATTTGATAGGTACAACTGCTTCTTTCCACAATATCGAGGAGTGCAATGTTGGGAGGAAATCCATGGGGATGCCACACTACCCTCACTAATGTACATAGTCCACCTAGGACACCCAGAGTATTTCCTTCACTAGACCATTTCCCTCAAGGAAATGCCTTTCCATCGGGCCATTCATTATCCAAGTCTATGTACTTGACTTAGGATCTCCCATCCCTAAACCATCATAGTAAATTAATCAATCATGTTTGTCCAAGATTCTTATCCAATCTATCATTCTCCCCATTCATGTCCATGTACTCATATTAGGGATATTATTCCTAATTATTCACGTACTTTGACACAAGGAGAACCATGCAAATTAAAAACCATCATTATCCATATATGTGATGCATGTAGCGGACTTACAAAGGTGGTTAGTCCTAGCCTATTACATGAAATAGGGAGAAACAATGTCCAATATTACTCCCTCTAGACCCGATAGGATAAATCCATGCTCACTCCCTCTCAAATAGGGAGAATTAATCAACAAGCCTTCGCTTGTGTCGAAGCACTATACTTCCCTTACATCGAGCTTTCTAGTTATATGTGTATATTTCTCAACCAACCCTCTTATCACTGATTTTTTATCATATTGTAGCCTCTTGAACTAGGAATCCAAATCTTCCTCCCTAACAAACTTTCATGATCTTGTACTTGAGGTCTTAACCAACTGCATTTTCAACACTACTTCTTGCACTACAATTCTACTTGCACTACCTCGCTACCTTGAAGATATTCCATCACATAGTTCCTTCAAAAATTGATTATCATGAGGTTATCCAATCCATTATTTTGAATACAACTTCTACCTAACCTTTCCAAACTCATTCTCTATTAGTCAAACATAACCTCAAAACAAAAATATTTCTACCTCATAGTTGCTAATATCATATTTCCAAAATAGTCAAATCTTAGGGTGTTCAAGTAATCCTTCTTGTTACTCTTTTACATACTTTTTAGATGACTATCATTAGCCCTGTAACTATCATATTGTTACTTAAAATTGACAACCATTAGGGTAAAAATCAAAGCATCTGGATTTCAATAGGATCCAAAATTTCTAGCAAAATATTTTCCAAACACAACTCACTTGATAGTGAATGTCCAATGCTTCATTGTCCTTAGGGTTTTAAAAAATTCTCCCACACAATGGTGAACCAACTCTATTATTTAGTGTACATATATATTCTTCAAGTTTTCTCTCTAAACAATCTTAGATATAAGCTCCGCACCATTTGACCCGTCGTAGAAGCTTCATTGTACCCGCAAAACATAACAAAAAAACCCTCACCAAAGGACCCTTTTCTTGCATAGAGTTTTCCATAGAGAGTGTGATTTTGCTTGGAAATCATGACTAGACATCTCATCCTCCAAAATAGATCCTTATTTCAACTTTAAAATACATAGAATTTTCGTGCAGTGTTCGTGCCACTATAGAGAATCCTCATTTTTCTCGAACCTAGCCTTCTAGACTTTGGCCAAATGTCCTTCAAATATCATTCCTTCAAGCTCTAAATTTATTCCTCTCCTAGCATGTAACTATAGGAATTCTCTTTACAAGTCTGCACATAGGGCATAATGAACACCTACTTTATTTCTTTCAAACAACCACAATATGACCTTCACAAATTTTCTTAAACTAGGACAACTCGACCACCTAGAAAAACACCAACTTAGGAGAAGATACCTACGATTTGAAGCCACTTCCTTTCGGTGTTGCTCATTGTCCCGTGCATACTTTTGGTATGAGCTTTTTACTCTGATTAGGGTACCATTCTAGCCTCAAATTATTTTTCTCTCCCTCCTACATGCATCGTCCAACCTTCATTGTCCTTCTTGGTGTACTCGTCCACCTCTTTTAGTTATCCAAACCATTGTTTAATAACCAAAATAGGGCTCAACCCTACGTGAGATAGATCAAAAGAGTTTTTTCCTTGTCTCCAAGGAATATCAACCTTGTCTCATGCATAGATCAAACTTTTGAATTCAAGCATCTACCATTTTTCTCTTGCTCAAACCTACAATAGACATAAACATAACCAAAAACCAATACATATATTCTTTTTTCCTTGTCACTCCCCTCTAAGCTTAGCTACTCTGCATCGCTCCCCTCTTATGATTATTTGCAATTTGTTTGGATGTGTTAGATTATAGTCTCCTTAGGATCCCATCTCTTCAATCTTAAGCCACATATTAATATCATGGTATGGCTCGGAGAAAGCAAAATAGGATTCTCCAATTTGAAGTAGTATAGTCATGCATTGCCTTAGATACAACACATATCATTGTTTTGTTATCACCCAAAAATTTTCAAAACATCATTGTGTCATGTTTGTTTTTGGTCATGGTTCAAATTTGGTTTAGAATTAAATTTAGGATTTGGTTAAGGGTAGGTTAGATTTTTATAAGTTCCAAGGTCATCATTAAGTTCAAATAAAGTCTTTTAAAGGTCCATTCATTATCAAAATATCCATAATTTCTATTTGGGAGTCATTTCATAAGGTTTTGGGTTAAAAACTTTGCAATTAGCCAAGAATCCACATTTTCGTAGCACCACTAGTTCAAAAGAGTTGATTTGTGCTACGAAAGCGCTAATAGTTTCATAGCGCAAACCGTGGGAAAATACACTCGCGGGTGTTACTAAAGCGCGATCTTAACCATCTTGTCATTTGGTAGGAGCTGAGAGTGTCGACTTCGTTGGGAATGGTAGGTTAGTAGTATGATAGGCCGGTTAGCATGATGAGATTCAAGCATGTACTTACCCATGTTGCGCTCATAATTGTCATGATAGGAGACATGAATGAGGCATAATCTCGAGTTATGAGATGACATTTCAAATTCAAAATCTTGCTTAATTGGTCATACTCATTTCTCTTGCCTCCATTCGAATTTCTAAGCTCCGAAATGTCAAAGCTAAACTCTCGTCGCCGTTTAATACAAATTTTTTTTCTTCATCTTAATCAAGTGAGGGTCGATATAAACTATTCAAGCTGAGGCCGTTTCATATATTCAAGTCGAGGCGCCGAAGTGTTTTCTTCGAGAATCATGGCGAGAGGAAAAGAAAGTCCACAGAGGGGGACACCGCTTAAGATATGAGCCCGAAAATATGAAGGCCATAATTGAAGACCCAACAAGAATGGAGGCATTCAACATGAGTAGGTTGTCTGCGGTTTTGTGAAAAGCTCCGTGGGTTGCCATACATAGGTGTCTAAATAATTTTCCTTGCACTTCAATGGAACAACTACCAAGGTTTGGATGCATAGTGTGCCAATTACACGAGAGATTATTGCTCGCCGTGACAGAGATACCGAGGGAGTCAAGAAAACTTGGTTCAAAAGTTTTCAAATTTGATATGGAGCCATGCAAAGAATTCATGAAACCCGAGTATGCGGATATGGACCTCAATAATGCTATCCTTAGAGGTCGCATCAAAGACACTTATGCAAAGCTTACGCTCAACATCCAAAGATATTTTACATGTGAAGAGCAAATGACTAAAATATCATAAGGTCTACACATATCATTTTAAGCTACTTCTACATTTCACTCTGGTAATATTTCACTCAAATTTCCTTTCTACATGCATGTAGGAGTCTTGCAAAAATGGGTCGATAAAGTACAAGCCAAATCTGAAGGTGTAAAACATCTTTGTTTCATCATGGTTTGATGAAGTTGTTGATTTTGAATGAGCTTCGTGAAGATAGGTAGGGATTGGTCATCCTTTTTTTTATAAATGGTTTTGAGTTGGAAACCCTAACCCCCGCTAGAAACCCTAAAACTAAAGGAACTCCATCACCACCAAACGACGACATTCCTAGTCAACCCATGGTTGCAAAACCAAAGGAATTTGTAAAAGCTCGAGCCAAGGAGACAAGTTGAGAAAGGACGAGGAGACGGACAAAAATGATTGACACATCAACTCCATCACCCGCAAAACAAAAGTCAAAGAGTGTCAAAGAGGCAAAACGAGAAACAAGTTGCTAGCAAGCAAGAAATCAAAAGAGTGACAAGAAGCCAAGCAAAGTGGCATCAAAAGGAAAGACCGCTTGTTTCAATTTGAAGACATCCCAAGTAATTAAGGGAAATTTAGATGACATCCTTCATGAAATTGATATAGAGGAGACACCCATTGCTCAAGCTTAGTTCATTGGAGAAGATGAGCATAAAGCAAAAAAAGAGCTAAGTCTGCAAACGAAGCTTGAGTTTCTGAGGGAGAAGATGCAGCCTTCATATTTCAAGCAAGAAACCTTTAACTAGGCATGCTAAGAAACTCAAGGAAGGTATCAAGGGAAGTTCACAGATAAATATTGAAACAGACTAAAGCCCATAGAAGAGAGTGGACGATCTCTCATCACCTACGAGTAGAGCATGCAACCAATAGAACAAAGAAGGGAAAACAAGAAATGACAAAGAGTGTCAACATCTTGAAGAGAAATTGAGATTGGACAATCCAAAGAAATTGCCATGATGAGAAAGAGGGCCAGAAAGCATAGTTTTGAAAAGCAGAGTTAAAGAAGAATGAAGGCTACTAGGGAAGGTCAAAACATCGGTTCCATTTCTAAAACTCCAAGAAATGAGAGAAATTTTTCACATGGACAAAGTCCAAAGCAATCAAGGAAGCCAAAATTTTCGTAGTAATAAATACTCACTTGAGAGCTAGTAACAAGAAAATTAAAGATCAAGTGGAAGATTTGGGATAAAGAAATGAAAGTGATTCAAAGATGAGTTAAAGAAAAAAGGTGCAAAATGACAATCATTAAAAAGTCAAAAGCTAAATCAAGTGAAAATTAAGAAGGAACCTCATGAAAACTATGTTTTTCAAGCTCATATGGCTTTTTTTGATTTGATGAAATGCAGTGTTATTTTGAGTTTTGGCACATTTATAGTTTTCTACTTTGGAAAAATTTGGACAAAATCAAGCTCACTCAAAGCAGTTTCAAAGTAGCGCAAATAGTGTAAAAAGAGTGAAAAGCGCTATGAAACTATCAGAAGTGTTTTTCACTCTTTCTCATAAATTTTTGAAGAGAAAAATTATGAATTATGACGTGAAATTTCTAGGGAGGATGTATTAAATGATAATGAAGATAATCTGGAGGAAAGAAGTCAAAATTTTGAAGAAAAAAGGATAAAAGATGTGCTAAGAGAAAAGCGCTACGAAACTATGTTGTTTTCAGTGAGCACAATGTATTACAACTAATTTGAAGACAATGTAAAGATGGTTTGAGACAGTGGAGCTTGGGAGTGATTTTTTGGCAGGTGTTACTTCGAGTTCATAACAACAAAGGACCCTCGAAAATGATGAATTCATGCTCGGTTAGAACATTTCAAAATTGCAAGGGAACCCAGTGCTTAGAAAATGTGGACTGGTTTCCTACTTTGATGGTAGGTCGTAACATTATGGTCATCAATATTTAGGAAAGCCAATCATCTAGATTCTACCAACTATTAATACATTTGGCAAAGGATGTAATTTAATTAAGATAAGGTTTTTATAGATAGGTGATTAAGAGTTTGAATCCTATATATACATAGCACTGCATTTAGTAGATTAGGTTGTCCTTTGTAATAAATATCATGTCATATGGTTAGGCAAGGTGTCAAGAGATCGTGGGAGTTCGAGTGTATCTAACATCGTATAAGGTTATCTTATGTTGTAAATGATCTATAAAATATCAAGAAGTCAAATATGCTAGTGGGTTGGACAAAGTCTTAGCAAAATACTCGTGTTTATTGTAAGTGATCTGTTTTCAACTTAATACGGAGATTTCTACTTAGCCAACTTGAGATTCATAAAGTGTTCTAGTGTGTTATTGTTCTAATTGCATATTTTTACTATCCTATGGTAGTGGTGTTTGTTTATGTTACTCGAGGGATTCATCTTTGATGCTCGACTTCCTATATAGACAAATTGATCGTGCTTTTTATAGTTTCACATGTGTATCTCTTGACTAAAAACTCTGCTATGCCTCAACTTCCATGCTAAGTAGATTGATTGGTTTTTACCGAAACTATTTTGACTCCATAAGCCCAATGTGCACTTGCTGATGCGATTTACAACCAATATCTATCATTTATACTGCTTTATTACCCCCACATAGAGTTAGCCATCTATACTTTATACCCAAATCATTAACCCTTGAGAGAGCCCTCTCAAAGTTGAGAGGCTAAGCCTCAATCAAAATATTGGTTTGAAACGTGCTTGCATGAGATTGATTTGATTAGCAACGGCTTATCATGTCTAATTTTTTGATAACAATTTTAAATTTGCATACGGAATTTAAGAAATAGTTTGTATCACTAAATCTTTAAATTAGAGTAGTATGGAAAAAGACCTTCGAGTTTCCAAATTGTAACTCGGATTATTGTACATGTGTAGCATAGTGTCTTGCATCATGTATGCTATAGTGACTTGGATTTTGAAGCATCCTCATCTTCTTGTAATCTATTATTCATACCTTCACTTCTTTTCAAGCTGTATTCATATTGTCATACATCACTTTGTAGTATTTCTTTGTAATTCGAGATTATGTCATTTATGCCTTAACAACTTAAAGTTTACTTGATCATGCGAAATTTGGATTTTTTTTTCAAGAGGAAGAGATCATATCTAATTGTGTGCGCATCATCTTAGGTACCATTATGTTAGAAACCTCCTAAATATAGGATTCATAATTTTGACTTGGCTTCGATGGTAATCTTGTAAATATGTACATACTTTGCCTTACTCGCAAGTTGTATTCCCATATTTTTGTGGGATCAAAAAAATCAAAAAGAGGGTAAAAAAGTCCTAAATGAAAAATCAAAGGACTTAGAAAAAATAAAAGATACCCCAAAAGAAAAAGATAGATAAAACATGAAAGTGTGCAAGTATAAGTGCCACTACTTTTTGTAGTTGATTATGGCAGAGTGTCAATAAATGCCATAATCTGTGATGAGTTGAAAAATTTAATCTTGACTTATCACCTTTCAATTTCCTAAATGTTGTAGATAGAGAATAATGAATTGTCATATCGTTTAACTATGACAAATTCCATAGTTAGGGTAGTAGAGAATAAAAAGAAAAGAATCCAACAATTCCCCTAATCTGGATTCTTGGATTTGAAATAAGTGTAGAAGTAGATAGTTTAATCGATTTCAAAAAAGAATAAAATGTTGTAAAGGTTGCTAGCAGTGTGGCTGCAAATAACTAAATTCCTTCCCCATAGCCATTTATCATTCTAAACTATCAGTCGTAAAGGCTCAAGGCATTTCCTTGACTTCTATTGGGACCGGACCCAAGGCTCTATGGGCCGATTAGTTCAAAATGTGTAAATGTTTATATTTATCCCTAAAATCACATCATTTTCCATTCATGCATTCATTTCCCCGAAAATCATAAGTAAAACCCCTCATTTACTTAAAAGATATTCTAATCCTCATTTGATTAACTTCCCACATCATTTGAAAGCATAAAACCTTCAAAATTACATTTTATCCTAAGTTGAAGTGATGAAATTATTATAATGCAAATTTGCCTTTAAAACTTCACTTTTCTTAGTTATATTTATGTATTTTGAGTTTCCACTATCCCCTTTGTCATATTAATTTTAACCTATTTATTAATTCCCTAGAAAATAACCCTCTCCTATTAATATAATTCCCTTTTATTAAATAGCCCCCAAAACCCATTAGTATAATCCTTTAGCCAAAGTTATTTATCCCCACATGTTTAAATAAAAACTCACATTATACCCCCTTTGGCTAAAAATAACCTTATGTAAATATCCCGCCCTCTATGGTTATTAAATAAACTTGATTTAGTTAACTATATAATAAAAATATATCAAAAGAAATTAAACATGTTTATATGTGTGCTAAAACAAAAAATATAAAACCCGAAGTTTAATTTTAAAATAAACTTCATGATAAACCTATTCCCTTGTTTATATTCCCTTCCCCGATTATCTAACCCAAGGTTAAAACCTTAACCTTTTCTACTTCCCCCGATATATATCCCATTATCGCAGTCTTTAACCTTGGGTAAAGTCCTTTTTCACCCACTCTCGACCACTTTAATCCATGCTATAAAAAATCCATTTATACATTAAACTTAACAAATCCCTCGACACTCATTGGATTCAATATTGAGCATTCGATCTTCTCATCCCATTTGATCCAACGATTCTTATTGAATGCGAAGAACAAACTTTTGAAAGCCCCTTATCTTTCCCATCAGCGTTGATTATAAGCTATCCGATCTCCAAGCATCCCTAATCTAACTAGTTAAAAACAAATATGATAAATCATTCCATTAGGGGAAATTTTGAGGTCTAAAAATGGGCCTCCTAAGGAAATAATAAAATAATAGCTAAACCCAATGATAATATTTATGAATTTGCAATTCACTTTTTGCACCACTAATCCATGTAACCATAGTTAAATTCAATTCAAAGTTGTACCAAAATAAAATTAATAAAAAAATTGTATTGATGTGACTATAAATAATAATGAACTTTTCAAGAAAAAATCATTATCATTGAACAACTAATGCATTTGTACTTTGTACTTAAAAAACTTAAAATAAAATATAAATATAAATTTATAAATTCTTAATTGTATTATAGGCATTATTAATTAAAATTTATATTATTTAAATTGTATAATAACATGTAATTAATATATTATATAAAAAATAATATAATATAATATAATAAATGTATAGGGATATGCATTGTTTCTTTTCAAGAAATATGAAATGACAATAATACATTTTTAATCAAAAAGTGTGAAATGATGCATTTATTATGAGTACTTTACTTTGACTTTTTAAAAAGTACTTAGAGCACTACCATGGTTAACCATGAGTTTTAATCCACCCATCATGAAAATGCTGACAAGTACCTTTAACTCTAGCAATGCCACTTTAACCATTAGGGATGATGTCATCCCCTAAAATGTGATTTGTTCTCATAAAGTGAATTTTTATTGTACATTTTCCTTAGGGAGGCCCATTTTAGACCCTCCAAATTCTCCTAATGCTCCGCCTCCATCATTTTCCTATTGGATAAAATTTAAACCAGTTGATCTCCCCTTGTCGGATCTACGGCTAGAATTCAAAGCCCCGACCCCACTGCATTTACCCCATAGCTTCTCGAAAAATCCTCGACCGTTCACTCCACTCGCTGCATCCGATGGCGCACGTCTCATTTCGCATTTTCAAAGTGATCAAAGTCAGAGTTCCTACATATTTTGCGAAAAAGTTGTTTTGAGAAACCGTCGCTCGCTACGTGTCCGAAATGTATTGGATCGCATCGCTTAAGCCCAAAAACCACTTCATCGCTAAAAAATAATGCGAAAACCATTTCAGCTTCTCCTTCAAGTGCACAAACCACTCCCGCCATTAAGCTCGCAATTAATATGATTTATCATGATTTGACTTAAGGCTTGGCCTTAGATTTTTTCACTATTTTTCATAAACATTTTGCACATTAACCTTTGAAACCACCGAGAACCCTTTGCGTAGGCCTCCCGATGCCATTTTCGAGTATCCTCTCGAACCCGTAAATCATTTTTACTGCGAAAAAGTTGTTCCCGAGAATCTCCACAACCTCTCGCTAGCCAAATTCAACGAAAATTGAAAGATTGTTGTGCACTAGTAACTCTTTGTGACCGCAAATCATTCCTTTCCACGGAAGTATTTTTCACCATTCCAACCCGTAAAAAAATCCCTCAAATTCCAAGGAAAGTAAGCTAATTGAACTACCTTTTACTAAAGAAAGTTGAATTACCCCTTTTGAAAAATTCTAAAAACCTTCAAAATACAGGGGAAACCTTGTCAAAATTTCTCTAGAATCCACTGTTTCCATTTTTAAGGCTTTAATCTGTTCCAAGATCATTTTCACTGCTGAATTTGATCTAGAATACCTTCTGCATTGTACAAAGCCTATTTTTCCTCATAAACCCTTGCCCAAATTTCGAAATTCTTCCCAAATCCGCTTAATTGACCTTTTTTTTCTCAAGAGAACTTAGGAAACTGTATAATCTTTCTCTGCTCATTTAAAATGACCAAGAAACAGGTCACCCCTAAAACTAGAGGTTGTAAATCTCAGAAGCCTGCCTCCAGCAAGCCTCCAAATCCTAAACCTCCCAAAATTGATAAACCTACTCCTGTCTTAACTACTGATTCTACTTAAATTGTTATACCTTTACAGCCTCCTGTCACCACTAAAGAAAGCAATCCTTTGATTGAATTAGATTATAGAATTGCTGATGCCACTCTAGAATTTGATCTTCTAGAAGTGCATAACTGGTGTCAAGAGAAATTTGAAAAGAAAGAGGCCAATGACATACATGTATGGGAATCCCATTTGCCCAAGTATGTGGTTCCCATCACTCGTCCTGCTCAAGATTTCATCAGGTTGTGTCAGATGCATTATATTCCTGATCAAAGGTGCATGGTTAATAAAAATAGTGAGGTCTTATTTTACATAACTGCTGAATCAATTAATAACATGCTCTAGCTAAACCATGACCCAAAAGCAGTGTCATTATCAATTGAAGACCTGACCTAGATGTATTTGGACCTAGATTTCCCTAGGAAGTTTGAAATCCTTCAAATCTTCATGCCCAATCATGTCAATCTTCCCAAGGTGAATCCTCCTTATGATACCTTTGATTTTCCTGAAGGCTCCAAATAGGTCATTTCCATGCTATCATTTATTTTAGGTTATGTCAATGATGAATTCATAGATGCCTCCATCTTAGGCTTCCTCTCCACTTTGTCTCCTGGACAGCAACCAGAGTTGGTCTTTGATTTTGCTAAATTTATTGTTGAAAATATTCATTATTAGCTGATAAAATTTCCCGATGAAGGAGTGTTCAGATATACCTCATATCTGTTACATCTCTTCTTGTTCTTTCAAGCAGATAATTTTCCCTTTGCAGTACAAAAGATGGATATGGAGGGCAAACCACTTTCAGTAATATTTTGGACCTCTCTTCTTAGAAAAAACAATAATGAGTACAGTTACAGTGATTTCAATGACTTATTTATCAGACCTGCCATAAATTTGTTAGATAAAGCAGAACCACCAAGAATAAATGAAGATATCAAAAGGATTTTACAGTTGTCTGAAAACTGTAAAGTGGGTGATTGGTATTTATACAAAAAACACACTGAGATTAGAATATATGGTGCAATCTTGGCCCCATACAAATTGCCAAAGTTTCTGACCACTAGGATCTTTGCTCTAGAGTACATAAGGCAGATTTTGAATGTTGATGCAGTATATTTCATAGCATCTAAAAAGAAGGCACAATTTAAATCAAAAATTCAAATTGGCTCTTTCATTGTAAACAACAGAGATGCCTTGAAGGAAGAAAGAAATAAAATATCAGCACTAAAGTTTCAGCAAAGTTTTTACTGGAGCTATGACCCTCATGGTATTCTAAATAATCTCAGGGTCTAATGTAAATTGCCCCATTCCTCCATGAATCAAAGCCAATAATTGAAAAATATGCCAATCAATTAGAATGGGAACCAAATACTTTGATTGATGATGATGCACAAGGAATGCAGAATGTTGATACACATGAAACACAGGTGAATAATGTACAGGTGGTTACGGTGAGCCAATCAATAGAGACATCCAACAAAAGACCAAGGAAGGAAGAAGGATATTTGGCCGAAACAATCATTGAAAACAAATTCAAGACAGTATACAGTAAAAAGGCCAAAATGACTACTTTAGAAAAAGAAGGAGTCATTGATGTAGATGATACTAATGAGCAGTATATAGATGATGAAGCCACCATCATTGTGAGTGAAATTCTCAGAGAAATTCAAAATGAACAGGTACAAGCATAGGGTAAAGGCAAAGAGATGGTTGAAATGGAAATGGATATAGAAGCTCCCTCTTATTCTTCTAAGAAAACTGAAGAAACTAATTTTGATATTCAGAAGAGGTTCAAGCTAATTAGAGAGAAAAATGAAGAAATAAAAAATGAAGTTTATTCTAAAATTCTCAAGGAAAAACCAGGAGATAAGGACAGATTAGTAACTGCATTTGATTACTCAACCAACCAAATGATCATGTCTTTTCTCCAACCAGTGGTAGCACATCCAAAATCAGCTTCAGACTACAAAAATATAGAATTTTCAGTAAATGTTGATACTATTCGCGAGCTAGATCAGATAGAATTTCACAGGAGTGTATCAGAAATGTTATATTCAGAAGTAGTAAGCAAAACAATGAGTGCCACTATGCTCCAAAAGACTGTATCCAACTTGCAAACTCAAATGAAGTTGGATAAAGAATCTTTACATGCCAAGGATTTGAGAATAAAATCCTTAGAATATTTTTTAATTGAGTCTAGAGCATATCCTTCTAATACTGAAGCTGCTAAGAAGTTAATAAGACAAAAGAATGATGATATTATAGCTTTAAGAAAGCAGCTCAAATTACCACAGAGTGAGCACCCTCAAACAAAATAAGTTCTTCAGGAAAAGACAGAGAAAGAGGAAAATATGCAACTTGTTTTGAAAATGACAACCCAGATAAAAAATATGGAAACTAAGATAGAAGCTCTTATGCAAGAAAATTAAAATTTGAAGAAAACTCAACGAGTTTCCATTCCTACAGTTATTCCATCTGTAAGTATAGTTGTTCCCTCAACATTGGTAGAACATTTGGCACCGAAAGGAGTATTAGCAACTGCAGTTTCAATTACTTTTAAAGACATCTCTGCCACTTCTTCATCAACATCATAGGTAAATACAACAGGAGAAACAACTGCCATAGTCAAGGCTATGGAAGATATGTACATAAAAGATAAAGAGATAATCAATTTAAAAGGAACCATCAGAAATCTGGAAACATCCAATAGAGATGCCTTAATCACTTCAAAAGGACATGAACAGAGGGCCAACAGATTGCAGGAACAGGTTAAGATTCTTCAACAACAGGTAAATCTCACTGAGCAGGTATCCTACATAAAGAATTATTTGTGGAATAACATCATTCAGGGCATACATTTTCAATGGTCCTCAATCCAGATAATTTATGAACAAAAAGAGTTACTTAAAGGAGCACAGATAGAAATACAAAAGACCAAAGAAGAATTAGCTGATAAGCCTGCTCAAGCCTTGAGGCTTATCACATTTTTGAATAGTAAACACAGAGAGGAACTTGAAGAGTTAAAAATTCAGGACAAAACTGAAAGTATACTCCAAATCAAAAAGGTCCTGAATAAAAGAAACATGATGAATAATTTGGAGGACAGGTGCAAAGATATGAACTTGGCTATCACCAGATTTGAGGCCAAATACACAGTACTTTCACAAGTAGGTTTACCAGATATTCATGCATTGAATGAGAATTTAATGCCACAAAAATATTATGACAACAAAATCAGGGCATATGCCAAAGAGCAGATCAATAAACCTTTACCTCAAGGGTCCCCTACTAGTAAAGTCATTTTGGAATATTTTGAAAACTTATTCTTTTTGCAAAATGAGATCAAGCATATTTTTGTGGTTAAGCCCAATTTTGAAAAATATACAGATGAAGATGAAAGTTACATAAAGCTAAAGAACATGAAAATTCCCAGCGCAGAGCAATGGCAAGAATTCACTGATTTACTATGAAAGTTTGCAGTTAAAATATATCAAGATGAAAATCAGTGGTTAAAGTTTATCAGTGGTAAAAGAGTATTAGTAAAAAAATTTTTACTGTTGGTTATTTTTCAATTACAGCAGTAAAACAATGAGAAAACAGAGTTAAAGAGTATTAGAGCAGAACATAAAAGAGGAAAAGTGCACTACAAGTCATCTTCCACAAGATAATGCCCCAAGTGCCAACAATAATTCCAGCTAAACAAAAAATCAGTTTAAGTAGATAAACTGTTCTATTTTTCTTGTAAAAGAGGACAGCTTGCCCATTTGTTTTGCAACTGTCCCTCTTCTTATGTAATAATTCCTATTTTTTCTTGAGAGATTCTCTCAGACTTTTGAGATATTTTGTAAGAAATTTATTTGTATAAATATTTCATCTTTCGAAGTATTCAGTGTGGAATAAAATTATCAAGACTACTATAGACTTTTTTGTTGAAACATTGGGATTTTATGTGAGTTAAGTTGAAGCAGCAGGCTAGAAACTGAAGCAAATAGACATCATAACTAATGATCCTCGTGTTGATCAGATGAGTATTGTATCTTCCATTTTTCATTGTTTATTTCTTTAAGTTTCATTCATACATCTTATGTTATTTTCCATCTTAAATGAATAACTAGGAAAGGTATTGCAGAATCAGTGTAAAAAGTTCTCTGTTTTTACTAGTTTTCATATTTATGTTTTCTGCTGATTTCCAGACTTTAGAATTCTTTATTTATCTTTAGTCTCGTTTGACCTCAATTTCCCTCTTCCTTTTCCGTGACCTAAGGATTCTTAATTGCCCTTAGTCCAGATCATACCACTTCATCAAAATAGCCTTTTTAAACCCTCTGAAGATCATCTATCTTGCCCTTAGTATATTTTTTCTTTTGGCCTTACTTTTCTAGTCTTGTTTGCTATATATTTGACTCCATTTCCCAATGGTTAGGTATATATTTCTATGGTTTCCCTTGTATTCCTTTATTCCTACCAACATTCCAAAAATCAAACCAAATTGTCCACTCATAGCTAGCCTAAAATCCATTACAAAACAAAACTAAATCTTAAGGAGAGATCCCTCTCCGGAACTCAGGAAGGCTATATCCTAAATTCTAAAAGAGGTTCTTGGTTACCCCTGGTTTTCTTTAACTATAAACCAAAATCCCACGACCTAAGAATTACTAGGGTGATTACACATTCCATAGTGAAACTAGCTTCCTTATCCACAAAATTTCACATTAAATTAAAGTGTAATCACTACATTTAGTCTCAAGGTAAACTGCCAAATAACTTCACATTTTTCAAGAATTTTTAAATTGTTTTAGAGGCATCTTCATTTATTCCAATGAGAGTGATATTATAGCCTCATTTTACCGACCTTTGCTCTGATAACATGTTGGAAAATCAAGGTATTTGTAGATTAATATCGATTTTCCTTACTTGATAATTACTTGTGATATTTGTTGGAATTTTATTATTATGTTTTACTTATTCATCAAGAAATTATCAAAAATATGAATATCACAAAACATAGATAACACAAGATATAGGCTCCATGTCAGGGCAAAACCTTGCAACTGGGGAAAACCCAAAAAATCCTATTCTTATAGAATCAGATCAAAATGAGACCTCCAAGGCCCAAATACTAATTCCAATACCTCCTCAAGCCCAAGCCATCCCTCCACATGATCTCCCTTTAATAAGACAATGCTTACCAAATTCAACGAAGGTCAATCTCTTAACAAAATTCTCCATTCAAACTATCGGTCTTGAAACTTCAAGTTTGCGATTAAGCATGCAACTTCAGCCCCTAAAGCTCACACAGAAAACCCTAATATACTTGCACATGTGGATTGGAAATATTTGATTGCAAGGTCTTCTTCCTTCTCTCTTGATTTGTCCTTCTCTCCTTGAATTTATCCTTGAAAACCTTTGTCTTACTATAGATCGAACTTATGCAAGTGCTCTAAATGAGTCAAAGTATTCATGCTATATACACACTCTTCAAGAGGTCGAATAGGCCTCTTCTAGGATGAATTCATCTTGGTAGGGATGGCTTGGTCTTGGGAGTCCAAATTTACTTTATAAACTCAAAAATAATGTTTCTTTCTTAATACAATTTTTTTCAAAAGGGTATTTTACATATGACAATAATTATTTTGACTCATGAAAAATATTTCTTGACTGCATGAAATGCATGCTTGACCTCGATGAATATTAAATGGAGCATGAAACCCATGCTTCAAAAAAAATATTTTCTTTCTTATTTTTCTTAATACATAAAATATACATAATGACATAAGTACAAAGACAATTATGAATCTTGAACCTAGTTACTTTTCCAACAAATACATAACTAAGTTACCTTTCAAATGGTATAGTAGGTCATTTTTTTTATAATGTCCATATGCCAAGAAAAAAAATAAGAATGATGAGAAAAAAGATGAAGGAATAGAGAAATATAAGGGAAAATATTTAAATAGGAAGAGATTCTATTCTAAGGGAGATAACAACTCCATACAAGAAGAAGAAGAGAGTGAATACAATACAATTTTAGATGAATTTCTTTTTATGTCCCTTGAAGATTAGAATTCTGATCAAGAGAGGTCCGCTTAGGAAGATGATGAGATTGACATAGATTTTATATGCAAGGAAAATTCGTTAGTGTATTAGATGAAAATTACATTCTAAGGAGAAAGAGCCAAAAATATAAATAAAAACTACAAGGATATGAGGAAAAATACCATACTAAAAATGAATAAATCATTCTTTTGAAAACATTACTAGAAGAGGTAAAGAGGATAGAATACATTCTAATGAGCTGGATAAAAGCAAAGGAGAAGAATTGTCAAAATCTTGAGGCAGAGGCAGTTTCTCTAAGAAAAGGTCTAAATTAAACCAAGGCTCAAATGGATTTGAACTTAATATTTGTAAAGGAATTTGAAAATCTTAATAATATTCTCAGCAATCAAATATCACCAAAAATCAAGATAGGTCTAGGCCACAAAGAAGATCATGGAAAAGGTAAAGGAGAATTGATTTATAATACATCAATAATCGAGTAACTCGGGAGCTACGGTAATGTGCTAAAAGGACCAATCACCCCTCCAAGAAAAGCAAGGAATGACATCAAAATTTAGAAACAACAAAAGCATATCAGCTTCACAAACAACAATGGAGCGGGTAAGAAGAAAAATCCTGAACCTTCTCAAGCCAACAACCAAAAAAATCCTTGTAGAGAAATCCCATCAAGAAGAATCTTCACACCAAGGTACCAAGATCTCTTATATGACTATTGTTTCTCATGTTATAACTTTGGTCATAAGGTTTCAAATTGTAGAGCCTATAGGTGTATCAGAAATGTAAATATATTTTTTCAGCTTTTAATTCTTAGGTCAATAAGTTCATGTGTTAATAATGTGTATAAAAGTAATGAATTTTCTCCTCTTTTGGATGAAATTGAATTCTATGTACATAATAAATTTAGACATATGCTAAGTGAGTGTAGAAGTAATATTTTAAAACCTTATATGCAAGAGAGTGAAGAGGAATTAACTAGGGCATGGAAAAAGAAGCCTAAGGATGTAGAAGAGTGTGGATTTGCACTTTATGCTCAAAATCAAGAAAATCAATGGCAAATTGATAGCAATTGTTAAGAGAACATGATAGGATAAAATAACATCTTTTTTTCCTTGAATGAAAAAAAGAGAGGTAGAATTACTTTTGGTAACAATGCACCAACAAAGATAATGGGAAAAGGAATGTTTGTTTTGGAAAATGGGAATACCAAAGCTCATAATGTGTTATATGTACATGGTCTTAAGAATAATATATTAAGTGTTAGTAAAATGCGTGACCAAGGAAATGAAGTTATATTTAGGTCAGATGGTTTTGAAGTAAATAATGCAGATTAGGGAAAACAATAGTGAAGGAAATAAGGACTTCAAGCAATGTCTATGTGTTGGAAGGTGGAAAATAAATCTACCATATGGAAAATTTGGAAGAAATATAGTTATGGCATAAGTGATTAGAATGTATCAACTTTGATCACAAAGTGATGGGCCTCTAAATTAGACATAAAGTAAGGCCCATCTAACCTTTCTTAAGCCCATCTACCTTTCTTATGCACATGAATATATATATATATTAAATCTCCCCTTCTGCACTCAATAATGTTTTCTTATGCTTCAATATTTTCTTAGGAAGGTTTAAAGGTAATTGCATATTTGTGCCTAATATTGGTTATTTTTGTAGAATATTGTGAGAATATTTGGCAGATTACGCAAATTTGGAGAAGGAGATGATTTAGGGACTTTCTCTCTGCCACTGGAAGATCAATATTGGGGAATAAATGAGCACACTATCAGGAAATTAGGGAGAAATATTGGAGAGATTCAAGGGGGTTGTCCACCCTCCTTAACTCTCAAAGGCAGCCAAAGGATCCTCATGAGATCCCCTCCAAAAATTCGAGTTCTAGAGAAATCCAAGCAACTCAAAGAGGAGAGCAGTCAATATTTTTTTACTGGGAGTCAAGTGGACGCAATCACTATTTTCTAGGGAGATGTTGGTAGCTGCACTATAGAATAAATAGAGCAGAGCTAGAGCTAGGAAGAGTTAGTCAGTGAGTCGATTCTTCGATTCCATTTTAGGAATTTTGCTACAAGCTATTAATATTTTTATTATACTCAGTGATCAAAATTTCAAAGATGTATGAAGTTATTCTTTTATGAAATGAGCAGACTGATTTCATTCGAATGATTTAAGTTTCAGAGAGCTAGGCTCGTGGGTTAGGGCCCAATCCATGTGCCTTAGAGTCTCTGTCGTTTTCATTCTTTCCTTTCTGTCATTTAGCTAGTTTTGCTTCGGGAATTTAGTTAGATCTGCTTCTGATAGTTCCATTGCTGCTTAGTCTTTGCTTTCAATTTGCTGTTGTAGTTTTTCATCTTCTTGTGAGTAGTATAATAAAAGATAAAACTCTAAAAGTTGTGGATCTAGACTTCCCTTCTCATCTCTGTCGATAGAGCTCGAGGAGGGTAAGCCTTCCCATAGACCAAAAACATTGATTTATGTTCACTATTTCCATCTCTGTATTATGCCTCTAAACCTTGCTTTTACGCCTCCATTCCCTCCCATTTTTCACTTATTTTAACTGTTGCACCCACCTTTTTCCCCTAAAAGAACTTAAAACCTTATGCTTCCTAATTCCTTCGTTTCTATTGGTTACAATCTCCTTACTCATTTTAACACAAAAATGCTAGAAAAACCATCGAAGTTGGCCTCTGCCTTTCCTCCTCGAAATCCTTGCTACCGTACTTCACTCATCGTCGATCGTATTTTTCATTCGGTTCTTTTTAAGACTTACCTATCTTTCGTCGATTGTGATATTGCGATATCTCATATTGCATATCTCAACCTTCTCGTACGTCGCACCGTTTCCCTCTTTACTTCAAGACTTATCACTCACGGTTGCCTTACCATTTCTAATGCAAAATGCATGAAAACCATTAGAATTAGACCTCTGTTGCTTTCTCCTCGAAACTCCCGCTCGTCGTACCTCGCTCCATCGCAAATCAAAAATCGCTTGTGATCTTTGTTAACGCTCTCTCATTCCAAGCCCGAATGCGATATCCCTTTCTACTTCCCTTCGCTGCTCTTTTATTAAAAATAGTAAATAACATTAGAAACCACATTTTTTTCCCTTTGGACTTACCATCGCTCCTCATCGCAGATCACATCATTTTATCATTTCCTTTAAGACTTACCAATTTCCAACACCGATTGTGATATTATGATCGCTCTCTGCTGCCACGTCACCCATTGCAACTGCACTTCACACCTTTTCCTTATTTCTTTAAGTCTTACCGCTCCAAATGCCGATTCCGAACTCCGTCGCATCACAAATCGCCTTTCACAATTCTTGTTAACCTTTACCACTCCAACCTTGCGATATCGCATATCACAAATTTTTCCTCCATCGCATCTCCACCATCACACTTTTCAATTCATTCTACTCCAAATCGCTTTCTTGCGCTATAATAAGGTTTTATAAGGTTTAAACCCATGTTTTCACTTTGAAGACTTGTTTCTTGTGTTTAAGCCCTCCATTAGCATCTTTAGCCCTTTTTCCCTCCAAACTGTGGGCAACATGTCTTCAAATTAGAATTAGGTCTTGAAAAGCTACATATATAGGAGCATGATATATAGAGTAGGGTGTGTTTAGCCGATTGGCCAAGTTAAGTGTGGTTTAAGTTAGTTTCCTTTCTGCAATTTAAATTAGTTTCCTTTCTGCAATTTAATTTAGTTTCCTTTCTGCCATTTCTTTTCAATAATTTAGATTAGTTTCCTTCCTGTCATTTCTTTTCAACAATTTAATTAGTTTCCTTTCTGTCATTTTTTTGCAACTTAGTTTAGTTTCATTGAAGTTTGATTGACGTCAATAAGAACCCTTAGAAATAGCACCCTTTCGTGAAGCAGAAGAGGATGACATGAAAATAATGCATCTGCTGTGTATATAGCACTGTCACCTCCAATTTCGTACAAAATTTGGGTTGATAAAGTAAATTAGGGTAGCCCCTAGGAGTTGCAACACTCTTGGTGCAATACCAGGGCTCACCACAAAGTAAAGCTCAAAAAAAGTAGGTAGTGATAAATATTCCAAAAATCTCAAAACCACGTGACATCATTTGTAAGTCATGTCAATTTGGAAAGAAAACCAAGGTACAATTCAAAGAAAATGATAATTTTACATCAAGGCCATTCATCCATATAGATATTTGTGGTCCCACCAAAAATTATTCTTCATGAGGTGATAGATATTTCATGCTCTTAATTGATGATTTCACAATAATGTCTTGGTTGGCCTTCTTAAAGAAAAATTTGAAGCTTTTGAGAAATTTAAAATATTGAAGGCCCAAATAGAAAATGATATGAATATGAAGATCAAATGTTTGAGATTATACCAAGGGAGAGAATTTACCTCAGATGGGTTCAATAATTTATATGAGAAGCAAAGAATTAGGAGGCATTTCTTAGCTGCAAGAAATCCACAAAAAAATGGTGTTGTTGAGATAATGAAAAGAATAGTCCAAGAAATGGAAAGAGAAGTTCTTGATGAAGAAAAATTGAGACATACCTTTTGGGTAGAAGTTGTCCAAATAATAGTCAACTTTATAAATAAGTCTCATCTAAAGGGAAAAAGCAATGAGACCCCTTATGAGCTATGGTACGGAAAAATGGCCTCAATAAAACATTTCAAGTTCTTTGGTAGTAAACTTTATATTAAGAGACATGGAGACAACCTAGGAAATTTCGACTCAAGAGAACATGAATGAATACTACTTGGATACCCTTCTAGAAGCAAAGGCTATAATATGCTACAATTCAAGACTGTGTAGGATTGTTGAATGCATCAATATAAAGATGGATGAGACATCGATACATAAAGAAAGACAATATCCTTAGGGGATTCAATCATATATTGGTCTCAATATGAATAAGAAGATGGAAAAGAAGAGCACAAGGAACATACAGAAGAAGAGAACATAGATGATCAATCAGATACTAAAACTCCTTCAAGGTATTTTTAAAATTATCATCTTGAAAGTCAAATTATAGGAAATAAAGACGTAGGTATTCGAAAAGGAATAATTTTTATAAGTTCTTCTACACATACCAATTTTGCTTTGTTTTCCACAATAGAATCCAATAATATTGATGAAGTTATTCAAGATCACAGGGTCTTCGATAGACATTGATTGCGTGTTATGTTAAGGCACTCCTTGATGTGAAGCCATCGTTTCAATTCTCTACCCCGATTGGGGTGATATATTGGACATGATGAATATGTCATCCTACCAAGATTATATATATATTCCGGATCAATATTGTGTTAAAGCCATGGATGAAGAATTGGAAAATTTTGACAAGAATCAAACTTGGGTGTTGGTTCCAAGACCAAAGGAAAAGAATGTGATTGGAACCAAGTGGGTTTCCAAGAATAAATTGAATCAGGATGGTCATTATAAAAAAGAAGAAGCAAGATCAATATGCAAAGGATGTGCTCAAGTGGAAGGTGTGGAATTTAAGGAGACTTTTGCACAAGTTGCTAGAATCAAGGCATTTAGAATGTTTGTGGCCCTTGCATGTTATAAAAACTTCAAGGTATATCAAATGGATGTCAAATATACCTTTGTCAATGGAGATATCAAAGAAGAAGTATATGTTGAATTGCCTAAAGGCTACCAATTTACTAATAAAGAAAATCATGTTTGGAAGTTGAAGAAGGAACTTTATGGGTTAAACAAGTTCCTAAATTGTGATATTATGGAATTGAAAAATACCTTAAAAAAATGTTTTAAAAGGGGAACATTTGATATATATATATATATATATATATATATATATATATATATATATATATATATATATATATTAAATGCGATCGGGATAACTTAACAGCAGCCATGGTACATGTGGATATATCATATTTGGGATTAATGTGGATATGCTAAGTCATAAATGTGTATTCGTTATGCAAAATGAATTTGAACTGTCCTTGCTTAGGGAACTACCATCCTTCCTTGGGTTGCAAGTTCAACAAATACAGAAAGGGGTCTTTATCTCTCAAACTAAATATCTCAAATAAATTTTGAAGAAATTTGGCATGGAGGAATGTAAAAATATTAGTACAGTTGTGGCAACAAGTTGTAAGCATTAATGATGAATCTTTAGAGGTAAATCATCCCATGTATATCTCTATCATTGGAAGCCTACTTTATCTCAAAAATTCAATACCAAACATCATTTAAGTAGTAGGTCTAGCAGGAATATTCCAATCAAATCCAAAGGAAACTCATATGTAGGTAGTCAAGAGTATCTTTAAGTACTTGTAAGGAACACTATATTTTGGCCTATGGTACTCCAAAGATACATATTTTATATTAGAATCATATATTGATGTGTATTTCATAGGTAGTGTTGATGATAGAAAAATCACTAGTGGTGGAGAATTCTTCATAGGAAGTTTTCTTCTCCACTAGTTTAACAAGAAAAATACCTTTATTTCATTATTTACAGTTGAAGTGGAGTATATTGTAGCAGCATCATGTTGTACCTATATTAGATGGATGATGCCAAATATTAAGGATATTTAGGTAAAATGGGATTAGAAAATGCCTATTTTATCTGGAAACATTAGTGAAATTAATATATCTAAAAATCCAATTATGCACTCCAAAACAAAGCATAATCCTATCAAATATCATTGTCTTTGAGAACACGAGATGGATCATATTGTTAAGTTGGAATATGTGTATACTAATGAGAAATTTGAAAATATTTTTACCAAGCTTATTCCTAGAGAAACTTTTGAATATACTAGAGAGAGGTTGGGAGTGGTTTCTCCTTCATTTTCCCAGTAAAAGGAGTATAACATAACTATAGTCGACCACATCATGCATTTCTCACAAGGTGCACTATAGAAGATAGAATTTTTTTTCACATACATCATAGTCATAGGGGAATTAGTCCTTTATTAGCACTAGGGAGAGTCTTTCTTTCATCAAGGGAGGTAAAATGGTATCAACATAGGGGAAGAATCATGGATTCATCAAGGAAATTATCTCTATAGGAGGAAGCAAATTTCTATGGGGATCCTAGCTACAAAAATAAGGAGAGATAGTAGATAGGGGGAGTATTTAGAATCACTTATGCCATTGATGTCAAAGGGGAAGAACTCATCAGATATAGTGAACACTCAATATCATGAGAAAAACCAGCAGCCAAGGGGAGTCCTCAATAGTTACAATCCATCAATGGTTGGAATATGTATAGGGATAAAATCAATCCCAAAGGGAGAGACTATGGAATTTTGTTTTATCATTGATGTCAGTGTGATTTTGGTGATGAAGAGGAATAAGGTCGAGCAGGGTGTTGTACCAATAAAATTTGGTGCTTCCATAGCATGCTCACATGGAATGATAAAGTTTTTGCAGTAGAAGGTTGAGTAGGGTGTTTCATGTAACATAAGGCTAAGAAAGGTGTTTCAAGTAGAAAAGGGATAAGTAGGATGTTGGTATCATTTTCATGGCATGCTCGTGCAAACATTGAACTAAAATTGGTGTTTCATAGATCAAAAATTGGTGTCTCTACATTAATTGACAGTCAAAATATCAACAACCTAGCTCTATATCGAGAATGAATATCAATGGTCCATGTTAGTGTCCCGTGATTTGTTAGATTGGTGAGAACAAATACACAGGGTAACATTAGACCAGCCTTTGGAATCCTAGGACCTAGCCTTCTTGGAGTCAGAGAGGGGTCTCTCTATTTTGTGTAAAGGATGTGAACTTGTTTGCTTTTAGTGTTTTATTTTAGGATAGTTGTTAAGTTTAGGGTTTGTTTGTTTGTTTTGGTAGGGTAGATGATCAAGTAGAATAAATGGAGTGAGTAAATATTCAAGTCATTGGGCTATGGAGTCTATAAAAGTCATGGAAATTTCAACAATGAATTAGGGTGCATCATAGGGAAAATCTAGCATGGTCAAATGGATTTTCAAGGTTTGTGTGAGATGAGATGAAAATCAAGTTTGTGAACAAAGTAGGGCAAAGGGAAATCAAGAATACTTTGTCAAATACTTTAAAAAGAAGGGAATTCAACACTATTTAGCATAAATAAGTAATCATAGGACATGGAAAACTAGTAACCCTTTGATTCAACTCAAGCAAATAAGCATTTAATACAAACAATCAAGTGAACTATAGAAGGCGAGAAACTCATTTAACTTCTAGTGATTTCACCTTCAAGGTTAGAAAAACATTTATGATAAACACATAACTTTAATCAAGGAAGATGGAACTCCTAAAAATCATTTATCATAGCCATAAAGATCTTCAAAACAACTTTTCAAGCATGGAAAAAGGGTATGATCGAAACATAACCTCTTTGGCAAACCTAATTAGTGGTACTTTAAAGAAAGATCTCAAGAACAATGTTTTAGTGACATCAAACAAGTAGGGTTAACCATAAAACATATATGATATCTACTGTATTGAACCATTCATAAGATAAACAAGCTTGGGTGGGTCTAGAGAGCAACTAAGAATTCTCTAAACTGACCTAGCAGAGGAAAACATAGAGGCAGTGAAGAACAAACAAAGCTAAGGTGCCTTTGAAGAACATTTATTAGTCTAAAAACTTTGTCCTAATGCAATATAGAAGGATGAAACACAGTGATACATAAGAAAAAAATAACTGAATAGAATCACATCACCATTAACCAAGCTCAGGGATCTTGCAAGCAAGCCTTCTCCATCAATAAGCAAAACAAGCCATTCACAAGCTCCACAACACCAATTTCCTCTTCAATCTCCAAAAAACGATATATTATTCTCAAGAGTCATATAATGCCAAACTTTTACAATAAGGCCCTCATGCTCTATTTATCTAGAAAAGGAGGGAAAAAACCCTAACTAGGGTTTGAAAATGTCAAAAATAGTCATAAATGTCATTTATGCCTAAGAGACCATGCAAGGCCCAAGGCAAAAAATATCTCATGAAATAAATGCAAAAATAACTCCTAGAACCTACCTTTGGAGTGATTTACCTCAAAAAACACTAAAATATCATTTTTCCATTAATGAGTGTCTTTTGTTGACTTTTTGGCCAAAAACACACAGCAAGGTCTGAAAGCATAGTGCCATGCACGAGATAAACTAGGTCCACTTGTAGCCAAGTTTTGATGACCTTCCCAATGTCAGAATTGGCTCCATGATGGCCCGTTGGAAAGCCTGCTAAGTGTGCTTTCCAAATATACCCTTGGTTTTCTGATTGAGATCCATTAACCTATCCAAAAGGAAAATTTCCCAAAACTGTTTTAGGTGCAACGCCAGGCCTGAAAATGAGGCAGAAAAGGTGAAAAATGAGGTGTTTTTTGGCCTTTTGAGGGGTCAAAAATGCTCCAAATGCTCTAAAATTTCGTGAGAATACTATAATTGATGTAAGAATTCCAAAAATGCAATTTTTTTCTCTTGAGAGTGCCTGAGATGAAAGCGTGGCGCCAAGGGTGCTACACTTAGAGGCCTCAAAATTTGCAAAAAACCAAAATTTGTGGATGTATTCCTTATGGGGTTTGAGATGCCTGTAGAGAAAATTCAGCCAATATTCCAAGGTTTTCTTGGCCTTTTTCCTCTTTGAGTGCTTGTTCTGCCCTACGCCCAGCGCCTGCATGGGAGTAACTAGGTCCACTTGCAGCCAAGTTTTGATGACCTTCCCGATGTCGGAATTGGCTCCATGATGGCCCGTTGGAAATCCTGTTGAGTATAATTTCGAAAAATTCCCTTGGTTTTCTAATTGGTCTCGATTAACCTATCCAAAAGGTAAATTTCCCAAAACTGCTCTAGGTGTAGCGCTAGGCCTGAAAATAAGGTAGAAAGGTGAAAAATGAGGTGTTTTTTGTCCTTTTGAGGGGTCAAAAATGCTCCAAATGCTCTGAAATTTGGTGAACATACTGTACTTGAGCTGAGGATTCCAAAAATGTAAATTTTTCCTCCTGAGGATGCTTGAGATGAAAGCGCAGCGCCAAGGGTGTTGCGCTTAGAGGCCTCAAAATTTGCAAAAAACCAAAATTTTGTCAAAAATTTCCCTACGCGTAGCTCCTTTTGCAGAAGGAATTTGGAGGCTTTCCCAATGTCCAAACTGGGCCCATGATCACTCTTTGGAAATATGATCCTATCTACTCTCCAAATATACCTTTTTTTCTCTGAGTGGAGTTGATTTGACCTATCGAAAGTTGATTTTCCCAAGACTGGTCAAAAAGTGCCAAATGATGGTGCAGAAATGCAGAGTGTTGGTGCAGAAAAATTTTGTATGCCTTCCTCAACTCCAAATTGAGCTCATAATAGATCATTGGACATATTATCCTGTCTATTGTCGAAATATCCCATTTTTTCTCTGATTGGAGTTGATTTGACCTGTCAAAAGTTGATTTTCCCAGGGCTGGTCAAAAAGTGCTGAATGATGGTGCAGAAATGTGGAGTGTTGGTGAAGACAACTTTTGGATGCCTTTCACAACTCCAAATTGATCTCATGATAGATCATTTTAAATATATTCCAGTCTAGTTGTCTTTTTCCCCATCAAAAAAGTCATTTTGACACTCCAACTATGAGAAAACCTGGTTTTCCCAAGGTCACTCCAGAAGTGCAGCAATTCTCCCGTGACACCTGTATTTTTGACATTGCTCCCAAAACATAATACCTGTGTAAAAAATGAAGGATTTTTTATTCTTGGACCTATGATGGAAAGAAACCTCTCTCAATTTTTTCAAATTCATCTTTGTTTGGTCAGAAACACAGTTTAAATCAAAACTGGCCCTAGGTGTGGCAAATGATTTGTTCTTTGGAAAGAATTCTTGGAAAATGATGGAGGCATGATGTTTATGAGTTGTTATGGATTTATGCTTTCTGATATGACCCTTTAACACCTCTGCAAAAGTGTCAAGCTTTTCCATTACCTCATATGCAGACTCTGAAACTGAATGATAGTCTTCTTTGGAAATGATGACCTTGGAACACATGAAATCCTAATTGACCTAGTGGGGGGTTCTTTGACCTCTCTTTGATTGAAAATTGGCTTGGAATATTTAAGTGAAAAATAGAGTATTGACCAAATGGTGTAATGAAGATAAAAAATCAAATGTACTTGATTTATCTAAAGAGCCTACAGAGATAGTTTTGAGACCATCAATGCTTGAGGAATTTTGGGGAACCATGGGAATGAGTTAGGCTTATAAGAAAACCCTAGATGGACAATGGAGCTATAGGCAAGGGAAAAACAGAGTAATGAGATCATGGGTAGGAAAAAGGATGGAAATGAGAGGCACAAGCCATTTGGAGTCTGTAGGAGTTACAAGGTGATCATGAAATGGCAAAAGGGTAGGATGGTGAAAATTTTTCTCTAAGGATAATGAAGGCATTGAGATTTCTAAAACTCACAATTTTCATGGAATTTTGTTTTAATAAATATAGAACCAATATTTTACTATCTATGGATAGTGAAATACACTGATGGCCAATAGCGGCTCCACTTGGGGAGGGTAGCTCCTCTTCAGGAGGTGTCCAAAACCTCGAAGTTCAGATCTCTGAGTTTTGAAGATCAATGCCTTACTTGCACTTGGCAGATCTCTTTCCTTCATTTGTTGATGTTCTCTTGAAGATATGATCTCAAAAATCTGAAAAGACATGATTGCTTCAACATTAGTTCTACCTACCCATCATACTTTTGCGTAACATTTTTTCTTCACTTGGGTGCACTTGGACTGGAAAACCCTTGACATTATTTTATTTTTGAGATCATAAAAAACTATCTACTTCTACCCTTATTACTTCCAAGAGTTCAGATTATGCTAGTGAACTCTTTTATTCTCTACCTAGACTATTCACCTGTCAAGATTAAGGTATTTGACAGACTTCATTCTCTAATCTACTGACATGAAATTGAAAACATGATTTGAACCAGGATTAAGAAATCTGATTCACCATGGGTTGTGGCATTGGGACAAGTTGCACACAGAAATTATTTTTTTACAAACAAAACTAGAAAGTATGAGGGCTATAATCCATCATTTGTCAAGCATTCCTATCTTTCTCTTTGGTTCAGATTTAAGCATTAAGAACCATCATCTTTTCTTCCTAATCTATTACTACATGACAAGTCAAGCTTAAATGATTTGAAAAGCCTTCTTTCACTAACCTATTAGCAGAAATTCAAAATATGTTCAGCCTTGATTAGGCTAGATGACTGGACAAGACTCTTTTTCTTAACAAGTAGTGGCATTTAGACTTGCACACTTTCAGCAGTACTCTTTTTTGGATATGGGGCTGTACCTCTTCTTTTCATCAGCCCTCTTTTTCTTCTTTTCTCTGTTTTCATTTTTTCATTTTGGATCAGCATTCTAAGATTAAAAACTAGAAATATGCTCATAGTGTTGAGCTTATTTGCATTCCTATCTATCCTAATTTAACTTATACAATATATACATTCATTTGGTGAACTCCCTTTTCCAATATAGCCAGTCAAGTAGATGATTCCATGAGTGATTTTGTTTCATCTCTTTGAGTGTGGTGAAAAAATCAAAAGGCCACTCCCACCTTACTAGTGTTTGAACAGTAGAGCCTAAAATGTTCTTGAAATTCTTCATCAAACTGCTCTTGACATGTTTTACTCCCTCTTCAAATGTCTCTAACAAATCAACAAAGGGATCTTGAAACAATACCTGAATGTGAATATATGGAAAATAAGCTTGATCCAGGACTACTTCTTCCTCCACTTGGCTAAGCTTGAGATTATTTTGGGAAAGAAACTCCACCTCTTCCTCATGATCATTAGAACTGGTAGCCTCATCATAAACTGCAATGTTGTCTTCCAACAAACTTGATTCTTCATGAGGCAAGGTTGCAGCATATAAATCAACAGGAGAGTAAATAGAAACAATCTATTTATATGGAAGATTAGAAGCTGGCTATATGCCTATACCTTGATTGATTTCTTCTTCAGTTAGAGGAGGAGGCATTTTCCTTTTTCCTTGGATAAAACCACAACTGTTCTCTTTCTCTTGTGAAAGCTGGTCATAGGGTCGAATGTCTTCTTTGTTGTTAAAATAAATACCCAAAGATTGCTGACTTCTGATTGTAGTAAATTTATCTTTGATGAACTGAAATGAAGCATAAAAAAGAGGTAAAGACCCTTCCCTTTCTCCCAAACTTTCTGCACTTTCTTCTTCACTGTCATAACTAAGTGGTATTTGTTGATCAATATTTTTGAGCTGTTGAAAATGACTGTCTTTGTCCCACAAACTGATCACTGATTTTTCTGTAGTGTTAGCTTGAGTCTGGAGAACATAATCATCATCATATTGATCATACTTGGGCAGCTTATTCATAGGAGGAATGTCATCCATTATGCATACTAGATTAGCATATTGTTTCACCATATTAAAAGGAGAGTGTTTATGGCGAATAGATTCTCCTTTAGCAATCTGAAATGATTCAAAGCACAAGGGTAGAGACTCAAAATGTGTTGGCTCATCCTCCATTTCTTGTTCTATAATCCCAACAGCTACACTAAGATGTCTTAAGGGGAGAAATTCTGAATTTGCAAAAGGGTTTGCATTATCCATTTCTTCCATTACTGATTATTTAGAGCATTCCACATTTTTTCCATTTGAAATTTTCTTGTAATGCTCTCTTAGCAGTGAAGCACAAGATATAGGAAGGTGTCTAGTAAGTACTTGACAAATTTCAGCATATTCTTCTTTGCAATCTTGCTCAACATGAATATTTTGATTTTTATTCTTGTCATGTAATGATTGAGTTTGTTATTTCTAAGGAAAAGGTATAGGTTGTTTTGAATAAGCAGCACCAACCTCAACCTTGTACTCTTCCTCTTTCCCCAAGTATATGCATCATTTTTCTAATTGTATCTATCAACATCTCTAGCTTTACCTCTAAAGATATTAGTTTCTCTTGATTTGCTTTGTCTTTCTCTATTACTATTAGCTTTGCCTCCCTGTTTAGTATGTTGGCTTCCACATCAACTGTTATCCTTTGCATTTCCTCCAGGGTCGAAGGATCTCTTTCTCTTATCTGGAAAGCCATCTCTAGGTCAAAAACATTTGGGTAGTGCAGAGATCCCACTCTAGGGGTGGCTTTATCTTAACAGGTATTGCATGGTATACTTTATTGAACCTGGCTGAAAAGTGTTGTACCGTCTCCCCTGGATGTCTTTTAAAATGGTTGTATTCCTTTATGATGAGAAGAACATTTCCCATGACTGCCCACCTATCTAAGAAAACTTGAGTGAATTGATGAAAGTTGCTAATGCTTGCAGCTGGAAGGTCCTTAAACCAACTCTTAATTTTTCCTTGTAATGATAAGGCAAACATTCTAATATACACATCATCTTCTCCTATTTAAAATAGGTCAAGTAAATTATCAAGATTTTGAATGTGTTCTTCAGTGGTGACTTTTGAGTTTACTCCATCAAATCTGGGTAGTTTATTTGCAAGATTTGCAGGGAGGACTTAGAAGATAGGAGGTAAAATCAGAGGCTTGTATCTGTCTGGGACCTTTGTGGGTATAGGTAGCGCAAAAAGAGATTTATGACTGTTTAAGGTTTCAACAAGAGCAATAAATAAAGCACAAGGCTCATGTTTCACTAGATCTTCCACAAGTATATCTGGAGTAGGCACAGGTATATAAGTATGTTCATGGTCTGTAATTTGAAGCTCAAATTTTTTAGACCCGAGATCTTTCCATTGATCAATATAGACCTCATCAGGTCTTTAGTCGTGCCTAAAGTAGGGATAGAACACAGTCATGGCAAACAATAATTTCAATCCAAATTAGCTTGATACCTTCTCTTCTATGATGATCAATATGTTTTAGGTTCTTCCTCCAGTGGAGTCTTTAGGTCTATGGAGAGTTGTGGAGTCACCAGGTGGATGATATTTATTGTTTTAAGGATGTACTTGTTTTCCACCATCAACAATTAAGGGCCAATCTAAGGATGTTTGTGGGTTTTCTTGAGGTCCTAAGGTATACTTAGATTGTCACTGACTCAGAAGGTCCGACCGTGATCGCCATTATGTTAGTCGCGATTTGTTAGATTGGTGAGAAAAAATGCACAGGGTAACATCAGACCAATCTTTGGAGTCCTAGGACCCAGCCTTCCTGGACTCAGAGAGGGCTCTCTCTATTTTATGCAAAATATGAGTACTTGTTTTCTTTTAGTGTTTGATTTCAGGCTAGTTGTTAAGTTTAGGGTTTGTTTGTTTGTTTTGGTTGGGTAGATGATCAAGTAGAATAGATGGAGTGAGGAAATCTTCAAGTCATTGGGCTATGAAGTCTATAAAATTCATGGAAATTTCAACAATGAATCAGGGTGCATCACAAGGAAAATCTAGCATGGTCAAATGGATTTTAAATATTTGTGTGAGATGAGATGAACATCAAGTTTGTGAACAAAGTAGGGCAAAGGGAAATCAAGAATCCTTTGTCAAATACTTTAACAAGAAGGGACTTCAACACTATTTAGCATAAATAAGTAATCATAAAACATGGCAAACCAGTAACTCTTTGATTCAACTCAAGCAAATAAGCATTTAATTCAAACAATCCAGTGAACTATAGAAGGCGAGAAACTCATTTAACTTCTAGTGATTTCACCTTCAAGGTTAGAAAAACATTTAAGATAAACATATAACTTTAATCAAGGAAGAGGGAGCTCCTAAACATCATTGATAATAGCCATAAATATCTTCAACTTTCCAAGCATGGACAAAGGGTATGATCGAAACATAGCCTCTTTGGCAAACCTAATTAGTGGTACTTTAAAGAGAGATCTCAAGAACAATGTTTTAGTGACATCAAACAAGTAGGGCTAACCATAAAACATCTATGATATCTACTATATTGAACCATTCATAAGATAAACAAGCTTGGGTGGGTCTAGAGAGCAACTAAGAATTCTCTAAACTGACCTAACAAAGGAAAGCATAGAGGCAGTGAAGAACAAACAGAGCTAAGGTGCCTTTAAAGAACATTTCTTAGTTTAAAACATTTGTTCTAATGCAATATAGAAGGATGAAACACAATGATACATAAGAAAAAAATAATTGAATAGAAGCACATCACCATTAGCCAAGCTCAGGGATCCTCCAAGCAAGCCTTCTCCATCAATAAGCAAAGCAAGCCATTCAAAAGCTCCACAACACCAATTTCCTCTTCAATCTCCAAAAAACAATATATTACTCTCAAGAGTCATCCAATGCCAACCTTTTACAATAAGGCCCTCATGCTCTATTTATCTAGCAAAGGAGGGAAAAAACCCTAACTAGGGTTTGAAAATGTCAAAAATAGTCATAAATTTCATTTATGCCTAAGAGACCATGCAAGGCCCAAGGCACAAAATATCTCATGAAATAAATGCAAAAATAACTCCTTGCATCTAAATTTGGAGTGGTTTGCCTAAAAAAAACACTAAAATATCATTTTTCCATTAATGAGTGTCTTTTGTTGAATTTTTGGCCAAAAACGCATAGTGAGGTCTGAAAGCGTAGCGCCATGCACGTGATAAAATGGGTCCACTTGCAACAAAGTTTTGATGACCTTCCCAATGTCGAAATTGGCTCCGTGATGGCCCGTTGGAAAGCTTGCTGAGTCTTATTTCAAAATATGCTCCTGATTTTTTGATTGAGCTCCATTAACCTGTCCAAAAGGAAAATTTACCAAAACTTCTCTAGGTGCAGCGCCAGGCCTGAAAACGAGGCAGAAAAGTGAAAAATGAGGTGTTTTTTGGCGTTTTGAGGGGTGAAAAATGCTCCAAATGTGCTGAAATTTGGTGAGCATACTGTAATTTATGTGAGGATTCCAAAAATTCAAATTTTTCCTCTTGAGGGTGCCTAAGATGAAAGCGTAGCGCCAAGGGTGCTGCGCTTAGAGGCCTCAAAATTTGCAAAAAACTAAAATTTGTCAAAATTTTCCCAGAATTGGTGGATGTCTTCCTTATGGGGTTTGATAGGCTTGTAGAGAAACTTCAGCCAATATTTCAAGGTTTTCTTGGCCTTTTTCCTCTTTGAGTGCATGTTCTGCCCTATGCGCAGCGCGTGCACAGGAGAAACTGGGTCCACTTGCAGCCAAGTTTTGATGACCTTCCTGATGTCAAAATTGGCTCCGTGATGGCCTGTTGGAAAGCTTGCTGAGTCTAATTTCCAAAAATTCCCATTGTTTTCTTATTGGGCTCCATTAACCTATCCAAAATTCAAATTTCCCAAAACTTCTCTAGGCGTAGCGCCAGGCCTGAAAATGAGGTAGAAAGGTGAAAAGTGAGGTATTTTTTGACCTTTTGAGGGGTCAAAAATGCTCCAAATACTCTGAAATTTGGTAATAATACTATAATTGAGTTGTGGATTCAAAAAATGCAAATTTTTACTCCTTAGGATGCCTGATATGAAAGCATAGGGCCAAGGGTGCTGCGCTTAGAGGCCTCAAAATTTGCAAAAAAACCAAAATTTTGTCAAAAATTTCCCTACGCATAGCACCTTTTGCAGAGGGAATTTTGAGGCCTTAACAATGTAAAAAGTGGTCCCATAATAGCTCTATGGAAAGAATATCCTGTATACTCTAAAAATATACCTTTTTTTCCCTGATTAGAGTTGATTTGACCTGTCAAAAGTTGATTTTCCCAAGACTGGTCAAAAAGTGTTGAATGATGGTGCAAAAATGCAGAGTGTTGGTGCAAACAACGTTTGGATGCCTTCATCAACTCAAAATTGAGCTCATGATAGCTCATTGGAAATAGTATCATGTCTATTTTCCAAATAAACCATTTTTTCTTTGATTGGAGTTGATTTGACCTGTCAAAAGTTGATTTTCCCAAGACTGGTCAAAAAGTGATGAATGATGGTGCAGAAATGTAGAGTGCTGGTGTAGACAACTTTTTGATGCCTTCATAAAATAAAAATTGAGCTCATGATAGCTCATTGGAAATATATTCCAGTCTAGTTGTCTTTTGACCCATCAAAAAAGTCATTTGGACACTCTAGCTATGAGAAAATCGGATTTTCCCAAGGTCACTCAAGAAATGCAACAATTCTCCCGTGACACCTATATTTTTGATATTGCTACCAAAACATGACACCTGTGTAAAAAATGAAGGAGGTTTTTCGTCTTGGACCTATTATGGACAAAAAAATCTCTCACTTTTGTCAAATTCATCTCTGTTTGGTTAGAAACATAGTTTGAAGCAAAACTGGCCCTAGGTGTGGCAAATGATTTGTGATTTGGAAAGAATTCTTGGAAAATGATGGAGGAATGATGCTTATGAGTTGGTATGGATTTATTCTTGCTGATATGACATTTTAACACTTCTTAAAAACTTTCAAGCCTGTCCATTACCTCATATGCAGCCTCTGAAATTGAATGATAATCTTCTTTGGAAATGATGACCTTGGAACACATGAAACCCTAATTGACCTAGTGGGGGGGTTCTTTGACCTCTCTTTGATTGAAAATTGGCTTGGAATATTTAAGTGAAAAATAGAGTATTGACCAAGTGGTGTAATGAAGATCCAAAATCCAATGTACTTTATTTATCTAAAGAGCCTACAGAGATAGTTTTGAGACCATCAATGCTTGAGGAATTTTGGGGAATCATGGAAATGATTTAGGCTTATAGGAAAAACATAGATGGAAAATAGAGTCATAGGCAAGGGACAAACAGAGTAATGAGATTATGGGTAGGAAAAAGGATGGAAATGAGAGGCACATGCCATTTGGAGTCTATAGGAGTTACAGGGTGATCATGAAATGGAAAAAGGGTAGGATAGTGAAAAAATTTCTCTAAGGATAATGAAGGCAGTGAGATTTCTAAAACTCACAATGTTCATGGAATTTTTTTTTTTAGAAATCTAGGACAAATATTTAGTCATCTATGGATAGTGAAAATTACTGATGACTAACAGTCCAAATTTGTATCAATCCTACCACAAACATGAAGGTTGATCTAGAAGTTAAAAATGCCTTGATCCAATAGTGTAGATCCATATAGGGCTCACACATGCATGGTGGTTAAATTAGGGTATGCTCCCAATCCAATATCAAGTATGACATGGAACCATGTGGACAATAAGTGGCAGATTCGATGAAATGGAAGCCGGAACGAGGGACAAATGGAATTAGCCAAATTGGATGGTCGACTAGCTGATTGGAAGATGACACATTGAAATAACTTATTGGTCACAAAAAGTAACTTGGAAAGTGAAAGGGAAATGTTGGGTCCCATACCAAAGCACCAAGTATTGGAGTCTATTATTGTCTACAAATGCTAAGGCCCATATCTAGTGTGAGATGGAAGAAATGAGTGGCATATGACATGGTAGTAAATATGCGTGGTAGACAATAATTGGTCCATTATGGCTTGATGTGGTAGAATCTAAGGTCAGAGGGACTCGTGTCAATATCATGTTTGTTAAATTTTTTCTGCATTATATTTTGGCTTAAATGTTTGACTGTTAAGGTTCCAGGCCTTAGCTGCTAAAAACCAAGGGCTCAGTCCTTGTGGTCCCAGACTAGGGTACTGGAGTACTAAGGTACTTAGATGATTAGTTAGGAAGGAACTCTAGTTTGTAATGGCCCATCACGATAGGAAAATTGACAACAATTGTTGTCAAGGTTGAAGAATTTTGTCAGTTAAAGTTATGCCTATTAGTACCAGAAATAATGACAAGTGAAGGTCTTTGATATGCAGTAGTCTAATTTTACTTGGAATATGTTGTTATTTGTAGTGAATATGTCCATGAGTTACAATTTTTTCTACTAGGATGTTGTGATTGGAATATACTAGGGTGGAATGTTAGGGTTGAGGCCACAACACTCAATCACAGATGCTAATTGGTCTAGCACTCATATTTGATGGCTTTGAAGGATATATGATATCTAATATGTTAGAGCTAAGTCATAATGTCATATAACAAGGTGTTGAATTCCATCACCCAAGGGCTCTAAGCCTAGGCACATATCTGATATAGTATGGCCTAGTATGTGAAGGACAGGATCATGAACCTCAGTCACAAGGGGTTAAGGAATATCATTTGAGGGCTAATCATCACTATAATAGGAGAGGCAAAGGGAAAATGGTTTTGATATAGAATGTTCCTAGTATGATGTGCCCATGGTCATGGGAAAGGGCATATGTGAAGGTCTTGAGTATTACAAATTTGGAAGGAAGGGAGTTATAGATATATCATGTTAATAATGTGAATTGCATTTTAGAAGGTGGAAATTTGTGTTTGAGATCTAGAGGAGTCGAGGAATTGTGGAGAGTGAAAAGTAATGTTGAATTGAGTGAACCATTAAACCCATGATACCATGGGTTAATACCATTGATCAATATATATGGTAAAAGAGGCAGTAATCTATAAACATAGAGTTAAACGATTGAAGCTACTTTTGAGCATGTGTGTATGTGAGGATGAGTGAATTGTCAAAGAAATTTGTAAAAGTTAGTAAAACGAAGAGAGCCATAGCAAGCCAAGTAAATAATAAAATAATTTGAGCAAAGATAACCTGAACAAATTAAACTACGAACTAGAGTGTGGTGACAATGCAAATTTTGCAAATACAAAGAACAAATCATATTAGATTGGACACTTGAGTAGCAACATAATGTTAAGCAAAGGTATATCAAAAGATGAGAGCTGAAAAGGGACCAGATTATAAGTAAAATGAGTAGGCCTAAAGAAAATTGAGTGTACTTGAAGAAGAAGTTGATTGAGTAGAAAATACTCAAATTCAAACTATAAAATAGTGAGGGGATTGGTGTCTCCTTCAGGTTGTTGCTTGTCTATCAGGGGATTGGTGTATCCTTCAAGTTGGTGCCTATAAATCAAGGGATGGGTGTCTCCTTCTAGTTAGTGTTGTTAAATTGATGTAATAGTAGGTTGGTGCTTACATTCATATATAAAGAAGAGTTTGTTCCATGCTTTTCTCCCATATGGGTTTCCACATAAAATTTTAAGTCTCTTAGTATACATGTTGGTAGTTTGATTTATGGTGTTTCTATCTGTTTTAGTAGAAATAAATTAAATATTTTAAAGATCATTAAAAAATTTATAATCCTCGTTCAGCCCCGCCTCACTTCTCAGTATTATTTGGATCCAATGGCATTTACTATTTTTTTAATTGGTAAATTTAATATTATATTTTAACCAATATTCCACCCACTTCATTATCTATCTCCCTTTTTCATTTTTATTAATATATGTAACATTATATTTTACCAAATATTCCTCTCACCTTAGGTTTTATATAATATATCAGAGTGAGGGCAAGAGAATATTGAATAAATATAATATTAATATACTATATTTTACCCAATATTCCCTTCTCTCGTGGCCATCATGTACTTTTCCTATCAAAAATTTATTAAATGTAAGTTTCCAAATATGTATATTATAAATAATTTTCATAAATTTGTTAATATATAAATATAAATAAACTTCTTAAACTTTTTATATTTAATATTTAATGATAACATAACATTATGAATTAAAACAATTAATTAAAAAAATCGTAAAGTTATATCTTTCAAATTGTAAAATAAGTAAACTATCTAATTTCATCAAATGTGATTTTAACTTATTGATAAAAGCTTATCACAAACATGTATATGATTGTGTTATCCAGAGTTCGTAAAATAAATTGGAATGATTAGGGCGTATGATGATCTAGTGGATTAATATTGAAATGTAATTAGTGATAGTTTTGCAAACGAGATTTTAATTGGGCATAAGGAAGAGTATAAGAAAGAATTTTGTGACTCAAAGGAATGTTACTTAAATCTTAAATATTCAAAATAATGCAAAATTTATGTCTTAATAATGATGGTCCTTTTTTCTCTACATATGGACCTAGTATTAAAGTAAAATATATAAACCATGGGGTGTACTTTAGACAAAATTCACTTCACACAAACTTAGGTTCAAAGTATTCACAAAGGCCCAAAATATAGATAGAGAAAATTTATTACAAACATGGAAAATGGGTCCATGATCCAGTTCATCAAGTACTAAGGGATGCTAGGCTACCAAATGTCGAGATAGTGAAGCATAATCCATCATAATGCTAGTTAATGAAGCCTTCAATGCCCATACAGACCATGGTTTTCATGCATAGGAATCCTTTCTAGTTGAATCCTTAACCAAGGAAATTATCAGAGATGTTATGGAGGTAAATCAAGCTATTAGGGATATGAATTTGACTATCAAGGGGGTGAATGACATAAAATTTATAGTCAAGGGAATCAATGAATGTTTGGAGAAAATACAAGTGTGACAAATTATGACATGTGAAGATAAAAATGGTGTTAAGAGAGGCATAGCCCTAGTATTGGTCTTATAAATTAAATATTTAATTATGATGGGTAAGTTCTAGGGAATATTTATCTTTAAACGAGATTTGAAATATTGGATCTCATAATTTTGGTAACCTTTGGTTGGTTAATCATTAGGTTTCTTCATTATAATAAGGGGATGAATAGCTTTCACTTTTATATCAATGGTGGACACATTCAAAGTTATGGATGGATGTTGGTTATGGGGTAATTCAATGCCAGCATTAAATTATTCGTAACCAATCTTTGATCTTGAAATGGAGAAAGAGAAATTACAACCACCCTGGTTCAAAATCAGCTCTCTTCCATTAGATTTATGGAATTAAACAATAAGGAGATTGATTAGATAAGCCCTAAGAAATTTCAAAGTAGTGGAGATGATCATTAAGTTTCAAGGTTAAACCCATGGCGTGCATATGTATGAAAATGGATTTAAGTAAGTAATACACTCTTAGAATCAATTAAGATTGAAACATGTAGACCATCCTACAATTTGCAACTAGAATATTTGAGAGTTCCTTTTTTTTGTTACATTTTTAGAATGTATGAGCATCTAAATGTTGAATTTACAAATTCAATATAATCTAGAACATATGCAGGTAATGTGCAATAATTTCAAAGGAAAATGTCAATTAATGAAAAATAGAGTCCCCAAATGAATTTAGTGGTGAACATGATAAAGAAGAAAAGTCAAAATGAAAATGATATAGTATTGCAATTGTTTGGAAAATGTCTAAATTTGGGGAAATAAGATGAGGCTCATAAGGATGGGAAGGAATCACCTAAAGGATGCATGCTTTTATCACCCTCACCAAAAGAAGAGGAGAAATTTTAAGCATCTCATTCATGATATGAAACCCCTTCAGATATAGGTTATGACATAACCTTTAATCCCTCCCCAGTTCCTAGTTTTTGTATTTCAAAAGCCTTAGGGGAAGTAGCCTCCGAATTAATTGTGAAAGGGAATTTGGTTTAGAAAGTGATGAACAAAAAATCCCTGCTAATTTCAATCTTGGCCATGTTGTGCTTTTATCTTGACCAAATAGTATCACTAGTAAAAAATGTATAAAGTTCTTCCCTAAACAAAGCTCTAATATGGTTCTCCTAATCCTTCCCAAACATATTAATGTCCTTCATTATTCATAAACAATGTTGTAACTCTAGGGGGTATCAACTTTAATATTCCAATCTGGGGTTCATGCAAACTTAAGAGGTAGTGTGCGTTTTATATGCAATTCATACTTTTCCTTTTCTCAATGCATAAAATGTATAAAAAAATAGTTTTCTTGATCAAGTGAGCAAATCAATTATGCTAATCAATAGTCACTTCAATTGGTATATCTTGGTAGGAGGTGATAATACAAGAATCAAAGTGCAAGAATTGAAATTTAAAGAATAAAGTTGCATTGAAAAAAGGAAATAAGGCTACATGAATAAAAATAGCGGAAGGTAAAGCTGCAAGAATTCACCTTATATTAAATGTAATAAAGGAACTACACTCTTTTGAAAGGAAAACAATTATATGATACTATATAAAAAATAGTAAACCTAACCATTCAAAAAAACATAAATAATGAAAGATGTGATCTTGTAGGCAATGTTGTAGTTGTTAAAACTTTTTCTTCAATTCCTCCTCATTCACTTATTCTTGCTAAATTTATTAAATAAGGTGCTTCACAAATAACCAACATGAAATATCAACAAATGATGTAAAAGTAGAGCTCTTGGGTGTATTCTATAGGAATATTTGTATTTCTAAATTAAAGTCTATAATTGATATAAGTGTAGAAATCAAATGAAAGAAAGATGAAATCAAATAAATGAAGTTAATTCCGACTCATGGAAACTACAACCATTTCTTAGCAACTAATAAATTTCATACTCCATGTTAGAAAAAAGTAATACTTAGCGGGGGAAGAGGGGGTCAAATCATTATTACAGAAATATAAAAAAAAATTCTGCAAATAAAGCTATTCAGAAATTTAGTTCATAAAGATATAACGAGATCATGCACATTAAAAACACAAACAATCATCACATGTGGAAAATTGGATTTTAGGTGGAAAAACCCCCCTCCAGGGAAAAAAATCATTGAATTGTTTGCTTCTTCTTCTTATTACCTATTGCTTCAATATTCTAATTTACAATACATAAGCTAGCCACCTCTAGCAATGGAGCACCCACTCCTACAATAGAAAATCAATGTGCACTTAGCTTGAAGTCCCCACTCCATGTACAAACATCACAACAACGCTTCCCCTCTTCACGCGGTTTCTTCCATAGAAGCTGCACACCAGTACACGACAGCAACAGTCAACCCACCACTACGAGGTTTTCACTGCAACGTAACCTATTATATGTATGCGATTCTTTATTTCTCTTCTTTCATAAATCTGTAGTTGTCGGTTTCGTTTTGGAGTTGACATTTCATAATAATATTAGTATATGATTAGAACTAAAAACACTATTGCCTAAAAAAATCTAGAAATAAATGAGCACAGATATGCAACCACAATTTCACACTCTAAATGAGAGAACAATTCTCTCCACACACACAGACAACCACTCCAAACTGATCTTCAATATCTGCACAGAATTTTGAAACACTAGTGATGAATAATTCATGAAGCACACTGCAATATTGAAGCTTTGAACTCAATGCAAAATTTGTAACACCCTCCTCCCACATCTACCCAAGTAACCATCCAACCGGGGTAGAAATGTGATGAGAGGCTACTATAATCAGATTCAACATCCTAGGTGACCTTAAGGAAGTGGAACCGACAGAAACACCCCATAGATTCCTTGTACTTCAACAACAACACCCCCAGGAGGTAACCCAACCATTTAGGTCTCTTACTCCTCGGTCACACTGACCTTTTGACCTCTTTGAGCCATAGACACAAACACATGTTTGCAATCCAACGTCCAGGAGTCTATAGATGCAGGCATAACACAACATACCAGTATCCAGGGCCCCAATTCCTTAGTTTTGTGTCATCATCTCCAGGATTTGAGTTACCTTTTCAGGCCCATAACCTAGTACTATGCCCAGAACAATTCAGAGATGATAAATAACAAAAGGACAATGATACAGAAGAAATCACATCAATAAGAACTCATCTGTACCCCTCCTAGCCATGGCAATAATTTTTTCAAACATGTCACAAACATTGAAACTACAGGTGTAAACAACATATCTGAGCATAGGGGTTTCATACTTATCTGAGAATCACTAAGAATAACTTCTCCCTTACATCGTTAGTTGCAATACAATCTATTTGACCATAGATACAATGTGCATTCATTTAAAAGTAAAAACATGGATAGAGCCATACATCATCACTGATAAAATACTTTCTTATAACCATCATAATTACAATAGAAATACCATGGATACAACAATAATAGAATCTAGATAATAAACAGTGCATTTATAAATCAAATAAGAAATGAATGAACTCTTCATTACTGAATCTAAAAACCAGCCAGAGATGGGACTTCCATGTTCCACTCGACCATAGATTGGCTCAGCCAAATCTCTCTTCAGCCAATCATCCCTATGTCATATTCCATGCATGAATGTGGGACTCAAACTGAAAGAACCAATCTAGGGCATACTGAGGATAAATCACCTCCTCCTCATCAACATAAACTAGGCTTTATTGTGATCTACACTTGATCGCTAGGCCAACACAAGCATGGATATCATCGGATTCTCTCTGCCTAAACTGTGAGGAATTTTCCTGTCTCCTAGTCTCTTGGGCTTTATAGAAACTCAGAGTCTGAATCAGGGGTCACTAGACCCTAAATGAGACATACTCTCCAGGATTTATTGTATATCCCAAACTCGGGATTCCTAGGCCTGATGGAGAGAAAACCACCTCTTAGGATTTACCACAACCCAAATCTGGATCACTATGCCCTAAACCGAGACAACACCTATATCCGTTTTATGTCATAACATTCAAATATCCACCTCACTCAACTTCGAGTCCATATAGTAATCCAACTAAACCAAAACATGAGAACTCCACAATACCATGGCTCTCAAGAAATGGCAACACTAGGCTGAAAACGTTGTCACACCTGGAAAAACCCATGCCACGACAGAAAAGAACCACATGCAATACCATGCATTCCAAATATATCAATGAAAACACACATGAAAATAGATACCTACCAAGAAGATTGATGTAGTTGTTTGATTCTTTCTCCTCGCTTGCTTCCTCCTTCTAATTTATTTTTTTCCTTTCTTGCTCCAATGCCAAAATGCTCCAAGAAACTCTAAGTGTATAAGAGTGAGAGAGAGAGAGACAAAATAATAAGAGAGCTCCAAAACTGAACTGAAAAAACATACCAGCTTATCCTCAGAAGCCTTTTTATATATGAGGCCTCTATTTTCTTCAGTTTCCATTACTTTCCTTCATTTTCCTCCTCGCATGCAACATGTTACCTTTCATCTCCCTTTTCTCCTAATTTCCCATTATTTTCATAAATAAATGTGCCAATTGTGCCATTTTTCCTTTCCTAATCCTTAGCCATAATAAACCAAATGAACACCCACTAGGATGTTTTGCCCAACATTTAGCTTGGAATAAGTGTCCCATCAACCATGGTTATTAATTTTTAAACTTTATTATATGGAATTTTCACCAGGGTTGTTACCTCCCCCTTGGGGGACACCATCCTCGATGTTCAACCACACATATATCTTAGCAAAACCGCTAAAAAGAAACCTTACTTCCCATGGAGCTTTATAACATATCTCGATGAAGTATTTACAATGATCACCCTGTTGAAAGACAAATGAACATGACATCACAACAACATGAAAACTATAATGACATGACACCCATACTGCTTATTGGAGCTTTATAACATAGCTCATGGTAGTATTTAAATCCATACACATATGTACATATGCCAAAACATCACATCAAAACATATATAAAAACATCACCAAAACATATACCAAACATATACCAACATCACACCAAAACTGTTTTGCCTCAACCAGAAAACAAGGAAGAATACATAGTCCGCATTTGTTCTGCCATCTCCCATGTAGCTTCATTGAGCCCAAAGTGCTTTCATTTCACTTTAACTTACTCAATTTCTTGGTTCTAGAGCATGAGCACCTTTTTTGGTAATATAGACTAAGGCTCCTGCTGGAATTCTCCATCCAGTTCCACTTGCAATACAGACCAGTCAATCACATGATTAATATCTTTAACATAATTTTTAAGAAACGATGTATGAAAAACATCATGGAGTTTCACTATGGAAGGTAGTGCAAGTTGATAGGCCACTGGTATAATCCTCTCAATGATCCTTTTGGGTCCAAAAAATCATGGTGCCAGCTTGGCACATGATCTAATCCGCAAGGAGATATTCTTGGGATTGAAGAAAAAGTACACATGTTCCCCAATGTGAAACTCCTTGAACAACCTGCTCTTGTCTGCATAAATCTTCTGCCTATCCTGCACTTATTTCAAGGTATTCTTGATCACCTACATTTCATATTCCATTTCTACCAACATATCTATTCCAATCAATACCATATTAACTGGATCACTCCAACTAATGGGAGTGTTGCAACTATGCCCATACATAGCCTCAAACAGGCTCATCTTTACTGATTCTTGGAACCCGTTGTTGTAGGGGAACTCCACTAGTGGAAGATACTCTTCCCACTTCCATTTTTGATGCATCACGTACATCCTCAACATATCCTCTAGTATCATGTTGACCCTATTTGTCTGTCCATTTGTCTATGAATGATAAGTTGTGTTGAAGGCCAACTTGGTGCCCAAACTTGCAAAAAAATCCTTCCAAAACATGGAAGTGAACTTCACATCCCTATCTGACACAATATTCTTTGGAACACCATGAAATATGAATATGTCCTTGATTAAACCCTGTGCTACATCACTAGCAGAGTATTTATTCTTCGCCGGAATGAAGTGTGCCACCTTTGTCATCCTTTCCACAACAACCATGATGGAATCATGCTATCTAGTTGTCTTAGGAAAACTTGTGTTGAATTCCAAGAAATGACCTCCCATTTCCACTCTGGGATCACAATCAATTGTAACAGTCTACCTGGATTATTTTACTCTACCTTAACCATCTTATAATCCAAACATCTAGCCTCAAACTCCGCCACATCCTTCTTTAAATTCGGACAATAGTAGAATCTCTTCATTGCAATCAATTCCTTCTTATAGCCTAGGTGACCTGAATATGGTTTAGCATGAAACTCCCTCAAGATCACCTTCTTGAGCTCACTACTGTCTGGTACATATATCATGTCTCTAAAGATAACCAATCCATCTACCATGAGACAATAATTCAAATCCTGTACACTTGCGTCTGTATCGTTACCTGTACCTATACCACTACATGTACATGTACCACTAATTGTACTAACACATGTACCTATACCTGTACCTATACTACCACTAGTACTTGTACATGTACCTATACCCTCTTGCAATATGTGTGCAATCTCCATATACCCGTGATCTTGCTGACCTTCCTGTAAGATCATATCTTGTAAGTCTGTCCCATAGGAGCTCATAGATTCTATGTGATTTACTTGTACCCGCCTGCTAAGAGCATTTGCAACCCTGTTATTTTTTCCCTTGATGTACCTAATCTTGAAGTCAAACTCATTGATAGTGGCCAACCATATATCCTTCCTGGCATTTAGATTCAATTGGTCAAACAAGTACCTCAACCCAATGTGATCACTCATCAATACAAAACACCTATCGAGAAGATAGTGCCTCCACATCTTCAGTGCATGAATGATCATTGATAGCTCTAGATCATGTGTCAGGTAGTTTTCTCATGATCATTTAGTTTTTGTGACTTATAGCATACCACCGGTCCATCCTGCATAAGGAATCCACCAATTCCTCTATTTCAAGTATTTGTACCCACCAATTCCTCTATTTCAAGTATTTGTACACACTTTAACACTGGAGGCGTTCTGGATCTTGGGGGGGGGGGGGGGGGGGAATATCTAAAAAATTTAAATGCCATAATAAAATAGGAGAACACACAGTAAAAAAAAGCCGAAAGAAAATTTTTTTATTAAGAGAGAAAATATTTGTAAAAGATATATTATGGTGGAAAATGTGTCCTTTTTCAAAAGGTGACTTATTACTTATATCGTATTTTAGTTACAATACCACAGGTAAATTCCATGGGTGGGTAAATACCATGGGTGAATGAATACCATGGGTAAATTCCATGGGTGGATAAATACCATGGGAGAATGAATACCATGGGTGGATGTGACTTACAATACCATGGGTGAATGAATACCATGGGTAAATTCCATGGGTGGATAAATACCATGGGAGAATGAATACCATGGGTGGATGTGACTTACAATACCATGGGTGAATGAATACCATGAGTGGATGCCACTTAAAATACCATGGGTAAATTCCATGGGTGGATAAATACCATGGGTGGACGAATACCATGGGTAAATTCCATGGGTGGATAAATACCATGGGGGGATCAATACCATGGGTGGATAAGTACCATGTGTGGATGAATACCATGGGAGATGCCACTTTCCATTCAGATCATTTCTTCCTCCTTAAGAAGAAACGGTCCCCCTTATGTGAAGTCCCCTCCTCATAACACATTTTTGAATATGAAGAGCCACTGAAGAGAAAGGTTTTGTGTGATTAGCCCATAACCATGATGAACTAAGATTTGAGGATAGAGATACCTTGTTGTTAGCACTAGTATTTGCATCCCACCCATCCCACCTTATTTTACTCTACTTTCACCTCATCTCCGTCATTATCATTGACCTTGCTTCATTTTTTAAACATTTTTCTGAAGAGTCCCATAGTCATCATGGTCATCATTCAAATCATTCTTCCATGTTGTGCCATCATTAGGTCATAGGGTAAAAATCATGAAAATTGGTCATTTCACCATCAAATTCATCTTTTGAAGGAGTAGTAATAGTCAAAGGTCTTCAACAATTTCATATTCTAAAACTATCATTTCCAAATAAGTGGCTTTTTGTTTACCATATTTATCTCTCAGTTGTGCTTGGAAAGCTCATTTCCTTCTCCTAGGGTTTTGATGGCATTTTTCTTGGTTTTATGACTTCCATGGTTAAATAATAAACAAGAATTGTGTCCTGATGCTCTTACACCTTCCCCTATACTTAATACACCTTCCTAAACTCTTCCCTTCACTCTTATCCCTCAAAATCATCATTTTTCCAGAAGCCCTAGCCTATTGCTACAATTTGACACTATTTCGAGACTAGGCCTGTGTTTTTCCATTTTGGACCCCTTTCCCTCACTCAATCCTTGAAATTACACTTTCTCCTACTCTCTAACATCTATTCCTATCCCCAAAAATTTCCCCAAGAATTTAGACAACCCTTAACCCCTTCATTCTCCTCCCTCTACAAGGCAGTCCTAAATCCCCTGTTTTGCCTACACCAAACTCTAATTTCTTCTTCCATTGAGCTAGGGTTTGCTATGGAATCAGAGACATAAGAGAAGAGAAGGCATAAGGGAGGAAGTTTAATCAAGTATGAAGCCATACAAACTCATAAACATCCTGCCTCCATCATTTTCCAAGAAGTCATTCCAAGGAACAAATCATTTGCCACACATAGGCCGAGTTTTGCTTCAAACTATCTTTCTGACCAAACAGAGAAGAAATTAAGAAACTTGAGAGAGGTTTTTTTCCCTCATAGGTCAATAAAAAAAAACCTCCTTCATATATTACACATGTATCATGGTTTTTGAGAAATTTTAAAAGTACAGGTGTTACACGAGGTTTGCTGCATTTCTGGAGTGACCTTGGGAAAATCAAGTTGTCTCCTAGATGGAGTGTCCAAATGACTTCTTGATGATTCAAATGATAACTAGATAGAGATATATTTCCAATGAGCTATCATGAGCTCAATTTGGAGTTGAGGAAGGCCTTCCAAATTTTCCTGCACCAGCACTTTTCATTTCTGCACCCTCATTCAGCACGTTTTGACCAGTCTTGGGAAAATCAACATTTGAAAAGGAAAATGAACTCCAAACAGAAAACCAAAGGTATATTTGGAAAGTAGACAGGATAATATTTCCAACACGCTATCTTGGGCTTAATTTGGACACCGGGAAGGCCTACCAATGTGGTCTTCAAAAAGGTGTTGCCGTGGCACTGCACGTTAGAAGATGCTGCCTCCTTTTTTCACCTTGGCATTGCGTGTTTACCAGTTTTGGGAGAACAGGTTTTTGATAAGGCAGATGGCCACAATTTTGGAAACTAGAGGCATATTTGGAAACTAGACTCATATAGCTTTCCAATTAGTTATCATCAAGATAATTTGGACATCGAGAAGACCTCTAAAAGTTTCCTGCAAGACAGGCTATTGTTTATGTCTTGGCGCCGCGCATTTAGCAGGTAAATGCAGTTTTCATCATCTTCAACAAAATTTTGACTTTTTAACTTTTTACTTGGGAAAATGAGAAAATTAATTATGTAAATGGTCATGGTGAATGTAAATGTCATGTTTTGACTTTCATCTAAGGTAGATACATTAGGTAAGTCATCATTTGAGGTCAAATGAATCAGTTTCTTATCTTTTAGAGGCAAGTTGTTGGGTCTTACTAGTTTTCAATTTCTTGTTTGGGATTAGGTGTAACTGATCCTCATCTCATGGATTCGACCCCCTGAGGCTAGGGAGATTGGTTTTGAGGTCTATATCATGTATTTTCTTCATCATTTGTAGAGGTTGGACTCACTTGGAGCTTTGGGCATCTCAAGAGACATTATTTGTATCAGTTTGGCTTGGACATTAATAGAAATTTGCAGCTATTTCTTTGGGATCCATGTGGTATGCATTGTTTGACATATTTTATTCTTTTTTATCATTTGTATGAATTTATTGTTGGCTCATAAAACATTTTCATGTCTATGATATGCTTAATTTCAAGTTAAAATGGTAGAATCCATGTTTCATGCTCTGTTTTGGGAAGCTTAGCATAATTTGTTTATCTTATTCAGTTTAGGGAGAATCAATCTTGTATGCTATTCCTAACTTCTCACAAATATTTCCACCTCACCATAATCATATTTTCATGTCAAGCCTTCTACCTACCTTACCCCTCATAACCCCTGCAAATTTTGACCTAATTTCCTTGCCCTAGCTGTTTGACTCCTCCTGATCTAGCAAACCCTACAAAATAAAAATAAAAACCCTAAGCCACTATACCTAGCCTAAAATATTATTTCCTAAGTCATTTTGACTGTGCTCTATATGGAGAGAGCCCTCTCCTGGCCTAGTAGGGATAACTACTTGGGTAAGCGTGGTTTGAGGTTACCTCGGGATTGCCTCTCTCGGCCTGAGGTTCAATCTGAGTGATAACATTTTGGCGACTCAATTGGGGAACGAAAGATTAGATCTTCCCTAGGAAAGAATGACAAATTTTAGATCTAATTGTTGATGGTGAACAATAGTTGGACACATATGAAGGCTGAACCATTCACCTGGCGACTCCATTCACTGAAAGATCCAGAAAATCAACACCTCATGGTGACTCCACTACATGAAGATCAGTTGCTTCAAGATTTTTCAAGATGGAAATTATTGCAAGAAGGTATGCTCCCATGAGCTGAGATCACATTCCAGGTTTCCCAAATAAAATGCCTAAGATAGGTTGGCAAAGGAATTTTCCTATGTTCAAAAATGTGAAAGGTAATGATGTTTCTCTTCATCTGGTGGGATTTCACATCATGTGCGTAGATTAAAGATTGATTTTCCTAAAGACTGCTTGATGAAGATATTCATGGCCACTCTGGAAGATGAAGCTCGATATTGGTATGAAATTTTGCCACCTGCTTGTATTTACTGTTTAAAGGATTTTCATACCATATTATTTGAAAGGTATAAATAATCTTGTCCATCCTTAATATTAGTTTAGAACTGTTGTGAACATTTTGATAGTTTTATTGAAAATATTGAGAATTTTTATGGAGATGATGAGTTCATGGACGATGAGACCATGGAAGCCCTATATGAAAATCCATTTCAGCAGCATAAAGAAATATTAGAGGATACTTATGAATACGCTCAGGAAATTTTGCATCATGATGAAGATCTTTATACAATTCAAAATGATGGAAGACAAGGTCTTATTCAGATGTGATTGCAGGAAAAGATGGTATGCAGGAAAATGAGGTTCCAATCTTAGATTGTGGTAAAGTCAAGTTGGTTGATCCAGATCTAGATTCAAATTGTGATGATGAAGAGTATGTTGTTCTGGATCCCATGAAGGAGAGCTCTATTGTTGAGGTCACTTCGAATGAAGAAAATAGAGTTATAGACCTAAGTGTTCTCAACCCATCAGAACAAAGTCTTCACGAGGAGGTAATTCATTCCCTTTATGAAAAACAAGATGAGATATTTGTTCAAGTAAGTGAAAAATGTTCTTTGGATGAATCTGTGGTAGATAATAGAAATGTCAGTTTTGGGTTTCAAGAACAATCTGAAGTTTTCCCTCATATGAATGATGAGTGTGATAACAAAAATGACAATCCGGTTGCCATGTCATATGAATATGATAAATAATATATTCAAATTGTAGAGGACCAGAGCATTGAGGACTGTCATTCAAATTTTTCTTCCCATGTCTCATGCTTTGAATTGTTTTTTCAAGAAGAAATTTGCTCACATACTTGTTCATAATTTTTTGAAGAACATGAACACACTCTTGTTGAGGTAAATTATGAAAAGAGATCAGATTCAATAGAAAAATCTACCTTGTTTATTCTAGATCAACGAGAGGTAAATTTTCTTGATTTTCAAGATCCCTTCGACAATATTTTACAAAAACTAGAGAAGATGAATGTTGTCTCGTTTCTCAGCATAAGTCTTGGTTTCAGTTTTTATCGTGAGTTGCCTACATGTAAATCATTCTTCCTGCTCAAGGAAAGTGAGAGCATAACTTCAGTAAGTAGCCATCTCCTCGATTGGTTACATTGGAAGGATCATTTCACCTAATCAACAATTGTTGTAATATTCCTTTTTGGGGATTCTCAAGATTCTATTTCAGAGATGGACTACAGATGAATTTACTGGTTATGTATCCTTCCAAATAAGGGAGAGAACCAAAGGCTACCTGGCCAAATGTAGACTCTGCCTGTAGAACTTGGAATAATCCCTTTGAGGAATCTCAACAAGGTCTTCAATGAAAACGTTGTATAAGAAAAGATGAGCAAGAATAACGCTGATCAGGGCTGGGATACCCTCACTTATGTTTTATTTGACTTACATATGCAATTTCATCAGAAAAAATAAGTTTAGGCACATTAAATAGATCTCCCAAAATCAAGACTAGTTATAAATCAACCAAAGAGGGAGGCTGCTGCAACATGAAAACCCCAGCTACTAGAATTGCGCCGTTTTGACTGAAACTCAGAGGAGGACAGACAAAGATCTGATAATTTAGAGATATAACAGTAAATCAGATTTATACTTGAGCTTATTTCCTTTACAACTGATTACAAAGAGAACTAGGGCAAAAACCCTTCAGAAATTAGAGCTGCAACTAGGAATAAACTGTAGAAATACATAGACAACATTATTTTTTAGATGGTTCAGCTGCTGTAAATTAAATTTCAGATATATGACATATGTATGGATGAAACATCAGATCTAATACAGATCTGGAAACTATAAGACTTTAAGAACAAGATCCAATTGGAATTACATCAAAATATTGCATAATAAGCTGTAGATCTAAATTACAAATTGCAGTGCTGCAGAAAACCCAGAAATTTCTGAAGATAACTTTTATTGCTGAAATAGATCAGATCTATAGAGACATGGATCAAAAACCCAATCCAAATATCACCAAGGGAAGGCAAGCCTAACACCAAGAGATCTTCCTCCAAACTGATAGCAAACTGAAACAAGAAAGCCATCTCACAAAATAACACAGTATTGAGCAGAAACTGGGCAGAGGGTGAAGGAGATTGAATAAATTGAATGAAATTACAGATATGATACAAAATATGGATCATATAACTCTTTGGAGGCTGAAGAACACACTACAATAGAGAAAGCCTCTCAAAACAAGCTAGATCTAAGCAGATCTAGAACACCACTTGCTACAAAAGATAGCAGCTGCAAAACCCTCAATGGGCCAGCGCTGCTCATGAAAGATAGAGCTTGGTCTCAAACCAGATAGTGGCTCACTTCAGAAAATAACTCCTCCAATGATCCTCAAGGGAAGAGATGAAACCCCTAAACAGGATTTCCAATAAAAATCCTCCACTAAACAACAGAGAATGGTATTTGTCTAAGCAGAAAAATACTTCAGAAATATAATTCATCAAAAACCTCTTCATGTGCCTTCTCCTCCTTTTTATAACGTGAGATAGCTCTTGCAAACCCTAAACCACTTTGATGAGTTGACCCTTTTCACATTAGAGGCTCCCTTCTAGGATTGCGCAATCCCTTTTGGAGATGCAATGAACCTAGATAGTGCAGTTGACTTGGTCAAGGTGGACCCAATCTTGGCTCAAAACCTCTTTCACACCTACAAGTGATTATTTACATAGCCTTGATTTGTCTTTTTTCACATGGGCATTGATTTATTTAGACTTATTAGGAGTTTTACATGTCCTCCTTTATTCATTTATTCATAAAACATAAATTAAATCAAAATTGAATGTCTCCTCTTAGCTAAGGCTAAGTAGGAACATTATAGTCCTCCCCCTCAAAATGTTGCTTGTCCTCAAGCAATTGGTAGGGTAAGAGTTGTATTTCTTCTCCTTATCCATTGATGGCACCATCAAGAATCAAGCTTTCATCATGGAGTAAGTGCTCACCAAGACAATACAACAAAAAATTCTCCTCCCATGCTAACATGATAGGTGCATAGTCTGCCCCTTCAGGAGTGTAAAACTCAACAGAAATAAACATGGGTGAGCCAATGTCACATCTGAAACATGTATCTTGACGTACAAGATAAAGTTCCATCCCATGTGGTACATGTACACTACTTAATTTTTGCCCATACATACCCATAAACAATATCAATATGTCATCTATGTATGGAAGCAAAATCACATATAGAAAAACTGAAATTTGCACTTGAGGAGGTGGGTCACAATCCCACTTGAGGTACCAGCGCATTGCACTCCTTGTTTTGAGTAGATATGAATGTGATAGGTGGTACTCCCACCATATCTTTGCTGCATAGGCCACTTTGACATGGTTGAAAGTGAAACCCTCATTAGGTGCTTTTGGGAAGCACCCATCATGATAAGCAATCTCCCCTTGCACCTCAAGGGAGTGGCCAGCTTTGGAATTTTTCTTGGCCTCATCATTGCCATGAGATCTACATGTAATATTAACCCTTGTAGGAGCCATGGCTTGCATACATATGGTAAGAGAATGTGCCAAATCAGAAAAATAAACTTGCTCCATAAGATCAAATTTCTTACCATACAATCCTCCCACACACATAGAGTTAGGGATGGGCTTTTCCCCTCTTTTGAGAGAAGAAAGAGATGGCTGAAATGTCTCCTGCATAGGATCCCTTGGATGCCCCATCTCCACATAACTATTGCACTCTTGTAAGTGCTGATTTAGTTCCTCCCAATCATAATGCTGATGTAGTTCTTCTTTCATACCCTCCCAATCAAAACTCTTCAAGATTAGGGAGTAGATTTTTGCTGACTACATGTAGCTGGAAAGGAACTCCTTGTGTGCCCTTTGTAGTATTTCTTGCTTAAGCTTGGAGGCTTGAGACAAGAATAATTTACCAAGATGATAGATGACCCCTTATGGACCAAATAGCGTCCTCCTTGCTTTATGCCATCTAAGATCATCCTGGTGTGCAGATCTCTGGAGTACTCCAAAAGGAGTTGAGATCTCCAATATGGATCTACAATTCTCAAAAAAGATAGCGATGTTGATGATCTAAGGTGGTGATTGACTTGTTGCTGCTTGTTTCTTTGGCACTATGCATGCCAAAATTGTTTGTGGGAAGGCCGATCCTCCCCCTTGCTTCCTCCCACAGCGCTGTGACTCTTTCTTCCATTGTTTCAACACTTGGTGAAGCTTTCCCCATAGAATCTAATGGCACCCCAAGTGGCTTGCCATGATGTAGGAATTTCCCTTGCAGCATTCTCATAAAAATGAGAGAAGCAACTGTAAGGTCCTTTCCCCCACTGCGCAATTCCATGTTTGTTGTGTGGGTAGAGACATCAAGTGAAGGGTAGGTGTGCATGCCTTGAATAACTTCTTGTTGCCCACTCTTCAAATCCACCCATTCCATCTGCAAGGCCTTCCAACTAGTGGTGAATTTTCCCAAAGTAATCAACCACTGGACACCCAAGATGATGTTGGTGTCCGGTATGTCCACTACAAAGAAGTGATCCTCCAAAGTGTAGGTCCCCATAGTCACAAAAAGTGATGGAACATATTGCATGCACTACATAGTTCTATCTCCCGGAACCAAAACAAAGAACCCATCAAAAGTATCAGTAGGGATCCCTTTCCTCTGCACAAAATGAGCATAAATAAAGTTGTGGGTTTCCCCACTGTGAATCATAATAGATACTCTTTGGTTCATAACTGAAACTTGCACTCTAAGAGTCAAATACTTGGGCACTCCCATCAAAGAAGCAAGAGTCCCACTGGTTGGAGAAAATGCTCCTTCTTCTTCTCTGGATGATGATGGATCCTCATCCTCATCATCACCAACGCTGTGACCGCTCCTAGGTCCATCATTTCCCTCTTTCTCCTCACAATCAAAGAAGGCTTCGATATAGTGTGCTCTTCCAGCAGCACATCTATGTCCCGGCACCCATGGCTCTTGACAAGTGAAACATAATTTATTTTTCCTCAACTCCCTCTGGAGATCATTGTCAAGAAGCTTCTTCAGTGATCTCTCCTTCGGTGGAGCATCTTTCACCTCCTTCCCCTTGGAAGAGTGAGTGGCTTTGCTTGGGAGGGTTGCCTTTGCCCTTGGAAAGGAATCTTGGATATCTCTAGTTCTTTCAATGGCATCATGCAGAGTGATGGGCTTGGTAGACTTAACCAACCCATGCAGAGGTTCTTCTAGGCCATCAATGAACATATAGACTCTCCTTGCTACTGAAAGATCAGGAACCATGACAGACAACCTTTGGAAGTCAGAGATATAGGCCTTAGCATCTCCTGTCTATTTAAGCTTTGCCAAGCTTATGAAGGGGGCCTCCGGATCCTTTCAATCAAATCTCTCCACTAGTATCCTAGTGAACTCAGCATAAGTGGACACATTGTTGTGCCCCAATGTAGAAAGTCCATGAAACCACCAGTTGTGGGCTTCTCCCTCAAAATGCAGCACAACAATCTTAATGGCTTCTGCTTCAGGCACTTTATTCAGATGGAAATAGATTTCTAGCTTCTCCACCCATGCTTTAGCAGAAAAATAGGGTGATCCATCGAACTTAGGCAAGAAGAACCTGCCCATGGTGTGGTGCCTCCCATGAAGGAACCCTCCATCTCTATACTGCTGCAATGGCCTCCTCCGGTCCTTCAAATGGCATAAATCTTGAAAGCTCAAGTTATCCTTGAACCTTTGAATTTGTGAATCATATTCTACAAAGTAGCCTTCCAAAGAGGTTGGCTCTTGAAGCCCTTCATTCTCTACAGCCAAGAAGGTAGGCATTGTAGAGCATTGTGAGATCTGTGGGACTTGTAGCAAGCTCACAGGTTGACCAGTCCCAAACTGAGACATTTCAGAACTTTCTCCTTGATGAAGTCTTCCAAGGGACTCCCTCATTATATCTATCCTCATCTCCTTTATCTCCTTGGACAGATCTTGCATGGTTTCCCAGAGAGTTTTTGCAAACTCTTCTTCCTCCTTATCTTTATCATTCAATTCAGGGGATTTTCCCTTGTCTTGACCCTTGTAAAGGTCAACGGTAGTATATTCATACTTTTTATGACTTATATTATGGTATATCCTCTCCCTCTCAGAAAGAGGATCTTCATCTTTGGAATGCAGCATGACTGTGGCTCCAATGCTAGCACAGGTTGTGCCAAGAGTGGAGCTCCAATACCACTGTAATATTCCTTTTTGGGGATTCTCAAGATTCTATTTTAGAGATGGACTACAAAGGAATTTACTGGTTATTTCTCCTTCCAAATAAGGGAGAGAACGAGAGGCTACCTAGCCAACTGTAGACTCTACCTATAGAACTTGGAATAATCCCTTTGAGGAATCTCAACAAGGTCTTCAATGAAAATGTTGTATAAGAAAATATGAGAAACAATAACGTTGATCAGGGCTGGGATCCCCTCACTTATTCTGTATTTGAATTACGTATGCAATTTAATCATAATAAAATAAGTTTAGGCACATTAAACAGATCTTCCAAAATCAAGACTAGTTATAAATCAACCAAAGAGGGAGGTTGCTGCAACATGAAAACCCCAGCTACTAGAATTGTGTCGTTTTGACTGAAAATCAAAGGAGGATAGACGAAGATCTGATAATTCAGAGATATAATAGTAAATCAGATTTATACTTGAGCTTATTTCCTTTACAACTGATTACAAAGAGAACTAGGGAAAAAACCCTTCAGAAATTAGAGCTGCAACTAGGAATAAACTACAGAAATACATAGACAACATTATTTTTCAGATGGTTCAGCTGCTGTACATTACATTTCAGATCTCTGAAATATTTAAGGATGAAACATCAGATCTAATATATATCTGTAAACTATAATACTTTAAGAACAAGATCCAATTGGAATTACATCAAAATATTGCATAATAAGCTGTAGATTTGAATTACAAATTGCAGTGCTGCAGAAAACCTAGAAATTTCTGAAGATAAATTTTATTGCTAAAATAGATCAGATCTATAGAGACATGGATCAGCAACCCAATCCATGGATCACCAAGGGAAGGCAAGCCTAACACCAAGATATCTTCCTCCAAACTGATAGCAAACTGAAACAAGAAAGCCCTCTCACAAAATAACACAATATTGAGCATAAACTGTGCAGAGGGTGAAGGAGACTAAATAACTTGAATAAAATTACAGATCTGATACAAAATATGGATCAACTAACTCTTTTGAGGCTAAAGAACACACTCCAATAGAGAAAGCCTCTCAAAACAAGCTAGATCTAAGCATATCTAGAACACCACTTGCTACAAAAGATAGCAACTGAAAAACCCTCAATGGGCCAGCGCTGCTCATGAAAGATAGAGCTTGGTCTCAAACCAGATAGTGGCTCACTTTAGCAAAGAACTCCTCCAATGATCCTCAAGGGAAGAGATGAAACCCCTAAATAGGAATTCCAATCACAATCCTCCACTAAACAGCAGAGAATGGTATTTTTCTAAGCAGACAAATACTTCAAAAATGTAATTCATCAACAACCTCTTCATGTGCCTTCTCCTCCTTTTTATAACATGAGATAGCTCTTGCAAACCCTAAACCACTTTGATGAGTTGGCCCTGTTAGCCCCTTATAAATTCCTTGACAAGAAAGCAAGGGGGCTAATTAGTTTTATGAGCCTTCAAGGAATGCATTCCCCTTGAAAACACATCATCCTTGAAGCCTTTTCATGTTCCCTGCCCTTTGAATGTTCCCCTCTGCTGTTCTTGAGTAAATAAGCCTCACCAATGATAAAAAATTGTGCTCCGAAAGGCCTTTATTTGCCCCTTGTATCCCTGCAGATTGTCCCATTTCACCCCTTTTTTCCTCTTTTCAAAGTCCCCTTTCCATCCCAAAATTTCTCCCTTAGTCCTCCTAAATCTCCCCAAAATCCCCTTTGAATTCTGCCCTTACCCTTTGTTTGGCCATTTTTCCCTTTTTTCCCTTTATCGTTCCCCTTCCTAACCCCAAATATTGCATTAAAAGGGGTAAAAACCCACTTTTGAAATTTATAATAGGGCCTAGCCCCTTTTCCGCCAGTCCCTAACCACTTCCCCACGTGACCCGCACCCAGGACCAAGCGTTTAAGTCCCAGGCGCTCATCGCAATCAGAGCAGTAGAGCTGGCGTTTTCCTTTGTAACATCGAAAAATTCCGATGCGATTGGGTTTTGTTATCAAAGACCCGCGATATATTATATACCGTCGATCCACTGTCCCGATCTGACGGTTGAGCGCCAATTGCACTCCCTGCCCCGATCCCATTTGCAAGTCTCGCTGTGCCACCCCCCTGATCTTTGCGATTGCGATCTCCCGACAAAATCACAGCTGTCCATCTCCTCCCATTGATCCAACAGCCCGGTGCTAATCGCTCCATCACAATCGCAATGCCCGATCGCTCCCACTCTCCGCCCTATGCGATCACGATCTTCCGATCCCATCCTAGCCGTTGATTCCCCCCATTGATCCAACGCCCATCGCTCTCCCTTTCCAATCGCAATCGCAAATTCCAATTGCTACCACCTTCCGCCCTTTGCGATTGCGATTTTCCCGATCAAATCACAGCCTTCCATCTGTCCCAAGATCCAATGGCCTTGAGTCAATTGCACCAACGCTCAATCGCGTCTTCACTCCCAATTGTAATTGGAACTTTTAGAATATGTCACCCCTGCCCCCCTGATTACGATCCTCCGACTTCATCTCTACCATCCCTTGGATCTAAGATCGACGGTCCAAAAATAATTTCCCTCCGCCCATGCCGGGTCCCACCACACACGCATTTCACTGTATTTTTGTCCATTTCTATGCATTCTGCCCATTTTCATAAGCCATTCCATGGATTAATCTCCGTCGTTGATCCCACCACCAGATCATGATCAAACGGCCCACAATAATTTCTCCACCGAAGCCCTATTTGTTGCTGTTTACACCATATCACCGCATTATTCACCATTGTTTTGTCTAAAAACACCGTTTATCACCGCCGCGCTATTATTCTCCCATCCTCCATAGCCACCCGCCCCTATGCGTGGATTTCATAACATAGTTGCATGTTTGTTGCAGGGTACAAGCAGTGGAAAACCGCCATGATCTATAGCCTCTGTTACAGTTACAGAGAGCATAGGAAAAGGCCATTTTCAGAAGTGATAACATGGAGAAATGTCCAAAAAGGTATGCCGACAAGACTTTCATTAAAGGAATAGAGTTTAAACTCTGTACAATCTTCTCCAGAGCCATTAAAGCTCAGATTTCGAAGTCAGAGGCAAAGCGTGGAAGCAACAAAGAGTATCAGTGGAGCAGCAGAGAGTTCAAGGCATGTAATAGAAGATTTTGAGCCTTTTTCAGGGATCTAGAGGCAAAGTACTAGACTAAGGACCCTGGGGATCACACGGAAGGCTCAGCGCACAAAAATCAAAACTATCAGGGTCTCACATTAGCAGGTTGTTCTAAAGGACAAAGCACCCATATTGTTTCCATATTTTACCGTGTTCCTGAAGAAAGTTCCGCCTTGATCACAGTCCGAAGCTGCCAGAGCATTTGTTATGAAGTATGGACAACCTTAGCATCATTATTTCACCTTCTTGTTCATTCACCAGAAGTACTATAGAGTACTACATCCAGGTACATCGGAGACATACCTGGAGTAAATGGAAGCCTGATGAAGACCATTCTTTCCTCTAGAGAGTACCAGCGAAAAATGCATAGGGTTTAAATAGAATGGGCTTCGGCCCTCTTGCTCTTCTGAGTGTTAATGCTACAATTAGTTTCCACCTACCTCCTCGGCTCATCTTTCGGCTATAAAACTCATGAAGAAATTCATTGCAAGGGTTGTTGATCGATTATCAGAGAATTGCAAGCTGTTTCCTTTGAGACATGTTCTCTGTGTAAAGTTGTAAGATAGGCCGAGGAAGATGTATTCAAACTGAACTTTCAAGCTATTGGAAATGTTGTATTTGACTGGTGTTGCTCTTAATATGACAAGCACATTTCTTTGGATCCTGATTTAAAGCAGCTGGTGATATTTTTCTATCTCTGTGTTTATTTGATTTCATTACATTTCTACTGGCTTGCATCAGAAATTTGGCATAGGATTTACCCTTGCTAGGTACCCTATGTTTCTGCTCTCCTTGCCTTTAATGTTTTTCTGCTTTATGTGTATCTGAGGATTGAATTCAATTAATTTAACCAGTGTAGTGGATGTTATTGCCTGCTAGCTAATGTATGAATTATTGAGGTCATGCTTCAGATGTTCTTGTTGAGGTTTAATTGAATGAATTGGGAACACTGGGAGGTCTAGAATTATGTCTTTATCTCACTAGGATCCTTTTCAGTTAATCGAACCTTTTCTAAGATCCCTCAAGCAGGAGGCTGAAGCATTGAGATTTCAAAGTCTCTCTCTGATCTCAAGTTTTCAACTTTTTGTTCTGAATCTTTAATGTTTCCTCGCTCTCACCTTCCCTCTTTCCTATCCTACCATGCTATCATCTTTAAGATCCAATGCTTTAGATGAGTAGCCCAACTGAAAGCCTTCATATTGAATAGCAAGTAAAACCTTTCCTGACTCCATTGCCCAATGGTCTTGAATGTTCCCTGGAATATCTCTCTTTTGCCTAAAATCCTCTTTGCTCATCCTTGTCTCATATTGAACCCTTCTTTCCTGATTCTCGCAACCAAACATACAATTAAACAAACAAACTCCGAGCCTTATAACTAGCCTAATATCTTAACATTGAGCTTCAAAGTCAAATACCTTTGACATATCATAGAGAGATCCCTCTCCGGGTCTAGGAGGGCTAGATCCTAGGGCCACAAAGTGGTTTGATGTTGTCTTATCTTTTGGTATTGCCAAATCTGCCAAAACATAGGAACCCCAACATAATGGCGACTCCACTGGGGAATGAGACCAATGAGCCTGATTTGGTAAATCACTGTGGTGGACATTAAAAGTTTGAATCATCCACATGGTGACTCCACAGTTCCTAAATGATTAAAAGACTCTACTGGTGATCAGTAGGCCGCTAATTACCTTTGTTTTCACATGACTCCACTGGGCAGACCAGTCACATTACAACATCATTCCCACCAATGGAAGACTCTGAGTTAAGTCCCCTTGAAGAGTTTCGTTATGGAATATCAGGTATACTGGCCCAACTCAGAAGAAAAGACCTTCTAGAGGTTTTCCTTTCCAGCTCAAGATTCAATGATCAACCTGAGCTGAAGAAAGTTTTGCTAGAAGTGTTGGTGAAAAGGTATGAAGCTGAGATTGAATTTCTGAACTCACAAGAGAAATCATACCATTTCAGAGACCCCAGAGCATTTTTGGAAAGTCTCCCTTCCCCTAAGAGGGAAGATATTCCACTGCCTGTTGAAGTACAAGAAGAAGGTGATCAGGCTTTCAATAGCCACTTTGAAGATGCAGTGGAGGATGCAGTAATCAAAGGTTCCCAGGATAAAGACAGCCTACCAATCAGGGAGGGCCTAAAAGAAGAACTTGTACATCATGTGTTCATTGATCCTATGGCAGAATATATGGAGGCCCTAATTTTCTCAAATACCCCAGCATTGATCTTTAACACGGGCCAGATTCATCAGGAGTGGTCACTATTGATGGTGACCTCAGTTTTGAAGAACTACATGCAGAGTACCCTATGGTTATCTCTGGCAGGCAGTCAATGCTCATATCCTTTTTTGCTACTGCTTGACTGGCTGCATTGGCATTATTTTATCACCTAGAACATCAGAGATTTCAAAGTAGAGTAGGGTAGGTAGGAAAATCTCAATAAAGCTTAGCCTGTGAGAATGTAGTTAGTTGTTTAATTTCTGCAAAGTCCAGCAAGTCAGACAGTCTAATCCTGGCTTCACTGTTTTCAATTTCTGTCTTAGAATGTAGAGAAGAAGTCTGCTAGAAAGTTTAATCCTAGCAGATAGTAGTTTAGGTAGAGAAACTATGAGGCCAACAGTCTAATCTGGTCTCATGGAGTAATAAGGGTAGTAGTAGAATAGGTTTATTTTCCTGCTTGTAAAGATTGATGATGAAAAGGGTCTACGAGTCCAAATGCACCCAGAAGAAATTTTTTTAGGACTATAGTATGGGTAGGTAGTTGTTTGGGAGAATGATTACTGCTGATATGATGTCTTCATGATTTGTGGCAGCTGATCTAAAGAAAGAAAGGGATGTGCCAAGCAGCAGGCATCTGGCCTACACCAAAGATCATTCCTTGGATTCTTGACTCCTTCAAGAAGAAGCCATCCCCATGTGGAGCCACTGTTATCCCCTTATAAATTCCTTGACAAGAAAGCAAGGGGGCTAATTAGTTTTATGAGCCTTGAAAACACATCATCCTTGAAGCCTTTTCATGTTCCCTGCCCTTTGACTGTTCCCCTCTGCTGTTCTTGAGTAAATAAGCCTCACTGATGATAAAAAATTGTGCTCCAAAAGTTTCCCCTTGTATCGCTGCAGATTTTCCCATTTCACCCCTTTTTTCCTCTTTTCGAAGTCCCCTTTCCATCCCAAAATTTCTCCCTTAGTCCTCCTAAATCTCCCCAAAATCCCTTTTGAATTCTGCCCTTACCCTTTGTTTGGCCAATTTTCCCTTTTTTCCCTTTATCGTTCCCCTTCCTAACCCCAAATATTGCATTAAAAGGGGTAAAAACCCACTTTTTAACTTTATAATAGGGCCTAGCCCCTTTTCCGCTAGTCCCTAACCACTTCCCCATGTGAACCGCACCCAGGACCAAGCATTTAAGTCCCAGGCACTCATCGCAATTGGAGTAGTAGAGCGGGCGTTTTCCTTTGTAACATCGAAAAATTTCGATGCGATTGGGTTTTGTTATCAAAGACCCGCGATATATTATATACCGTCGATCCTCTATCCCGATTTGACGGTTGAGCGCCAATCGCACTCCCCGCCCCGATCGCAATCGCAAGTCTCGCCGTGCCACCCTTCTGATCTTTGCGATTGTGATCTCCCGACCAAATCACATCTGTCCATCTCCTCCCGTTGATCCAATGGCCCGACGCTAATCGCTCCATCGCAATCGCAATGCCCGATCGCTCCCACTCTCCCCCCTATGAGATCAAGATCTTCCGATCCCATCCTAGCTGTTGATTCCCCCCGTTGATCCAACGGCCATCGCTCTCCCTTTCCAATCGCAATCGCAAATTCCAATCGCTGCCACCTTCCGCCCTTTGCGATTGTGATTTTCCCGCTCAAATCACAGCCGTCCATCCATCCCAAAATCAAACGGCCTTGAATCAATCGCACCAGCGCTCAATCACATCTCCACTCCCAATCGCAATCGAAACTTTTGGAATATGTCACCCTTTCCCCCCCTCGATTGTGATCCTCTGACTTCATCTCGACCGTTCGTTGGATCTAAGATCAACGGTCCAAAACTAATCACCCTCCGCCCATGCTGGGTCCCACCACACACGCATTTCATTGCATTTTCGTCCATTTCTATGCATTCCGCCCATTTTCATAAGCAATTCCGTGGATTAATCTCCGCTGTCGATCCCACCACCATATCATGATCGAACGACCCACAAGCATTTCTCCACCGAAGCCCTATTTGTTGCTATTTACACCATATCACTGCATTATTCACCATTGTTTTGTCTAAAAACACCATTTATCACCACCGCGCTATTATTCTCCCGTCCTCCATAGCCACCCGCCCCTATGCGTGGATTTCATAACATAGTTGCGTGTTTGTTGCAGGGTACAAGCGGTGGAAAACTTCCATGATCTATAGCCTCTATTACAGTTACATAGAGCACAGGAAAGGGCCATTTTCAGAAGAGATATCATGGAGAAAGGCCCAGAAAGGTATGTCGACAAGACTTTCATTAAAGGAATAGAGTTTAAACTCTATACAATCTTCTCCAGAGCCATTAAAGCTCAGATTTCGCTGTCAGAGGCAAAGCGTGGAAGCGACAAAGAGTATCAATGGAGCAACAGAGATTTCAAGGCACGTAATAGAATATTTTGAGCCTTTTTCAGGGATTTAGAGTCAAAGTACGAGACTAAGGACCCCGGGGATCACACGGAAGGCTCAGCGCACAGAAATCAAAACTATCAGGGTCTCACATCAGCAGGTTTTCTAAAGGACAAAGCGCCCATATTATTTCCATATTTTACCGTGTTCTTGAAGAAAGTTCTGCCCTGATCACAGTCTGAAGCTGCCAGAGCATTTGTTATGAAGTATGGCCGGCCTTAGCATCATTATTTCGCCTTCTTGTTCATTCACTATAAGTACTACAAAGTACTTCAGCCAGGTACATCGGAGACATACCTGAAGTAAATGGAAGCCTGACGAAGACCATTCTTTCCTCCAGAGAGTACTAGAGATAAATGCATAGGGTTTAAACAGAATGGGCTTTGGCCCTCTTCCTCTTCTGAGTATTAATGCTGCATTTAGTTTCCACCTACCTCCTCGGCTCATCTTTCGGCTATAAAACTCATGAAGAAATTCATTGTAAGGGTTGTTGATCGATTATCAGAGAATTACAAGTTGTTTCCTTTGAGACATGTTCTCTGTGTAAAGTTGTAAGATAGGCTGAGGAATATGTATTCAAACTGAAATTTCAAGCTGTTGGCAATGTTGTATTTGACTGGTGTTTCTCTTAATATGACAAGCACATTTCTTTGGATCCTGATTTAAAGCAGTTGGTGATGTTTTTCTATCTCTGTGTTTATTTCATTTCATTACATTCCTACTGGCTTGCATCAAAAATTTGGCATAGGATTTACCCTTGCTAGGTACCCTATGTTTCTGCTCTCCTTGCCTTTAATGTTTTTCTACTTTATGTGTATCTGAGGATTGTTTTCAATTAATTTAACCAGTGTCGTGGATGTTATTGCCTGCTAGCTGATGTATGAATTATTGAGGTCATGCTTCAGATGTTCTTGTTGAGGTTTAATTGAATGAATTGGGAACACTGGGAGGTCTAGAATTCTGTCTTTATCTCACTAGGATCCTTTTCAGTTAATCAAACCTTTTCTAAGATCCCTCAAGCTGGAGGCTGAAGCATTGAGAGTTCAAAGTCTCTCTCTGATCTCAGGTTTTCAACTTTGTGTTCTGAATCTTTAATGTTTCCTCGCTCTCACCTTCCCTCTTGCCTATCCTACCACGCTATCATCTTTAAGATCCAATGCTTTAGATGACTAGCCCAACTGAAAGCCTGCATATTGAATAGCAAGTAAACCCTTTCCTGACTCAATTTCCCAATGGTCTTGAATGTTCCCTGGTCTTAGCCACCTATAATATTTGTTACACCAAAAGGTGGCTAAGAATTTTTGAGCCTCCAAGGAACAAAGTTTATCACTAAAAACTGTTGGCTCTTGAAGGGTCCTTGAAGGCCTCATGCCTCTGTCCAAACCTACACTGTTGTTTACATCCTAAAAGACTCTGGAATCCTACTGATTTCCAAGACAAAGTACTGCTGCAAACTCCCTTTCCCTTTTCCACCTCTTCCAAGACTAATATCTTTTTCTTTTCCCCCACTTCCCATAAAAATCCCTCCTTTTCATTTTTCTCCCTTTTTCCACATCATAAAAGCCCCTGATAAAGTTCTAAGACCCCTTCTTAGCCTTATCGGAATCCTAGAATTCCTTTGAAAAACCTTGGAAAACCATTAAAATGCATATTTTATATATTATGGACTTAAGCCCCCCTGGGCTAAGCCTTTAGACCTTTTCCCTCCATATATCCTGGTGCCAGAACCAAGCGCCAGTATTTCTAGCGCTTATCGTGCTGCCCATATGAAAATAGCCCCCTCCCTTTTTAAACCTCTGGTCATATAATTCTCCACGTACCCCAAAGGCCCTGCAGCCGGGCGCCTAACCATATTTCATATACATCCCGCCCTTGAAAATATTAAAACCTTATGATATTTCCAAACTTTGGGTTTTTCGTGATTTTCTAAAGTTTTCGCCGATCTGAGTTTCAAAGCACCCTCCACCGTCGATCTAATCTGCAGATCGACGATGCGGAATCAATCATTGTCGGTGGTCCCCGCCAGCCGTGTGCCGTTGCCCAAAACCGTGTGGTATTCATCGCACCGCCTTTGAGCGGAGGGCAATTTTTCCCCGATCGACAACGATTCCACTCACCTTTTGACACGTGGCTCCATGCACTCTTTCAAAACCACCGTTCATCGCACATTAAAGTTCGAACACGGACCCCGCGCGATATTGTTGCGTGTCGTCCGATCTAAACCCGCTCATCCAACGGTGATCGCTCGCTCAAGATGCATGACATTTAATCCAGCTACGGTGCGACATTCAATCAACCTCCGCCGTCGATCTGATCTGCAGATTGACGTTTCACGTTTCATCACCCAGATTTCCTCTGTTTGACATTCAACCTCCACTCCCGACCGTCGATCTCTGTGCAATCGACGGCTCAGATTTAATCTTTTTTCCGCTCATTCTACGATCTTTCTTGATAAATCCTAACCGTTGGATGATACCATCCAACGACCATGCTCCCTCCACACGTCCTTTGAAGTGGTCAACCTATATATACAAGATTTTGTAATAGTTTTTTGTATTTTTGCAGGGTTTAAATGGTTTTCCACCATTCTGAAGAAAATTCGCAGGCTGAGGGTGGCGACCCTCCCGCCTTCAATTCATCAAAGGAAATCATTCACAGGGGTTAAATGCACGTTTTATCGGTGTTTCATAAGGCATTGATGCCATTCAATTCCTGTTTCAGTCCTGCACATTTGAAAGACACAACAAGTCAATCACAAATCAAGAGTATCAGTATAGAAGACCAGAATGCACCAGAATAGAGGATTAAAAGACATATTTGTGGGGATTATATCTAAGATGCCTATCAAAAGCCTAATCCCCAGATTTAAACACAGTTTTAAGGAAAAATCAGAGTGTTTTATCCGACAGAAAGCTCCACCACCTTAGTTAAAGCGAATCAATTCTTCTCAGCTACCACGAAGGACACCTGTGCCTCAAAGAAATCAAATGCAGGCCAAAGTTATTGCATGAAATCAAATATCTGCTTCACAACACAGCTAAAGGGTAAATCTGCGAACAAACTTAATGAAAAAATATCTACAGAGTTAATTTAACATGACACAGAGCTTCAAAGGTCAAATTAAGCTCCCACTGAGCTTAAATCTTTATGTGAATCATTTAATACAGAAGACACCTATTGTGAGCTTCTTCATTGAGCCTCCAAGGGCCGAGAAGCCATTTAAAGTCTGTATTAATTGTAATTAGAGATATTTTTTATCAGGATCTCACCTCCTCATTCTTCTATATATAGTTCTATAGAAGATGAGTGAGGGGTTGGTTATTGTTTGATCACAAGTTGTAATACTGAAACTCTTTGAAGTAAATACATAGTCTGTTGAAGTTGAAGAACAAATTGAAGTTTTGGAGTTCTTGATGATGTTGTTGCATGCTTGTTCCTGAGAAGGCTCTATCATTGGATCCATGAGCTTGGCTGTTGGTGAAGTATTCTGAACTGTCTTATGTTTTCCCCCTGTTTTCATTATGTTCCATAATTTCTTACTACAGTAGGATAGAAAGTATTAGGCTAAGAAATGACTCCTGGAAGCACCTTAGACCTGTTCATCCTTCACTGTTTCATGTTTTCTTCTGCTGAAGTATTTTAGAGGCTTTAAACTTTCTCTTTAGTCTTCATGCTTGTTTATTTCCTTGATAGTTTGAACAGTTGGTTTTAGCATGATTTATGTTCTCCCTGCTTGTCTGCTGCCACTTAAAAACTGTTATTGAAGTCTCCCTTTGAAGTTCTTTGCTTACAGTGAATCAGAGAGGTCTGTTTTGATCTTGCCCTTTGTCCTCACTTAAACAATTGGCTTAAAGGTCGTTATAATTATGATCATATATGTTTTTAGGTGTTCCCTCTTCTATGACTATAATTGTTAGTAAATATTTTATGTTTTCTAAGTCCTTTAGAATAAAATCTTTGAGGAAATAGGGTGTTCCCCGAATCTTAGATTTTACTTTGAAAGTTTTTTTGAAATCATTGTTTGCTTAAAGGTGTGATTTGTAGAATTTATGGTTAGCCCTGTCTATCAAAGAACTCTTTATTGTTTCAAATTATGCTTTCAAATTCCCTTTGTTGAGAATTAAAACTCTCTTTCCAAATCATTAATGTTCATCCCATTCCAAAAACAAAAAGATCCCGTGGAAAAGTTAGATTTTCCCTTTGATATCCCATATCCTTTGATGAGTTTGCTATGACCTTTTCTTGACTCCATTGCCCAATGAAACATATGTTTCTCCATTCTTTGTATCTTTCCTAGACCTTTCATGTTCTGCTGTATCAATTCAATCCAACCAACCAAACAAACAACACTTGCACTTAATAACTAGTCTAAAATCAATATTTTAAGCACACAAGATAAACTTTTGCAAACAAAAATTTGAGAGATCCCTCTTTAAGAACAGGAGGACTAGATCCTGTAACTCTAAAGATTGGTTCTGATGTTGCCTTGTCTTTTGATTTGCCAAACTATCAAAACATGGGACACCAGCATAATGGTGATCACGGTGGGACATTCTGAGTCAGTAACAATCTAAGTACTCCTTAGGACTCCAGAAAATCCTTATTGTCAAAGACTATCCAGTGATTATCAGCCACCTCATCGCCACCAACATAATGGCGATCACGGTGGGACGTTGAGTAAAATCTGCAAAAAAAAACACTCACTGTCTAAGTATAACATAAGTAACCTTCTTCAAGAACTACCAAGCAATGGTAATCATGATAGGACCTTTTGAATCAGTGACAAACTAAGTGACCCTTAGGATTCTTATAAAACCTTATCAAACCTTGAAGGTTTCGGTTACCAAGCCATAAGAGTAAACTCTATGTGTTTTGACACCCTAGCTAAGTGTTAAGTCAGATTTAGGATACTCTCATAACCTATAAAACCAAAATAACTCAGAAAACCCAAAAAAATTTCAGTTTGGCTTCATAATAAACTTGGTGGTGGACTATAAAACCTTTTGACATCCAAAAGAGCTAAAAATTCCCACCTAGCGACTCCACAATCCTAAAAACAGACCTTAAGACTCCACTGGGAAGACCCCAAGTCTTAATAGCATCATACAAGCTCAGCTAGAAGGCTCTAAGATTAAAATTTTCCTTCTTCTGAAAAGATCAGTTAGCCTCTTAAAATATTGTCATATTTGGTTAAACTCTCTTTCTAACCAGGTCTGAAAAATATAGCATAGTGGCTCCTAGAAAGATTCATACTAGAGCCTACCCTGACCCAAACCCACCGGGAATATTTGACAACCCTGAAATTATTCTTAGGAAGTCTCCTAAGATTAAATTATCAACTGTTTTCAGATCACCCTTGAGAGCTAATTCAGTTCCTGAAAATCTTTCAGCTCTACAACAATCTCAGGTTGACTTAGTAAATCCATTTAGAACTAGGTCTCTTGGTGATTTAGATCAGTCAGATTCTGAGTCTTCACTATCATCTCCTGAAACAAGTGAACCTCTTGGTAGCAGAGAAACAACACCTCCTGACTTACATTTTCTTCACAACTTAGGTGTCTCTCATCCAAGATCAGCTCAACAGTCTATTCCTAGTCCATCCACTTCTTCTCACCCTTCATCCACTGTTCAAACCACTTCACCTCAGCCCACTGTTCCTGTTATCAATCTACCCCCACCACCTATCATGGCAGCATGGTATGCTCCCCTAGTCCTTCTTGTACCATTAGTTAATCTTCCACAGGACTATCAGTCCAAAATTCCATTATATGATGCTAACAATGCTATAATTGCATCACAACATGTAGATAAAATGAATGACTACTTTGACATAAATGAAATTGATGATGATTCTATTAAGCTTAGGTTATTTTCTCAGAGCCTAGGGGGATAAGTAAGAAAATGGTTCAAAGGTTTAGCCCCCCATAGTATTAATGATCTCCAAGGTTTCCATCAAACGTTCCTAAACAAATGGGAAGTAAATAAAAACCCTCTCCAAGTCCTTTCTGACTACAAAAACCTCCATAGAAACACTGGGGAAAGTGTGCAAGCTTACTGCACTAGGTTCAATAGTGTATATAATGCACTTTCCCCAGAACTAAAACCTCCACAGAGCTCAACTTTAAATAAATTTCTTGAAGGGTTTGACTCTGACATGACCTTTCAGCTGAGAGAAAGAAATTTTGCAACTCTGGAAGATATGCAACAGGGTGCCCTTTCTATCGAAGTCAACTTGATGGAGAAGAGAGCAAGAATGAAAACTGAGAAGAGAGTGTCTTTTAGAGAAGAGTCCACTCCTTCTACTTCAAGCTCAAAAATGGAGAGGATGTTGGAAGAAATGATGAAAGATATGAGCATAATCAAGAGAGCACAAGCCAATCAAAATCAAACTACTCCTAGAAATAGAAATTAGAATTATAGAAGAGAAAACAATCAAGACAAATAGAACGAAAATGACCAACAGATTAGACCTCCCTTCCAAAAAAACTATGTAGATCAATATGAGGAAGATAGGGAGTTGGAAAGGTTGGAAGAAGCTCATGTAAACTTGATTGGATCAGACAGTGGAGATGATGTTTTCCTCACTGGGGAAGAACAAGGATTATTCTCTGATGACCAAAATACAAACACCTATGAAAACTCTAATGACTATAGATTGGGTTTTGAAAATACAATTATGGAAGTGAATAAACAATATGATCTTAGGAGCAAAGGGAATGCAGATAACGTAAAAGACAAGAACACTAATACTATTGTCAAGAAAAACACAGAAACTTAGCCCAAAAAGGCAGCGGAGAAAACCAACATTTTGGCCAAAAAACCAAACTTAAACAAAGACAAAGGTGTCCAGCCAAATGTTGAAAAAAGTACCCCTAGCACTTTAGCTAGTGGTCCTTACAAAATTGTCCCAATTACCAGTCCAAATAAGGTTCAGCAAATCAAAGTTGCTGAAAAGAATTCAATTGAAAAAGCAGATGTAAATATCAACAAGTCAATTATTCCTTTCAGCCTTGAGGGAGAGATCGCTAAGATAAAAATTACCATCCCCCTAGCTGAACTAGTAACCCAAGAGGTTTACAAAAACCAAGTTTTGAAAGCTTTGAACTTAGGAAGTGATATAGACACTTTAAACTTGACAGATGATAAACTTGAATTGTTATTCGGTCCTGAAGTTGAAGGAGAATATCAAGAAGGGGTTGTACCTCCCTTCTATGTTAGCTTGAACATACACGAGAAAATTCTACACAATGCCATGTTAGACTCAGGAGCTTCTCACAATCTAATGCCCAAGGTGGTAATGGAAAGCTTAGGCTTAGAGATTACTAAACCATACAAAGATTTGTATTCTTTTGACTCAAGCCGAGTCAAATGTTTGGGTTTAATCAAAGATTTATGTGTTAATCTAGCTCAGATCCCCGCTAAAAATCTAGTTATGGATATAGTTCTAGCTGACATTCCCCCTAAGTATGGCATGCTCTTATCAAGATCTTTGGGAGCCAAACTTTAGGGAAGCCTTCAAATGGACATGTCTTATGCCACCATCCCTATTTTTAACCAAAACAGAAGACTATACAGGGAATCTCACATGAAGTATATGGTGAGCAACCTAGATAAACCGAACAACACTCCAATCTATTCTACCCAATCAAGTTTAGATTTCTTTATCTTATGTAACGAAGATGAAATTACTCAACAAGATAAAGAGAACATAGACCCCATCGATTCACCAGAAAAATCGAATCTTCCCTCGAATCAACTTCAAAACATCGACAATCAACAGCAACAAGAAAACGAAAATGAATCAAACGTGATTTGGACAATAAAATTTGATGGATCCTGTAATAAAGCAAGCGTAGGTGTAGGCGTATGGATCCAGAATACAAATCAGATTTTTTTTATATAAATTGGATTTCTCGTGCACTAACAATATTGCTGAGTATGAAGCACTTCTCCTAGGTTTACAATTGCTCAAACAATGACAGGCCCAAAAGGTAACAATCTTAGGAGATTCTAAACTTATCATAAAACAAATCAATGGAGAATACTCGGCTAGAAATCCAAGACTTAGGGAATATCGAAACGCTGCCCTTGATCTATTAAAAACCTTTGAGAAGTATGAACTTATTTTCATTCTAAGAGAATTGAATCATCTAGCAAATGAACTCGCTTTAAATGCCAGCAATTGCCAAAAACCTGAAATAAATCAACAGCTCAGTGTAAAAGTAAAACACAGGCCTGTTGTACCTGATAATGTAGATCACTAGCAAGTGTTTGATTTTGACCAACACATAGACGATTTCTTGAAGTCAGAAAATGATTTCACCATACCAACATCAGAATCTAGCCATAATCAGAACTGTCTATATATTGAAGAAATCCCAGATGCCGAAATAACACACTCTGGTGATATAAGTCATTATGAGAATACATTTGAAGCAGAGTCAATTGACAATGTGGACCAAAAAGACTTGGAAGTTTTAGAATGTAAAAACGGTTCAATTCCAAGAGGTCTCTCACCTTTGGAACACCTTTTCGATTTTAATGATGTAGCCAAGGAACCAAAAATGGAGCCTGTAGAAACAAACGTAGAAGAACACAACATAAGCTCCCTAACAGAACCCAAGATTATTAAACTATCCAACACCCTTCCAACTCACATAAAATCTCGATACATTGATCTGTTTAAAGAGTTTAAAGATGTTTTTTCTTGGGCATACACAGATCTGAAGTCTTATGATATCAGCATCATTCAGCACAAGATTCCCCTGAAGGAAAATCAAAAGCCCTTCAAACAAAAACTGAGGAGAATAAACCCACTTTTATTACCTTTAGTTAGAGCCGAAATTGAAAATATGCATGATGCTGGCATTATAGTACCTGTTAGATTTTTAGAATGGGTATCAAACTTAGTTTCTATTAAAAAAAAGACAGGGGAGATCACACTCTGTATCGATTTCAGAAACCTAAATAGAGCATCCCTAAAAGACAATTACCCATTGCCCAAGATGGATCATATACTTCAGAGGGTAGTTGGGTCAAAAAGGATATCACTCTTAGATGGGTTCTCAGGTTACAACCAAGTGTTAGTGCTCCCAAGTGATCAAATCAAAACTGCCTTTACCATGCCTTGGGGCACCTTCATGTATGTCAAAATGCCTTTCGGGTTAATGAATGCAGGGGCCACCTTCCAAAGGGCCATGGACATAGCCTTTTCTGAAGATATTGGCTATTTCACAATTATTTACCATGATGACATAACTGTCTTTTCAAAAACTGATGAAGAACATTTGACTCACTTGAGAAAGGTTTTTGAGAAATGTAGGAAATTTGGCTTGTCATTGAATCCCAAAAAGACACTCTTTGGTCTCCAAGAAGGTAAAATTCTTGGACATATAATTTCAGAAGAGGGAATAAAAATAGACCCTACAAGGATAGATGGCATATTACAAATCAGTCATCCAAGAAGCCTCAAAGAGTTGCAATCTTTCATCGGAAAGATTAATTTTTTGAGAAGGTTTATCCATAACCTTGCTGAGCTATTAAAAAACATTACAAACATGCTTAAGAAAGATGTAGGTGTAAAATGGACTTTACCAGCTAAACAATCATTCGAACTGGTCAAACAAGCTCTTACCCAAACACCGGTCCTGATTAGTCCAGATTTTACCAAAGATTTCTATATCTTTTCCTTTGCATATGAACATACAATTGCTGCAGTTTTACTTCAAAAGAATGATTTGGGGCAAGAACAACCAATATATTTCTTTAGTAGGGCCTTGAGAGATTCTCCTCTCAAATATAACATCATGGAGAAGCAAGCCTTAACATTAGTGAAAGCATTAAAAGACTTTAGGGTTTATATTTTACACTCTCACATAATTGCTTTTGTTCCACATGCTGTTGTCAAGGACATTCTAAGTCAAGAACCCGATGGTAAAAGGGGAAAATGGATTGAAACTATTCTTGAATATTACTTAGAGATTAGGCCCACCAAACTAGTTAAAGGGCAAGGATTAGAAAAATTTATGGCTGAGTCTAACTTCCAAGCACTAGACATCAATATGGTAGATGTGTTGGAAGAAATAGAAGAATCTGATGCTCCTGTTATTGAAGAAACATTTCTAAATTATCCTTGGTATGCTGAAATTATTTATGTGCTTTTATATTTAAATACCCCTCCTTCGTTGTCTAAAACTAAAGCTAGATTCTTGAAACAAAAGGCTTTGAGTTTTTGTATCTTAAATGGAGTATTATATTGGAAAAATGCTGTTGGAATTTTGCTTAAATGTTTACTTGAAGATGATGTAGGAAAGATCATGCATGAATTGCATGATGGAGAATGTGGAGATCACCTCTACTAGAAGGCCACAGGAAACAAAATTCTTATATCAGGTTACTATTGGCCTACCCTTTTCCCAGACACTCAAAAGATGGTCATGTCTTGCCATAAGTGTCAAATCTTTGATGGCAAAAGAAAACTCCTTCCCTTACCTTTTCACCCTATCAGAGTTGAGGCACCTTTTCAACAATGGGGGCTAGACTTCATTGGGGAAATTCACCCATCCTCATCAGCTCAACATAAGTAGATCCTCACAAGCATTGATTTATTTACCAAGTGGATAGAAGCTATACCATCCAGAAATGCTAATGACTCTGTCATTATCAAGTTTCTTGAAACTAATATCCTATCCAGATTTGGTTGTCCCAGAAAAATCATAACAGACGATGCTGCTGCTTTTAAATATAAGAAAATGGTTGATTTATATTACAAATACCACATAACCTTGGGCCATTCCACTGCTTACTATCCGCAAGTAAATGGATTAGCTGAATCCTCCAACAAGAGTCTCCTCAATATAATCAAAAAACTGTTGGAGAAAAATCAGAAATCGTGGCACAGTAAGCTGGTTCATGCCTTATGGGATGATATATTAACTACAAAGAAGTCAATAAATATGTCCCCCTATCAGTTAGTTTATGGCATGGATGCGGTTTTTCCCACCTCATTAGGAGTTCCGGTCATGAAACTCCTTCAAGAAGTACAGATTGAAGAAAATGATATGCAAAGAAGGATCAACCAAACAATCCATTTACAACAGACCAGAGAAGAATTTTATGAGAGAACACAGTTAGTCCAAGAAAAAATGAAGAAACTATTTGATAAGAGGACTAAGGCAAACAATTTCCAAATTGGAAATGTTGTTCTTAAATGGGATTCAAGAAGAGAAGAAAAGGGAAAACATGGCAAGTTTGAAAATTTGTGGAAAGGACCATATATTATTCATGATGAGAGGGGTCACAATGCATTTTTCTTGAAAGAATTGAATGGAGAAGATCTATATGGAGGTCTTGTCAATGGCAGGATGCTCAAGCATTACTTCTGCCAAGAATATTAAGTTTTAAAGCATTTTATTTTTCATTGTAAATGCCATAGTCTAACCATTTCATTCAAAGTTAGAAAAATCAAAAATACAAAAACAAAGAAAGAAAAGAGGGCAGATGGTAAAAACAATAAAGGTACAGCCCCATACCAAAAAACAGGGAAAAATCTGAAAGTGTGCAAGCTTAAACGCCACTACTAAAAAACACACCTCTAGTTAGTCAAATTGCCTAATCTTGACTAATTAGCCTTTAAATTTTTAGCTGATAGGATAGTGAATTCGATTGGCCAAACTGTTTAATCTTGGCTTATCAGTAGATAGATTAGGATAGAAATTAAAGGTTCAAACATGTTTAAAATCTGAACCTAAGTTTCCAAAGAGAGATGACTCAAATATGTTCTATTTTCTTGAGTCAGAAACAAAGATAGTCTGGTTCTAATTAGCTTAAAATCTGAACCAAAGAACAAGGAAGAAACATCTCAAAAAAGAGTCAAAACAGAGCTGTAAAAAGAGAAGGCCATGTTGAAAAAACTTCAGATCTTAAGCCTTCCATTTTGATTTAATTTTCTGCAAATAATAATCTATGTGCAACTTGTTTTTATGCCATAGATCAGCATCAAGTTAGACTGTCCAATCCTAACTTGAATGTTTTTTAATTTCTGTTGTATAATTTAGAGAATGAAAGTCTGTTGTACAGTTTAATCCCAACAGACAATAGATTAGGTAGAGAAGCATCTAAACTCAACTGCTTAATCTGAGTTCAGGGGGAAATAAGGAGTAGAATTAGATTAGTTTTATGTTTTCAAAAGAATAAAATGATGTGGAAAGAGTTTTCCAATCCAAGTGCACTCTAATGAAGAAAAAATGTTAGATCTGTAGGATTGGTTAGGTAGAAAGCTTGTTGATGAAAGGTCCATTGTTTTCATGGCTGCTAATAAGTTTTTAGAAAAGATCATCCCAGCAAAGGAAGGGCAGCCCAATGGATCAGGCTCAGGTCAGCCTCCCAGAGAATGCAAGTCTGAAGTTCTTGATGCCTTCAAAAAGGAATCATCCCCAAGTGGAGCCACTATTAGCCACCTATAATATTTGTTACACCAAAAGGTGGCTAAGACTTTTTGAGCCTCCAAGGAACAAATTTTATCACTAAAAACTATTGGCTCTTGAAGGCTCCTTGAATGCCTCATGCCTATGTCCAAACCTACACTGCTGTTTACATCCTAAAAGACCCTGGAATCCTGCTGATTTCCAAGACAAAGTACTGCTGCAAACTCCCTTTCCATTTTCCACCTCTTCCAAGACTAATATCTTTTTCTTTTCCCCCACTTCCCATAAAAATCCCTCCTTTTCATGTTTCTTCCTTTTTCCACATCATAAAATCCCTTGATAAAGTTCTAAGACACCTTCGTAGCCTTATCGGAATCCTAAAATTCCTTCGAAAAACCTTGAAAAACCATTAAAATGCATATTTTATATATTATGGACTTAAGCCCCCCCGGGCTAAGCCTTTAAACCTTTTCCCTCCCCGGTGCCAGAACCAAGCACCAGTCTTTCTAGCGCTTATCACACTGCTCATATGCGAATAGCTCCCTTCCATTTTTTTCCTCCGGTCATATAATTCTCCACGTACCCCAAAGGCGCCGCAACTGGGCGCCTAACCATATTTCATATACATCCCGCCCCCGAAAATATTAAAACCTTATGATATTTCCAAACTTTGGGTTTTTCGTGATTTTCTAAAGTTTCCGCCGATCTGAGTTTCAAAGCACCCTCCACCGTCGATCTAATCTGCAGATCGACGGTGCAGAATCAATCATTGCCGGTGGTCCTCGCCAGCCGTGTGTCATTGCCCAAAACCACGCGGTATTCATCGCACCGCCTTTGAGCGGAGGGCGGTTTTTCCCCGATTGACAGCGATTCCACTCACCTTTTGACACGTGGCTCCACACACTATTTCGAAACCACCGTTCATCGCGCATTAAAGTTCGGACGCGGACCCCACGCGATATTGTTGCGTGTCGTCCAATCTAAACCCGCTCATCCAACGGTGATCGCTCACTCAAGATGCACGACATTTAATCCAGCTACGGCGCGAAATTCGATCAACCTCCATCGTCGATCTGATCTGCAGATCGACGGTTCACGTTTCATCGCCCATATTTCCTCTGTTTTACTTTCAACCTCCACTCCCGACTGTCGATCTCTGCGCGATCGACGGCTCAGATTTAATCTTTTTTCCACTCGTTCTATGATCTTTCTCGATAAATCCTGACCGTTGGATGATGCCATCCAACGGCCATGCTCCCTCCACATGTCCTTTGAAGCAGTCAACCTATATATGCAGGATTTTGTAATAGTTGTTTGTATTTTTGCAGGGTTTAAATGGTTTTCCACCATTCTGAAGAAAATTCGCAGGCTGAGGGTGGCGACCCTCCCGCCTTTAATTCATCAAAGAAAATCATTCACAGGGGTTAAATACATGTTTCATTGGTGTTTCATAAGGCATTGATGCCATTCGATTCCTGTTTCAATCCTACACATTTGAAAGACACAGCAAGTCAAACACAAATCAAGAGTATCAGTATAGAAGACCAGAATGCACCGGAACAGAGGATTAATAGACAGATTTGTGGGGATTATATCTAAGATGCCTATCAAAAGCCTAATCCCCGGATTTAAACACAGTTTTAAGGAAAAATCAGAGTGTTTGATCTGACAGAAAGCTCCACCGCCTTAGTTAAAGTGAATCAATTCTTCTTAGCTACCATGAAGGACACTTGTGCCTCAAAGAAATCAAATGCAGGCCAAATTTATTGCATGAAATCAAATATCTGCTTCACAACACAGCTAAAGGGTAAATCTGCGAAAAAAATTAATGACAAAATATCTACAGAGTTAATTTAACATGACACAGAGCCTCAAAGGTCAAATTAAGCTCCCACCGAGCTTAAATCTTTATGTGAATCATTTAATACATAAGAAACCTATTGTGAGATTCTTCATTGAGCCTCCAAGGGCTGAGAAGGTATTTAAAGTCTGTATTAATTGTAATTGGAGATCTTTTTTATCAGGATCTCACCTCCTCATTATTCTATATATACTTCTATAGAAGATGAGTGAGGGGTTGGTTATTGTTTGATCACAAGTTGTAATACTGAAACTCTTTGAAGTAAATACATAGTCTGTTGAAGTTGAAGAACAAATTGAAGTTTTGGAGGTCTTGATGATGTTGTTGCATGCTTGTTCCTGAGAAGGCTCTATCATTGGATCCATGAGCTTGGCTGTTGGTGAAGTATTCTAAACTGTCTTATGTTTTCCCCTTGTTTTCATTATGTTCCATAATTTCTTACTACAGTAGGATAGAAAGTATTAGGCTAAAAAATGACTCTTGGAAGCACCTTAGACCTGTTCCTCCTTCACTGTTTTATGTTTTCTTCCTTTGAAGTATTTTAGAGGCTTTAATCTTTCTCTTTAGTCTTCATGCTCGTTTATTTCCTTAATAGTTTGAACAGTTGGTTTCAGCCTGATTTATGGTTCTCCCTTCTTGTCTGCTGCCACTTAAAAACTGTTATCGAAGTCTCCCTTTGAAGTTCTTTTCTTACAGTGAATCAGAGAGGTCTGTTTTGATCTTGCCCTTTGTCCTCACATAAACAGTTGGCTTAAAGGTCGTTATAATTATGATCATAGATGTTTTTAGGTGTTCCCTCTTTTATGACTGTAATTGTCAGTAAATCTTTTATGTTTTCTAAGTCCTTTAGAATAAAATCTTTGAGGAAATAGGGTGTTCCCCGAATCTTAGATTTTACTTTGAAAGTTGTTTTGAAATCATTGTTTGCTTAAAGGTGTGATTTGTAGAATTTGAGGTTAGCCTTGTCTATCAAAGAACTCTTTATGGTTTCAAATTATGCTTTCAAATTCCCTTTGTTGAGAATTAAAACTCTCTTTCCAAATCATTAATGTTTATCCCATTCCAAAAACAAAAGGATCCTGTGGCCAAGTTAGATTTGCCCTTTGATATCCCATATACTTTGATGAGTTTGCTATGACCTTTTCTTGACTCCATTGCCCAATGAACCAGATGTTTCTCCATTTTGTGTATCTTTCCTAGACCTTTCATGTTCTGCTGTATCAATTCAATCCAACCAAACAAACAAACAACACCTGCACTTAATAACTAGTCTAAAATCAATATTTTAAGCACACAAGATAAACTTTTGCAAACAAACATTTGAGAGATCCCTCTCTAAGAACAGGAGGACTAGATCCTGTAACTCTAAAGATTGGTTCTGATGTTGCCTTGTCTTTTTATTTTCCAAACTATCAAAACACGAGACACCAACACTTGGAATATCTCTCTTTTGCCTAAAATCCTCTTTGCTCATCCTTGTCTCATATTAAACCCTTCTTTCCTGATTCTCAGCAACCAAACATACAATTAAACAAACAAACTCCGAGCCTTATAACTAGCCTAATATCTTAACACTGAGCTTCAAAGTCATATACCTTTGACATATCATAGAGAGATCCCTCTCCAGGTCTAGGAGGGCTAGATCCTAGAGCCCCAAAGTGGTTTGATGTTGTCTTATCTTTTGGTATTGCCAAATCTGCCAAAACATAGGAACCCCAACAGGCCCTTTTCACATTAGAGGCTCCCTTCTAGGACTGCGCAGTCCCTTTTGGAGATGCAATGAAGCTATAAAACGTATTTGAATTGGTCAAGGTGGACCCAATATTGGCTCAAAACCTCTTTCACACCTGCAAGTGATTATTTACATAGCCTTGATTTGTCTTTGTTCACATGGGCATTGATTTATTTAGACTTCTTAGGAGTTTTACATTTCCTCCTTTATTTATTTATTCATAAAACATAAATTAAATAAAAATTGAATGTCTCCTCTTGGCTAAGGATAAGTAGGAAAATTACAATTGTACAGGATATTAGAGTAGGTTGGTATCAGTTTAGTTTGATTTTATTTTATTTTCGGCAAGTGTTGACAGAATTCATCAAGGTTTGATGCCCGAGGTGAAGGCCCTAATGCTTTGATGATATATTAGTGTGGATCGAAGTTTGTAGTATGTTTTTAGTTTTATTTTACAGATTGGAATCCATTTCTGAATGGATAAAGGCACTAATCAACGAGTTCCCAGAGGTCTGCGGTACTAGACACCTCCTTTGGAGCTATCTTCCCCAGTTGGAGTGGATGTTAGCACTAGTATTTGCATCCTACCCATCCCACCTTATTTCATTTATCTCCGTCATTATCATTGACCTTGCTTCACTTTTTAAACATTTTTCCCAAGATTCCCATAGTCATCATGGTCATCATTCAACTCATTCTTCCATGTTGTGCCATCATTAGGTCATAGGGTCAAAATCATGAAAAATGGTCATTTCACCATCAAATTCATATTTTGAAGGAGTATTAATAGTCAAAGGTATTCAAAAATTTCATATTCTAAAACTATCATTTCCAAATAAGTGGCTTTGTGTTACCATATTTATCTCTCAGTTGTGCTTGGAAAGCTCATTTCCCTCTCCTAGGGTTTTGAGGGAATTTTTATTGGTTTCATGACTTCCATGGTTAAATAATCAAAAATACTTATATAATAATGCTCTTACACCTTCCCCTATCCTTAATATACCTTCCTAAACACTTCCCATCACTCCTATCCCTCAAAATCATCATTTTTCCACAAGCCCTATCCTATTGCTATAATTTGACACTTTTTCAAGACTAGGCCTGTGTTTTTCGCTTTTGGACCCCTTTCCCTCGCTGAATTCTTGAAATTCAACTTTATCATACTCTCTAAAATCTATCCCTATCCCCCAAAATTTCCCCAAGAATTTAGACAACCCTTAACCCTTTCATTCCCCTGCCTCTACAAGGTAGTCCTAAATCCCCTATTTTGCCTACACCAAACCCTAATTTCCTCTTCCACTGAGCTAGGGTTTGCTATGGAATCAGAGACATCAGAGAAGAGAAGGCATAAGGGAGGTCATTTCAGCAAGTATGAAACCATACCAACTCATAAAAATCATGCCTCCATCATTTTCCAAGAATTCATTCCAAGGGACAAATCATTTTCCACACATAGGGCCAGTTTTGCTTCAAGCTATGTTTCTCACCAAAAAAAGATGAAATTAACAAAAGTGAGAGCGGTTTTTGTCCCTAATAGGTCAATAAATAAAATAATCCTTCATATTTTAGACAGGTATCATGGTTTTTGAGAAATTTTAAAAATACAGGTGTTACACGAGGTTTGCTGCATTTCTGGAGTGACCTTGGGAAAATCAAGTTTTCTCCTAGTTGGATTGTGCAAATGACTTTCTGGATGAGTCAAATGATAACTAGACAGAGAGAGATTTCCAATGAGCTATCATGAGCTTAATTTAGTTTGATAAATACCTTCAAAATTTTCCTACACCAACACTCTACATTTCTGCACCCTCATTCAGTACGTTTTGACTAGTCTTGGGAAAATCAACTTTTGACAAGGCAAATGAACTCCAAACAGAAAAAAAAGGTATATTTTGAAATCAAACAGGATAATATTTCAAACAAGATATCCTGGGCCCAATTTGGACACCAGGAAGGTCTCCAAATGTGGTCTGCAAAAAGGTGCTGCAATGGCGCTGCGCGTTCAGAAATGGCACTGCGCGTTTAGAAGATAATGCCTCCTTTTTTCACCTTGGCGCTTCGCGTTTAATAGTCTTAGGAGAACAGGTTTTTGACAGGGAATTTGGACACCATTTTGGAAACTAGAGGCATATTTGGAAACTAGACGTAGAGAGATTTCCAATGAGCTATCATGGAGCTAATTTGGACATCGGGAAGGCCTCCAAAAGTTGTCTGCAAGAGAAGCTATTTTTCTATCATGGTGCTGCACATTTAACAGGAAAATGCAATTTTCATCATCTTCAACAAAATTTTGAATTTTTTACTTTTTACTTGGGAAAATGAGAAAATTTCTAATGTAAATGGTCATGGTGAATGTAAATGCCATGTTTTTACTTTCATCTAAGGTAGATACATTAGGTAAGTCATCATTTGAGGTCAAATGAATCAGTTTCCTCTCTTTTAGAGGCAAGTTGTTGAGTCTTCCTCGTTTTCAGTTTCTTGTTTGGGATTAGCTGAAATTGATCCTCATCTCATAGATTCGACCCCCTGAGGCTAGGGAGAGTGGCTTTGAGGTCTATATCATGTATTTTCTCAGTCATTTGTAGAGGTTGGACTCACTTGGAGCTTTGGGCATCTCAAGGGACATTATTTGTATCAGTTTGGCTTAGACATTAATAGAAATTTGCAGCTATTTCTTTGGGATCCATGTGGTATGTAGTGTTTGACATAGTTTCTTCTTTTTTATCATTTGTATGAATATATTGTTGGCTCATAAACCATTTTCATGTATATTATTTTCTTAATTTCAAGTTAAGAAGGCAGAATCCATGTTTCATGCTCTGTTTTTGGGAAGTTTAGCATAATTTGTTTATATTCTTCAGTTTAGGGAGAATCCATCTTGTATGCTCTTCCTAACTCCTCACCATTATTTCCACCTCACCATAATCATATTTTCATGTCAAGCCTTATACCTACCTTGCCCCTAAGAATCCCTGCAAATTTTGCTAATTTCCTTGCCCTAGCTGTTTGACTCCTCCTGATCCAGCAAACCCTACAAAATCAAAATCGAAACCTTGAGCTACTATACCTAGCCTAAAATCTTCTTTCCTCAGTCATTTTGACTGTGTTCTATATAGAGAGATCCCTCTCCTGGCCTAGTAGGGATAGATACTTGGGTAAGCATGGTTTGAGGTTACCTCGGGATTTCCTCTCTCAGCTTAAGGATCAATTTGAGTGATAACACCTATAATGCTTGTGACCAACTGTGATAATGTTGGGCCTTGAAATTTTCATTTACTTCCATTACATTTTCACTTATATTTCCATATTTTCACCTTCAATCCACCTCCATTTCGCTACATTTACCTTAACATTACCACTATTGGGTTACATTTATGTTTTTCCAAACTTTATTAATTCTTAGTATTTTTAAGTAAATTTGTGGTTAAAAATTAGAAAATAATATGCACATAATTATACCTAACAAGTGGAATTAGTTTTTTGCCATGTGTAGGTCAAAAAGAAGCTTCTAGAAGGATCTTATGTGGCCTCCTAAGGCAAAATTCGAATTTGAATGGAGAAGATCATGGGATCATGAGGATATGTGTCTCATTTCTTATTTGTATTGTAACTCTAAGAGGACATGTGCCTTATCACTTCCTACTTGGATTGTACCTCTAGAGCTATATGGACAGATTCATGGACTCTCATTAAAGAGATAGCTTCTCATCTTTTTGTATAAATAGGGGAAGATTTCTCCTATCAAATCATGTGTAAAATTGGAGTTATGCTCAAGCTTTGAATACAAAATTAGATTGTGGCACCTTACTCATGAATGTTCTTAATTTTGACTTGGTTTTGCTTACATATGGAGCATCTCGATTTACCATCTCTCATACTTTTATATTTTCTACCTAAAATGTGTGAGATTCACTTGCTTTTATAGATTAAAGTTTATGTGCTTTCTTAGTATTAGTTTTAGAATGTCTGTGTAATCTTTGATTTCTAAAAACATATTAAAAGGATAGATTTATCTATTTTCCAAGTGGATTAAGTTAGAGGAAATAAAGCTCACAGTTATTTAGTTTCCTTTCATGTTCTGTTATTTACTTTCTTAGATCAAACTATCAATTCATTTTATAATTGAATGTTCCTAAAAGATCAAGCTAAGAAGGTGATACTTCCAAATTGGGTGATTGAATGTTCAACCTATGAAATCATTGAGCTTTACTTTTACATGATTTTATACTTTTTTCTAGATTAAGATCCTCAGTCAATTGTATAATTGGAAATATCATGCCAAGAAGGTGACTTGTCATACTTTCAAATTGGGTGATTGAATGTTCAACCTATGCAATCATTGAGCTCTGCTTTTACATGCTTTTACATTGTTTTCTAGATTTAGATCCTCATTCAATTGTATAATCGGGTGTTCTTAAAGATCATTTCAAGAAGGTGATTTTATCATATTTCTAAATTCTCGAATATCTAACCTATGCAATTATTGAGTTTTAACCTTTGCATGCTTTAATTGCTTTCCTAGATTTAAAGACTAAAGTATAATCGGTTGCTTATACATCATTTCAAGAGGGTGATTATATCATACTCTCATATTGGATGTTGGAGTGATTGAACGTACCTTATTTGTTTTCATTTACATGTTTTGAAATGCTTTCTTAGATTAAAATTTCGATTCCTACAAGTGTGATTGTGCACACTATATTTTCTTTTGAATTTGTTTTCTTTCTTTTCGTTATTTGACTTCATAGGTTAGTTGAATTTAATTTTCATTATTTGATTTCATACATTAGATGAATTGGTTTTCGTTATTTTTTAGTTAGATTGATCTAAACTGAAAGACAATTTCTAGCACATAAAGTGCACGCATGCTTCACAAGTTTACAAAACCCCCGTGTTGACAATTAAATGACATGCAATTCTTTTGCCCCAACAGATACTAACAGTGTGTGGACTAGAAAATGGACTTCGATGAATTGTGGGTTTGTGGATGACTCATAACCATGAAAATTGAAAATTCGAGGATAGAGATACCCTATAATGCTTGTGACCAACTGTGATACTAACAGTGCGTGACCTAGCAAATGGACTTCGATGACAAGGATTTTGTGTGGTTGACCCATAACCGTGATATTGACTGTTGATGAAGTAGCAGGTGCCTATATAGCCTAGGGTGGGAGGGAATGTCTCCAAATAACCAAATTTGGATGCTTCTATGCTCAAATTGATGAATCTAATGCAAGTTCCTACTAAAGTGGGTGGGAGGGCACGTCTCCAAAAGGAACCTGCTCTGAATGTTGCTTCAGATATAAAATTAATTTAAAATGAGAATAAATCGGTTAATATAACTTAGAATATTTAATATAACATGTTTTTGGAAACATAATTTCCATTATGCATCTACCAATGTGATTGAAATTTCTATCTGGACACTCTAGAAACTCATATTTGCGCTGCAATTGTCCCATCGTCACAAAAGTTCTGAAAAAATCATTGATTTTAAATCAACGATGTCTCCCTCATCCAAACTCTGGTTCGACCAATTTTTTTGTTTGAAATTGGGTGATTTCAAGAGGAGCTTATATCTATCATCATTTTTCTAGAATTCTGCACAAAAAATGCAAAAAAATTATAGGATATCCGTCATCCATGAATTGTCGTCAGAAAAATTTATGCAACACAACTTATTTTAAATCAGTGATATCTCCCTCATTCGGATTCTGATTCGACCGATTTTTTTTTGAATTTGGGTTTTTTTTTGCAATAAATCCAAATATGTTATATTTTTTGTAAATTTTGTAACAATTTTTTCATATCTAATCTGCAAACTCGTCACCCAAAAAAAAAATCCTGCAAAAATTAAAAAAAGAAAAAAAAATCTTCTCGCTTTGCCCAATAAAGTTCTCTGATACCATATTTTGGATCTTGGGGGGAGGCCCCAAAGATCTAAAAAATTGAAATTCCAGAATAAAAGAGGATAAAACATAGTATACAAAACCCCAAAGAAACTTTTTTATTAAGAGAGAGAATATATGTAAAAGCTACATTGTGGTGGACAATCTATCCTTTTAAAAAATGTGACTTTTACTTATACCCCTTTTTAGTTACAATACCACAGGTGATGAGCACCATCATTAGGTACATTTTAAGGGGTTAATTTTCACCTATTTAGCTTAATTATCTCTCTTTCTCACATTTAATTTCATTTTTTCATGTTTTGATTATTAATAATGGTGTATTAAGGGTTGTCATTCTTCAAGGCTTAATGTGGCTTAAATGCAAAAAAATAAGGGGAATAATGCTATTTCATAGGAAGATTGAAAAATCACTGCTCAGATTAGACAAGGAGAGATTTTAGGAGGGTTTACCACCTCCTTGAATCCTAAAGGAAACCAATATTTCCTCAAGATTCTCCTCAAACGGTTTGAAATTAGAGGCAACCAAGCAAGTGGAAGATCGAAGGGAGCCAAGCTCCACTTCTCTCAAGTTCCAAGGGAAACTATACCTAATTTTTAGGGAGTTGTTCATAGTATTATCCTCCACAGTGTCCTAAGGTTGAGAAAGGAGACTGAAGGAGGTAACCTCAGACCACTTAGGATTTGGTAGCTAGCCCTACCAAATAAGAGAGTGCTCTCTCTACGATCTCACAACCAACAAGGTGACTGGAGAGGGTAAAAATATATTAAGCTAGGTATTAAGCTCTAGGGTTTTGAAATTTAGGGTTTAGCAAGATCAGGAGGAAAGGACAAGAAAACTAGGACAGGTCTCAAAAGATTTTAGTTGCAGGGATACAAAGGGGCAAGGCATGTATGTTCAACGATACTTTTAGGTTGTCAATGTAGTGTAGGGTGGAAAAGAAAAGGTTCAAAATGAGCATGACAAGCATGAAATTATTTATCATAAGATGGATAACATAAACAAGAAATTCTTATCAAGACAAAGCATTAGCTTAAGAATTATTTTTAACAAATCCTAGGAATATCATTGAAAGAAAATATATGGAAATAAGGATAAATAAGAATTCATTAAAGTGATTTGCAGAAGAAAAAAACTATCACAAAATCATACAACAAGAATCGCTATATAGTATTTGGACCGACTTGTTAATTTCCTGCAAAAATATGATGTATCCAAGCTCCAAGCCTTCTAATGTGTTGTAGCCACTACAACAGCCTCCAAAATTTCCCCCCTTTTTAACTTTTTGAGCCCCTGATGCATTGAAATATGGATTCAAGACTAAAGTTTGATCTTTCAAAAGCCTTAGGTCGCTAAGTCACAAAATAGGTCATTTTCTCCAATAAGCGACCTAGCGACCTTGCGACCTATTAGGTCGCAAGTCGCTAAGTCGCATATCGCATTCAATTTAAACAATTGCGACCTAGCGACCCTGCGACCCCGCGACCCCCAGGTCATAAGGTCACAGGGTTGCAGGGTCGCACATATCATCAACGCGGTTTTATTGCGACCCAGCGACCTAATTTATTTCTCGCATGCATGACCTATTTATATATAGAGGGGTCGCATAGGTTGCATTTCACTTACGTGACGGAGAGCAAAAACACTTCTGACAAACCAACTAGAGCATGATTTTCTCGGGTAAGTTGCCTAATCCTCCTGATGTTTCCTTCTTTTCTATTTGTTGCCCCATACCCCCTTATTTCAGCCCTTTTAAGCCACCAGCTATCCTCTATTGAGACCCTCTTAGAACCTACATTCCTCTTTGAGTTTCTGAACCCTGTCAATCTTATTCAAAACCTATAGATGAAGCCAATCAGCCTCCCCTGTGTCAGTCTCTTCCTCAAATGACTGTTTCTTCTTCAATTTATCACTTCTCCTCCCTGTTTTCCTCTATTGCCTTAAGTTAAAAATGAGTAAAAGACCGCGTTGCCATTAAAAATCGTCCACCTAGCCCTAGTGTGACCTTCGACCCCGCGACCTTGCGACCCCCTTGACCCAACGATCTTGGTCCCTGGTCGCTAAGTCACCAAGTCACGTATCGCTCAAAAACTAAATTATCATGACCTTGCAACTCAGTGACCGGACGACCTGATCACAAGTTGCTAAGTCGCAAGGTCGCATCTTCATGAATTTTTAAACCAGTGCAACTTAGCGACCTTGCGACCTAGTCGCAAGTCGCCAAGTCACAGGGTCGCTTTCCTCTGAAGTTTTAAACCAGTGCGACTCAGCGACCCAGGGAATGGGTCGCTAGGTCGCGGGTTCACCTCGTCCTTGACCTTAGTTGGGTAGAGTTAAAAGAAGTATTAAGAATTCATTAATATGGAATCTATCTTATCCTGGGACTATTTTATGAACATGCTAGGGAACCTCGAAGCAGAACTAGAGTGCATCTCCATCTCTTCAGCCTCAAGTGACATGGGGCCTCCATTAGTTTGCAGGAAAAATGAGAGTCTAGAGATAGAGATATCGGAAGGTGAAATACCTATGTCTCCTCCCCCTATCTATGGGGACACCGCATGTATATTTAGCAAAGGAGAAAGCATGAGTTGGTATCAAGTATACCAAGAGTTCGCACAACCTGAATTTCCAGAAGACCTCCCAGACCGGAAGGTATATGTGAAAGTTAAAAGGTCAAAGCTTCACTACGCAGGGGCCCACCCATCTATATTCCCATGCGCTGAAATTATAGAATGGATCTTACAAAGGGTCGACCCCAGGATTTGGGTGATTCAAGATCACGAGGGGAAAGCATTTGCAAATTTGAAAGGCTAGGATGCGGAGTTCTATTATGCAATTCCGGCCTGGGAGCAAACATTCACAGAAGAATGGGCCACTACCCATGCATTTCTCATATCCAACACCTTGAGAGGATGGTGGGAAGAACCAGAGAAGTTCAAAGTCAAGAAGGACCAAGAATATCAAGTAGCAGGCCTAAGGAAGGTCTATAAGCTCGTAGTAGCTATGCTATGTAGAATGTATGGTCTTCCCGATGCCACCACTTTAAGTGGTTCTTGGGTATCTCTTATGTACTTTATTACCATACATGGCACCCACTTTATTTGGGCCAGCTTATTGATATCAACCCTCAAAACAAACATATCTACAACATTAGCACCCAAGGAGGGATGCTCGTCTGAATTTCACATGGCCTCCTATATATTGGATGCAGTTTGTGCCAGGTGCCATTTTGAGGGGTGGGATCACAACTGGGATCAAGAGCACACATGCCCAATACAAAAGGAGTTGTAGGTATTCTGGGACTCCAAATATAAATAGGATATAGAGCCGATCACACACAGTTTCATCCCTGCACTCTACAGGAAACTATTTAGTGAGGATACCCCATGCATGTCCTAGAAAGCCATGGAAACGATAGCCAAGGTGGCACATTGGTTTTCGTTTGTAGAATGCACCTTCATCCAAGTCTTTGGTTCATTCAAGGCTCCCCATGCAATGCCTCGATTCATCACTAACAAAATGCTACTTCAGGAAACATGTTATCAGATGACATCTGGCTTCTCGAAGGTTCTTACTAAAGGTAAGAAGAAGCCATGGCCCACACTACCGCTAACTATCAGCGCTTATATAGTCAAGGATTTTAGAGAAGTAGAGGTGGAAGCTGAGAAAATTAGAGGATTCTTTCTGTCGCCTTTAGATCGCTGGACGTACGATCCTGAGAGGATAGTGCCTACCCATTGCAAACGGGCCAAATTTAAATGGAGCTACCAACATACTGAATGCCTAGCTGAAGATAGGGTAAGAAAATGGTACAATAAGGATAGGGAAATCACCTCAGAGGCATTGACCGATCAAGAGGACCAAGATGATCAAACTTTGGAAGAGAGAATCCACGAATTAGGAGGAGCCTCATCTTCCTAGGCCAAGAAGCCTCGAACTAACATAGGCCATAGCTCTTCCGCCCAACAGAAAGAAAAGGAAACAAAAGTAGAGGCTGAGCGTCAGCTCAAGATAGAACTAAATAAGGTAGAAGTTGAGCACAAACAAAAGGAAGAATAGGATAAGGTAGAGGCAGAGCAGCTATTGGAAGAAGAAGTAGAGCAAAAGGGAAAAGAGGAAGAAGATCGAAGGTCGAAAGAAAATTCTTCCAAAGACACTGAGGGTGGTAAGACACCTCCTCCAGAAACATGGGTATAGACGGAGCTGCCGGCCATCGATGTTCCTGCAATCAATAAATGTTTTGAACTCTCAGAACCGGTTACCTACGAAGAACAGGAGGAGGAAGTGTTCAATCTAATGAGACTCACTTATGAACAGTTCACATTCAAAATCAGGCAGGAAAAGAGGAGATGTTTAGCATGGAACCCTGCTACACCATTCACAGCCACAACAGAAAAGGATATAGTCCTGGACACAAGGACCAATCTAGTAATGATAGCATCAGCCAGCACTGCTTTCGTCGCAGCCATGGAAGAAGAACTGAGCCAGATGAGTAGGGAAATTCTCTCCCTACAAAATAGATTACAAGACTCTAAACAAAGGGCAACTAGATTAGAGCAAGAAAAAATGGCACTAAGGGAAGAAGTCCAATAGCTTTAGGATAGGGACACCCTTATTAACGAAGTACCACTCACCATTCAAAGAGATTTGGTGACACTGGAAGCCACCATGAGGCAAGTAAATGAGGAAATGTTTACCATAACGCAAATAATTGCACCTTTGTTGAGAGCTCAAGCAAAGACCAAGAAAAGGAACGAGCAACTGAAAGAAGCATCCATGACCTTATATAGAATGCTAGAATGGACAAATAGATATCCGTAGGCTCCAGAAAATTTTCCCAGAAAATATTGGATTCGAACTTAGAACGACAAGGTACAAATTGGCATGAAGGTGCAATCCAAGGAGAAGTTATTCAAAGACCTAGAGAAGGTGATGACCGCCTATGAGAATTTGATTAGCGGCATTGAATCGATGGCTGACCTACACCATATTCCTTCTCTAGGTACACTGGGCGAAGAAAACACATGGGAATAGGTAAATCAAGACATTCAGGCATTTCTACAACCTATTAGACAAGTCGCTGCTACACCTGATCTTCCGGCATCACAGGAGAACTTTGTTAAATTCATCATGACGCCAATTTGGATCTACACCAAACTGGCTTCCTTATCTAACCAGGTCATGATCAAGAGAGAGAATTTGATCCCAAACGCCTTTGAATTCCTGCACAGGTTAAGGGAAGATACTCCTCTGATCTCCCCAGTGGCTGCAGATTATCAAGCATGGCATAATTTTCTTAAAGAGCAGCAAATAGATGTTCCCGACCTCACAATCATGCACATGCTTCCATGATCAGGTTAAGTCACAACCTTTAGGAGGGGTCTCAGGTCACATCATCCACGAATAGGTCGCAGGTTGCAGTTAAGAACAAGGTCGAAGGTTGCTTTTTCCTTCAAGTCGCAAAGCATACCAACAGGCGGGAAGGAGAAAATTCAAGACACCCAAGGGTCATTTTTTCATTATATATACTCCCTTCGGGGGAACTTGTAGAGGGTATTTTTTTTGGAATCTAAAGGATAGAGGAGAATTGTAAAGCATTGAACAGTCCTTTCGAATGAATACAAGCATTTGTCTTAAATCCACTGTTGGATCCGATGAGAATCGATGTGTTAGTACTATGAATATTTTTCTTATATGTATGATATATTATGATTAATTGATCTGTGTTTTCTTCTTATACTCGTCATGCATTTAAGCTCACTGAATGTGTTAATGATGGTATGTTGTTTACCTTAAGATATGTTTGTAACTTCATTATTGACATCTACCTTATTCACGAAAATGCCCAAGTAAGTATAGGTTGTTCTTGCTAGGAAGAACTATTTCTTCTATGGTTCGAACAAATTTTACAAACAAGACCCTAATGATATGTTGCTAATAGCATCTCCTTCGGCTGCGTGTTTCTTTTGTCTTGCTATTTGTAGTGTTTTATGCTCATTGGCCATAATCGATATTTCTTCTTGTATCATCCGATAACTGTATGTCTATGAATCTGCAGGGCTCATTTGTGTCTAAGAGAAGGAGTATTCAGCAGTAGCCAGACCCACAATCTGAATGGGATCCCTGTTACAAACGGTTCAGAGTCTAATCGATACTTTTTACCGGGGAGATCCCTTATTGTTGGCTGGAAAATTTTTCCCATCAACAGATTTGGCACTAGAAGGAGGGCCTGAATGGCAGGCTCCCAGCACACAAGTAACATCCACTTACAAACTCCCCAAGGAGAGATCATGCATGAAAATACCGGTCCTCCCCCTTTGGAAAATCCCAGGAGGAGGAACCCCCTTTATATGAGGTTACTTTAGCCCAGCTAAGGGCCCTGCACCCTATCGCTCGCAACCTTGTCAGGGGTTTACAGCGAGCCCCGGTCACTATTTCCTTGGCAAATCCTAGAACTCCTGCAGCTAACCATACGCACCAAGGAACCCTTGTCATCTCCCTTCCTCAGCTTGTGGGTCTTATGATCGAATATTATGTAGACGCAGTTGAGTGGAATTCTGAAGCCCCCCCTGACAGCCCTAGGGATGGGGAGGAAGACGGCCCCAAGATCACAGAACCTCAACCCAACACCGGCCCCCAACCAGGCCAGACTGTGAATGATGACACTCAAGCCAACAATCCTCCTGGGGGAGGAACCAGAAGGGGCCGGGGTAACAGAGGCAGGGGAGACAGAGGCCGTGGACAAGGCCGAAATTTCTACCAACAGCCCCAAAGAAACTAGAATAGGTTTCATTTCCTTTACAACTTGAGAAACATCAGGAATACAGGAAACCGTGGAAAAAACTGAGACATGTAGTCCCACCAGGAGGGTGAGGCCTCCGGGCTTGGAATGGGTAGCGAATCTGAAAATGAAAGGGGATATGTATACATACCGTGCCACTAGCAGGCCAAACATGTACAACCTTTGGCTTGGATGGCCCAGTCCCCCTTTGGTATCCAAGGCCCCCTCCATGACATGCCCGGACACCCTGAGAAGCATCTCCCTAAGTTTGACCCCAAGAAAGGTACTTTGGCCGAGGACCACATTAGAAACTTCTACTTATGCTTACAGATGATGAGGGTACAGTATGACGATGTAGCATGTCGGTTGTTTCCTCATACTCTAGAAAATAAAGCAGCAACGTGGTATCGGTCTCTAATTGTCGCTTCCATCCCTTCATGGGAACACTTTTGTCGTACCTTCGTACAAAAATTCTCAGAAGATAAAACCCCCTCAATGCTCCTCACAGAGCTCAATACGCTGAAGTGTCAGAAGAAGGAGAAGGTCAAAGACTTTAATCAATTTTTCGCCACTATATTGAAAAAATTCACCCCAAACATGGCTTTGGATGATTCCATTACCATTTAATACTACACAAGAGCCCTCCCATGGGATATTGTCGTGTTTGTGAAGCGTGAGGCCAGGGAAACCCTGGCATGAAACTATACCACCACCCTTGCGGTCAAAAAGGACATGCTATCCATAGGTGCCATTGACAACAAAGGTCGGTGTTAGGTCTCCGTAGTTTGCAAGATTGGCAAATACAAATCTGTAGAGCCTACATGAAAACCACTTTGGGATTCTAGGATCTAGCCCTCCTGAATCCAGAGAGGGATCTCTCTACAAGTGTGTTTAAAGATGTGATATTTAAGGCTTTAAGTGTGATATTAGGCTAGTTATGAATAACAGGGGTTGTTTTTTGTTTTAGTTGGGCAAAGACATAATGAAGGTGAAGGAAGTCTAAATGAAGGGTGAAGGTGTATGTAGGTGAAAGAATGGTTCAACTAATAAGATAGGCAAGGAGCAACTTCAATCCATTGGGCTATGGAGTAATAAGAGGATTTAATTGAAACAACAAGGTTCAAGAGTGGTCCATGGGGCAAGTCATCTATGTCAAAGGATCTCTTTAAGTTGATTTTATGGAATGAGACAATTAGAAATGGAGTGAGGGAAATCAAACAGATGAAGAAACAAAGATTAGCCTAAGATCAGGTAAGTAATTTGAAACTATCCTGCTTTTGGCATGCACTTAAGGAAAGACATAAAAGTAATCTAAGTTCAGGTAAGTACTTCTAAGCTAGCCTGTTTTTGATGTACTTTCAATAGAAAACATTTAAAAACATAGAATAGCCTAAGACCAAGTAAAGACTTTTAGCTTAGCCTGCTTTCAACATATTCAAAAGGAAAACATTCATGATAAACATAAAAAGTAGTATAAGATCAGGTAAGTACTTTAAAACTAGCCTCCTTTCAACATACTCTTAAGGGAACTCTTCAAAGAAACTATTGGACATAAACCAGTGGAAAGGGCTAACCATAAACTTCCCTAGCTCAGTTGTAATTAGCAAACTTCTCAAGAACATTCAAAGATAAAATCTCAAGTTGTACTCAGAAAATATGGGCTTACCAACACTTCACTGGTTATACTCTATTGAATTACCTTCAAATAAACAATCAACAGAAAACATAAAGGATACAGATTTTTAGTGAGATTTAGGGTACTTCAAGAGTAAATCCTAATCTATATTTGTTGTTCTTTATCAGAGAAAAGTGGAAAGAATGGAAACACAAAGAAAAATAACAATTACAGTGAGAAACACATCACCATTGACATAGACCAGGATCCCATAAATCAACTATTTGTATTTTATGTTCAAACCAGTTACAATCTTCAAGTCCAACGGGTGTCTACAGCTTCAAACTTCTCATCTCAGCTTATGTGTCTTTGATTACAAACAGAGCTGCAACAGCTTCAGAAAACTATTTACATGCAACAAATATCTAGATACCAACCTTTTACAATGTGCTCCTCAAGGAGATTTTATAAGAAAATGAAGAGGTGGGAGAGTTTCTAGGGTTCAAGTATCATTAATTCCATAGTAAATGCAATTCCTAGCCTTGAAAACCATGCAAGGCATAAGGCAGGAAAGCATCCAATTTAGGACTCTGTTTCATAACTCTGTTTTCTATTTTTAAGGCTTAGTGGATGAAAATATTGACTTTTAAGGCTCTTTTATCTTTTATAATAACTTTACTAACATTTTAAAATATGTTCTTTAGTTTGAAATAACTGTTCAGCTGTCTTTGGGAAAATATCTTCTGACTGGGCAAGAACTATGCCTTCATTTGATTTATTGAGACTGCAGGTGACACTTCGGTAGCTGAAGAGGATATTTTGACCTCTTATGTGGCAGTGGAGGCCTCTTTTACTGATATATCTCTTTGTTTTTCCTTAAAACACTTTCCATTTGCTTTTTTGGTCTGTGTTTAGGCTTAGTTAGTTTTGATTTTCATCTTCGGGTCTTTTATTCCTTGCTGACTATGGATTAGGCCTTTGATTCTTGAATTTGTGCCATAATGCCTTTAAACTCTGATCAAAATCTTTAATTCTTCACTTTATGATTTCATCTTGTGTTTTTAACGCTGATACTCTTCAATTAATGGATTCTGACTGTGTTTTCATGTTTGTAGGTGCGCAGAGGGTTTCATGATATCACCGATGCTCATGAAGCATGGGTAGAATCATAGTTTTAAACCCTATAGATTCCCTTTCTATGTGAATAATGGCCTGGGGATCGTCATCCCTAGCCTTCGCATTATTTTTAAAACTGTGGGAAAACATTATATAACCTGCAAAAAATAAACAAAATTATGAAAATCCTGCAAAAATAGGTTTAAAATTGCTTTGGGCGGTTTGGGAGCGAGGGTGAACAGGAGCCGTTAGATTAGAAAAATCAATGGTGGAGATTTCTTGGTGAAATTATTTGGGGAGTAAGTTGGGTGGAAAGTGAAATGGGGACGAGATTGAAACAGGACCGTCCGATCTCAGAGATTGACGGCTAAGATTAAAATATGAAAAGCAATGTTAGAGAAGGGCAGTGGTATAGCAGAAAATCGACAGCGGTTTTCACGTTGCGTTTGGGTAGTATGTGGTTTTGTAAAAAAAAAAGCTATTAGATACATCAGCTGACACCTATCCTTTTAAAAATCGCCAGTTTCGCAAATTTTTTTGGAGTTAACTCTTGGGCGCAAAAGTTTTGCGAAACACATCATCTGCTATTGGATCGGAGGCTCCAGATCCGACGGTGCGGATCGCACGTGACGAGAAATTTGCACGAACGGGGTTCTGGTGGGACCAACCTTCGTTTGTCGCGTAGCAAAAACATTAAGTGGCGGGGTGATTTATCAAATGGGAAGTTTTGGACTATCGGGTTAAATCCTGACCATTGGATTTGATGACTGGATAGTCGAGATTTAAGGAATGAGCAGGTAATGTGAAAAGGAGAAAAGGGACAAGAGGCGGAAGGGCAGAAAAAAGGAAGCCAGATGGCCGTTGATCTGTAGAGATCAACGATCCATATTCATTATAATTTTGAACTGTCGGGGAATAAAAAATAGAAGGAAATAAGGGTCGGGAAGAGGGTTTTAGGCCTTTAAGCACCTGGTTGCGGGGCTTAAGGTTGCATGAGACGGAGGGGCTAAAGGAAATAAGCCCTCAGGGGTTTAAGACCTATAAAGTGTAAAAAGGTGATTTTTAGGCCAAAAACAAGGTTTTTTAGCTAAACTGAGGGTTCCGATAGGCTAAAGGGAGGATTTTAAAACCAAATAAAGGGGAGGTATAAGGTTTTAAAGGGGGGTTTGATGATTTTGAAGGTTAAAATGAAGGTTTATGGAGGGATTTTCAAATGGTTTAAGGGTGAAAATGGAGAAGGAAGTGGAGAGGTGAAATGAGGGAAAATGGAGGTTTTAAGCAGTATTTCTCTTGGCAAACAGCAGTGAAGATTAATTCAAAGGGAAAAGATCTTCATAAGACTTTAAGAACTAACAATTTGGACATGAATTGTTTCTTAAAGGCTAAAAGAGATTTAGACACCATTTGATATGGCAATATAGGTGGCTAACAGTGGCTCCACATGGGGATGGCATCTTCTTGAAGATGTGAAGAATCTTCAGCTATTGATCTCTGGATTTTCAGCAAACCAGTGCCTTAATCCATTGGGCAACAACCTTTATTTTCTTTTGCTGGTCTTCTTTTGATCTGACAATCTTTGCAGCAATTTGAAACAATGGAATTCTATCAAAAAAACATGTCTACCTACCCAATCCTAATGATCCTAACATTTTTTCTTCTTTTAGAGTGCATTTGGATTGGCAAACTCTTTTCGTAAACATTTTGTTCTTTTGAAAACAGGAAACTAATCTATTTCTACTTTTATTTCTCCATGAACTCAGTTTTAACAGTTGAGTTCATAAGTTTCTCTACCTAACTACTATCTATCAGGATTAGACTATCTGACAGACTTTTATTCTCTAAATTCTAAGAAAAGAAATTTAAAAGCATCCAAGCCAAGATTAAGAAGTTTGACTTTCTGCAGATCTATGGCATAAAAACAAGCTGCACATAGATTTTTATTTGCAGAAAATTAAAGCAAAATGGTGAAGGCTTATGAGCTGAAAACTAAAAAATCCTTCATTATTTCTTCAGCTCTGTTTTGAATTTGTTTGAGCTGTGTCTTATTTTTCTTTTTTGGTTCAAGTTTTGAGCTTTTTAGAACCATTGTTTCTCTATATTTGGCTCAAGATTTAAACAGATTAGAGCCATTCTTCCTTCTGAGATTCATAGGTTCAGATTTGAGCTTGTTTGAACCTTTGTTTTTCTATCCTAATCTACCTTACTGATAAGCCAAGATTGTACTATTTGGCTGATCTAATTCACTAACCTATCAGCAGTAAATTAAAAAGCTAATTAGTCATTATTAGGCTGTATGACTAGCTAGAAGTGTGTTTTTAGGAGTGGCATTTGAGCTTGCACACTTTTAAATTTTGTCTCTCTTTTTTGGTATGGGGCTGTACCTTTCTTGTTTTCATTCTGCCCTCTTTTCTCTTTTCTATTATTTTTGTATTTTTCTTTTTCCTTCAAAACAAAAATCAACAACTAACTAAATGCTCAAAGCTAAGCTTTATTGACATTCCTATCTAACCTACTCTAACTTGGAATATTTACATTTTTAACTTACAAACTCTCTTTTCCAATACATCCAGTCAATCAGATGGTTCCATGAATGGTATTTGCTCATATCTTTGAGCATGTAGGACAGACAGGGGCATTTCCATGCTTTCTGTCTGTTGGCAGTAGCTCTAAAAAATTTTGTTGCACTTGGTGATATACTGCTGTTTGTAACCTTTATCCCTTCTTCAGATGTCTTCAAGAATTCAACATAGGGATCTTGAAATAATGTCTGGTTAAAAGTATTTGGAAGACATCTTTCCACCAGGATCATCTCTTCCTCCACTGGATCAAGCTTGAGACTTCTTTGAGAAAGAATCTCTTCCTCATCTTCATTATCATCTGAACTGGAGGACTCATCATATTTGGCAGTGCTGTCCTCTTGAAGTCCTGAGGTATTCTGATTTTGTGGGTTGAGCTCCATGAAGAGGTTATTATATTCTTGAGCAGTGGTATGTTCACTTGATTCCTCTTTTTCAAGGGAAGGTTCCTTGGTTTTAACTTGCTCAAAAATTTATTCATTGTTTTCCTCCTCATCCTTTGAACTGAAAGGTTCTATGCTTTCATAACTCTCCTCATCAGTATCATAAATAGTCTGCATTGGCTCCTTACTTCTTAGAAGTTGAAGTAACTGATCTTCCTCCCATGAATCTGCTAATGATGGTCCTGTAGGATTAACTTCTGTTTGGAGAACATCATCACTAGATAGATCAAAATTAGGAAAATCATAAATATAAGTAATATTACCAATCAAACATACTGGATTATCAGCAGGTATTTCTATACTTTGATCTACAAAAGAACTTTCTAAATTCGTACAACAAGGTTCTCCATGTGAATGGGCAAGAGTATTTGTTTTGCAAAAAGTTTCAGAGACTAGTTGTTTATTAATAGTCCGATCTATCTCTTTTTCTGTCAAAGGGGAAGATGTTTCTGTGTTCCTTTGAACAGAAGTACAATAGTTCTTTGTCTCTTGTGAAGACTGATTTTGAGGCTAGATGTCTTCTTGAGCCTCAGCTATAAGGGATGATGAATCATTATTTGAGTTTTCAGGTATATCTTGAGGAATGTCCTTTATTTCTTGGTTGATTTCTTCCTCAACTGATTCATCTATATTCTTATAATTTTTCAATAAGATATTAAACTCATGAATGGTAGTTAAAAGGTATTTAGGATGTATTTCTTCCAATTCCTAATCATTGTGTATAATGTGTTGGGTGATGTTTTGTGATGGATCATAATGTATTCCACCCCATAATATTGATGTATTGTTTCCTTTATATTTCTCATAAAATACATATTCAAGGTCCTTTAAAGAAAAAAACTACCAAATTTCAACCATTCATACCAATCCCTAGCTTTTCCTTCTAATTTTAACATGAACATTTTCATTAGGCAATCCTCATGCCATTCAACCTTTAACCTCCATACATGTATATGAAATTTGATAAGATGCAACAATGGGTTATCAAACATTTCACCTTGAAATACAGGAAGGTTGCCATCCCAATTCACCCGGGGCATCTTATGTGGGAACCCAGGGATATGTTCTCTACTCATTGGGGCATATATTCGTTGTATCCTTGGAATCATTTTGTAAATCAGAAAAGAGGTCACTGTATCTATCCAACCAGTTCAGGGTCTTCTACCAATGGAGTCATTTGGTCTTTTGGGAGTTGTAGAGTGTGGAGTCGCCAGGTGGAAATTTTTTAGCTTTTATGGAGGTAAAAAATTTTATGGTTCCACCACCATGTTTATTATGAAACCAATCTAAGGATGTATGGGTATTCTCAAGAGCTACAAGGATTTTCAGGAAAGGAATTAGCTCTAACAATTGGTCTGACAATAGTTGGATTTTTAACTTTTTAGGAGATTTCCTAAGAATTCCTTCAGGGTTATCAACTATCTCAGGAGGATTTGGGTCAGGATGGCTCCTAGTATGAATTCTTTTTGAAGCCACAATGTTATGTTTTTAGACCCACTAACAAGAAAATTTTAACCTGATATGATAATATTTAAAAGGAAAGCAAGTCTATTGACAAAGAAAAATTAATCCTCAAAGTTTCTTTACTGATTTTTAATGATGTTATGGTAAAGGGTTTCCCAGTGGAGTCTTTGGAAAACCAAGGAAAATTAGCAGGCCTACTGATGTTCATTGGAGTCACCAGGTGAAGTATTTTACTTGATTTCAGGGCTTGAAAGTTGTTCACCATCAAAAATCAAAACCACTCTAGGCAGACACTTGGTTCATTGTTAAAAATGGTATTATATAAGTTGTGAAGTTATCTATTTACTAAAGAAAGTTCCCCAGTGGAGTCACCAGAATGTTAGGTCTCCATAGTTTGCAAGATTGGAAAATACAAAGCTGCAGAGCCTACATGAAAACCACTTTGGTATTCTAGGATCTAGCCCTCCTAAATCCAAAGAGGGATCTATCTACAAGTGTGTTTAAAGATGTGATCTTTAAGGCTTTAAGTGTGATATTAGGTTAGTTATGAAGAACAGGGGTTGTTGTTTGTTTTGGTTGGGCAAAGATATAATGAAGGTGAAGGAAGTCTAAATGAAGGGTGAAGGTGTATGTAGGTGAAAGAATGGTTCAACTAATAAGATAGGCAAGGAGCAACTTCAATCCATTAGGCTATGGAGTCATAAGAGGATTTAATTGAAACAACAAGGTTCAAGAGTGGTCCATGGGGCAAGTCATCTATGTCAAAGGATATCTTTAAGCTGATTTTATGGAATGAGACAATAAGAAATGGAGTGAGGGAAATCAAACAAATGAAGAAACAAAGAGCAGCCTAAGATCAGGTAAGTAATTTGAAACTATCCTGCTTTTGGCATGCACTTAAGGAAAGACATAGTAATCTAAGATCAGGTAAGTACTTCTAAAATAGCCTGCTTTTGATGTACTTTCAATAGAAAACATTTAAAAACATAGAATAGCCTAAGATCAAGTAAATACTTTTAACTTAGCCTTCTTTCAGCATATTCAAAAGGAAAACATTCATGATAAACATAAAAATTAGTATAAGATCAGGTAAGTACTTTAAAACTAGCCTGCTTTCAACATACTCTTAAGGGAACTCTTCAAAGCAACTATTGGAGATAAACCAGTGGACAGGGCTAACCATAAACTTCCCTAGCTTAGCTGTAATTAGCAAACTTCTCAAGAACATTCAAAGATAAAATCTCAAGTTGTACTTAGGAAATATGGGCTTACCAACACTTCACTGGTTATACTCTATTGAATTACCTTCAAATAACAAATCAACAGAAAACATAAAGGATAAATATTTTCAGTGAGATTTAGGGTACTTCAAGAGTAAATCCTAATCTATATTTGTTGTTCTTTATCAGAGAAAAGTGGAAAAAATGGAAACACAAAGAAAAATAACAATTACAGTGAGAAACACATCACCATTGACATAGACCAGGATCCCATAAATCAGCTATTTGTATTTGATGTTCAAACCAATTACAATCTTCAAGTCCAATGGGTCTCTACAACTTCAAACTTCTCATCTCAGATTATGTGTCTTTGATTACAAACAGAGCTACAACAACTTTAGAAAACTATTTACATGCAACAGATATCCAGAAACCAACCTTTTACAATGTGCTCCTCAAGAAGATTTTATAAGAAAATGAAGAGGTGGAAGAGTTTCTAGGGTTAAAGTATCATTAATTCCATAGTAAATGCAATTCCTAGCCTTGAAAACCATGCAAGGCATAAGGCAGGGAAGCATCCAATTTAGGACTCTGTTTCATAACTTGTTTTCTGTTTTTAAGGCTTAGTGGATGAAAAGATTGACTTTTAAGGCTCTTTTATCTTTTATAATAACTTTGCTGACAGTTTAAAATATGTTCTTTAGTTTGAAATAACTATTTAGCTGTCTTGGGCAAATATCTTCTGACTGGGAAATAACTATGCCCTCATTTGATTTATTGAGACTGCAGGTGACACTTCGGTAGCTGAAGAGGATATTTTGGCCTCTGATGTGGTAGTGGAGGCCTCTTTTACTGATATATCTCTTTGTTTTTCCTTAAAACACTTTGAATTTTCTTTTTTGGTCTGTGTTTAGGCTTAATTAGCCTTGATTTTCATCTTCAGGTCTTTTATTCCTTGCTGACTATGGATTAGGCCTTTGATTCTTGAATTTGTGCCTTAATCCCTTTAAACTCTGATCAAAATCTTTAATTCTTCACTTTATGCTTTCATCCTGTGTTTTTAACGCTAATACTCTTCAATTAATGGATTCTGACTGTGTTTGCAGGTGCGCAGAGGGTTTCATGATATCACCAATGCTCATGAAGCATGGGTAGAATCATATTTTTAAACCCTCTAGATTCCCTGTCTATGTGAATAATGGCCTGGGGATCGTCATTCCTGGCCTTCGCATTATTTTTAAAACTATGGGAAAACCTTATATAACCTGCACAAAACAAACAAAATTATGAAAATCTTGCGAAAATAGGTTTAAAATTGCTTTGGGCAGTTTGGGAGCGAGGGTGAATAGGAGCCATTAGATTAGAACAATCAATGGTGGAGATTGCTTGGTGAACTTATTTAGGGAGCAAGTTGGGTGGAAAGTGAAATGGGGGAGAGATTAAAACAGGACCGTCCGATCTCAGAGATCGAAGGCTAAGATTAAAAGATGAAAAGTAATGTTGAGGAAGGGTAGCAGTATAGCGGAAAACCGATAGTGGTTTTCCCGTTGCGTTTGGGTGGTATTCGGAAAAAAAATGCGATTCGATACATCAGCTCACACATGTCCTTTTAAAAACCGCCGATTTTGCAAAAAAAATTGGAGTTAACTCTTGGGCGCAAAATTTTTGCGAAATGCATTGTCTGCCGTCGGATCGGAGGCTCCAAATCCGACGGTGCGGATCGCATGCGACGGGAAAGTTGCACGGACGGGGTTTTGGTGGGACTGACCTTCGTTTGTTGCGTAGCAGAAACATTAAGTGGCAGGGTGATTTATCAAATGGGAAGTTTTGGACTATCGGGTTAAATCCCGACCGTCAGATTTGATGACTGGACGGTCGAGATTTAAGGAATGAGCGGGTAATGTGAAAAGGAGAAAAGGGACAGAGGCGGACGGGCGGAAAAAAGGAGGCCCGATGGTCGTTGATCTGCAGAGATCAACGATCCATATTCATTTTAATTTTGAACTGTCGGGGAATCAACAATAGAAGGAAATAAGGGTCGGGAAGAGGGTTTTAGGTCTTTAAGTGCCTAGTTGCGGGGCTTAAGGTTGCATGAGATGGAGGGGCTAAAGGAAATAAGCCCTCGGGGGCTTAAGACCTATAAAGTGTAAAAAGGTGATTTTTAGGCCAAAAACAGGGTTTTTAAGCCAAACTGAGGGTTCCGATAGGCTAAAGGGAGGATTTTAAAACCAAATAAAGGGGAGATATAAGGTCACTTAAAGGGGGGTTTGATTATTTTGAAGGTTAAAATGAATGTTTATGGAGAGATTTGTAAATGGTTTAAGGGTGAAAATGGAGAAGGAAGTGGAGAGATGAAATGAGGGAAAATGGAGGTTTTAAGTAGTCTTTCTCTTGGAAAACAGTAGGTTCTTTAGGAATAATAGGGAAACATCAGTGAAGATTAATTCAAAGGGAAAATATCTTCATAAGACTTTAAGAACTAACAATTTGGACATGAATTGTTTCTTAAATGCTAAAAGAGATTTAGCCACCATTTGATATGGAAAATTTTATAGGTGGCTAACAGTCGGGATGATCAAAAACCAACCATGAAGAGAACCCAATCCTCAAGTCATAAAACCAAGGACAAACATAAGGACCCCTTTGATTTTGAAAGTATCACAAAATCCCTTAAGTTGCTGACCAACGAAGTCTCCGATCTGAAGAGGAAGAACAACGATCATATCCCAGCTGTTGAAACATAGAAACCTTTCTTCAGAAAGAATAATCCCACCGTGAACTGGCCCCCGTCCAACTCTAGCACTGGTCTCAACGTTGAGGAAATAGGGAGAGATAATTTTTTTTCTTTTCATCAGGCCTCGCACTCAGAGAAAATATGTCACCAGTGGATAAATAGTATGGCTTCCATTGTCAATCAATTGTTAGAAGATCAGACCCCAGGGGATTTAGAAGAATAAGCTGATTCAGGGGACGAGGAGGCCTCTCCCCTGGACGAAGACACAGGTTCCACTGTCCTTGCCTTTAAATTAGTCCACGGGGAGAGCTCCCTTCCCACGTCTGTGATAAACCTAGTGGACGATCCCAAAACCAAACCTGCTCGAAACTACAGCTTTAGGAGGAAAGGCCCTGTTCAGGAGTAGTATTTCGAGGAGAAAAGGAAGGCCTTCCTATGGAAAATATTACCCCCAACCACAGAGAACCAAAACAAGACTCCTAAAAAATTTAGTCCAATTAATCCCCGAGAAGGCCCCAAGGCTAAAGCTTCATCAGCTTCCCCTAAAAACACCACCGAGCTTTCCTCGCACACAGATTCTGGATATAACATTATTGAGGATATGAAGAAGACCTGGGCCAATATCTCTCTCTATGAGCTCGCTCGCATTGCCAACCAACGAGATCTTATCGTCAAAGCCTTTTCCAATCTACCAGCGACCAAACCCGTGAGCATCACATCTGCCCAAGCTGCCGCTAGTCCCCAATCCATTGTAAATTCCGTAAACACCAAATCCAGGGGATCCACACCACCTTTCCTCCTATCCTTCGAGATCTTTAAATTCAATGTCCATAATTTCCTCGTCGATTGTGGCGCATCCACGAATGTTATGCCCTTATCCATATGTAAGAAGTTAAACATCCGCCCTGAGAAAATCGATGCCAGAATTATCCAGCTCGACAGATCTCAAGTCCCTGTAGTAGGCGAATTAAACAACGTCATCATCTGCCTATCCTATGACTCCAAAGTGCATCAGTGCATCGACATAGTAATTGTGGGTATCCCCGAGGCCTATGGCCTTCTGTTAAGCAGAGATTGGTCCAGCAAGCTCCAGGGATACTTCGCCACTGATTGGTCCCACCTTTGGCTCCCGTACAAAAGCAGGAATAACCAAATCCAGGTCGAGAGTGAACCATATATGAAACATACTGTGACTGACCTGGATGCAACTAACAAACCAGTCAGTTTCGCGCAAGAAGAGCTCGGTATGTGTTTCTTAGAGTCCATCTTTGGCTGCTATCAAACTCCCCAATCCCTGATCACTCAAGACGTTCAGTCTGAGCTGCTTCTGGTTGCTAAAAACTCCTCCCCATCCAACAAATATTCATTAGAAACTGATGCCTCTAGTACATCCTCAACACACTTAGATAGCCTTGTCAAACCAAAATATGAAACATGAAACTTATACTATGACAATTCCAAAACCCAATACGGGGTTGGCACAGGCTGCATCTTGCTGGACCCTCAGAAGAACAAGTTTCTAATTTCCTGCCGATTCGAATTCCAGTGCACAAAAAATACAGCCGAGCATGAGGCACTGTTACTAGGACTCCAAAAGGCCATAGATCTAAAAGTTCATTGTTTGAAGGTAATTGGCGATTCCGAGATTATCACTTGTCAAGTACGCAACACCATCCATTGCTTGTCTCCGCATCTGAAAGGTTACCTATTAGCCACCTATAATATTTTGTCAACGCAAATAGGTGGCTAAACATATTTCTGAGTCTTCAAGAGAAACATTTCCTTTGTAAATCTATCATTATTGAAACCTCCATGTGTCTTCTATCCTCTGAAGAATCTTCACTACTGTTTCACCATTAATCCTAAAAATCCTGCTGTTCACCAAGAGAAAACTACTTATAAAACCCCATTTTCCATCATTTCCACTCCTCCTTTCACTCACAAACATTTCCGTTTTCACCTTTATTCCCTTCATAAATTCCTCCTAAAAACCCTTCATTAGACCTCTAAATCATCAAAACCCCCTTTTTAAACCTTATATTTCCCTTTCATTTGATTTAAAAACCCTTATCTCATCTATCGGTACTCTGTTTTGGCCTAAAAAAACCCTATTTTTGGCCTTAAAAACACTCTGTTTACATTCAAAGGCATTTAAGCCCCCAAGGGATTATGGCCTTTAAGCCTCTTCCTCCATGCATCCTTAGCCCCGAAATCGAATGCTTAGAACCTAAAAACCCATGCAAAAACCCTATTTCCTTTGTTTTTTGCATTACCCCAACATTTCAAATTTAAATGAATATCGACTATTGATCTAAACCGATCAACGGCCATCGGGTCACTTCCTTCTGCCCTTTCATTTTCCCATCCCTTCTCCCCATTTCAAATACTCCACCCCTTTATCAAATCTTGACCGTTCATTATCGAGATCCTATGGTCGAGACTTAACTCGATGAAACTCATTTTTCAATTGAATTTTCACCCCGCCACTTAACATTTCTACTACGCGGGGAAATAAATGTCGGCCCCACTACTCTCCTCATCCGTGCAGCTTTCCCTGTCGTGTGCGATCCGCACCGTCAGATCTAGAGCCTCTGATCTGACGGTGGACGTCATATATCGCAAAACTTTTGCGACTGCAGTTTAACACCAAATTTTTTTGCGAAAATGGCGGTTTTAGGAGGGACAGGTGTCAAATGGTGTATGGAATCGCATTCCGTCCGTGCAAAACTGCCTCCCCCCATTTTATTTTGCAAAAACCATCCCAGTTTTCTGCCAAACCACTGACCCTCCGCAACATTTCTTTCGTGTTTAATCATAGCCGTCGATCTCTGAGATCAAACGGCCCACATTACATCGCAACCTCTTTCATTTTCTTTTCATTTATTCTCACAAATGACTCCGTCGAGCGATCCCCACTGTTGATTGTTCTAATCTAATGGCCCACATTTAATCTCGCCCCCATTCGTCTACTACCCATCTAACCTCCTGAACGACCTCATCGAAATATCTCAACCATAGATCACCATTATCTAACGGTCCATATTCGTCCTCGCACTCAACCTTCATCTACACCTGGTTAGATGCTCTGCCAGGTTTTCCACCCATTTTTACGCTGCATCCACCTTTTTCCATCACTACCGTTCCATCCCCACGAGCCTTTGAAGAAACTTCCCCACTCCCGCTGGATTTTATAATGAGTTTTTTGTTTTTTGCAGGTTTCAAAGCATGGAGAATTCACACTGTCTCCACAGTCTGAATCATGGTGATATATAGTGCTGAGAGACTGTCTCAGAGCCGAAGATAGTAGAAGACACCACTAAGGAGGTTTAAAAGCCTATTTTATTAAAAATCAAGGTTATTAAACCTGACATAAGCCCTCCAATGCCTCTGTAGCCTATATATTCACACAAACAGGTCAGCAAAAAGTTTAAGGTGTATCAGAAGAAGATAAAAAGGATCAGCACATTGGGTTTGAAGCCTAATACATAGTTACATACATAAAGAACATAGATGAAGACCCGAAGATGATCAAAGAGTTCTAATGAGGCCTAAAGCACATAAACAAGTCATATCAGTGTTTCAAAGAAGTTATGTCAGTGACTAAATATCAACAAAATGTTCTTTTCCTAAGAAGGACAAGTTCCCACAACATTCTCTATTCCTCATCGAGCCCATAATAGTTATTATTCTGACAGGAAGCTCCTATAACTGTCAGTGCATTGGTTATAAAGTATGGAAGACCTGAAAGGAAAGATCTTCACCTTACCTGTCTCAGAAGATTAAAAAGAGTACTATAGCCAAAGAGTACTTCAAGAACATACCCTTGGAGTTATTATCAAACTGACGAAGACCCTTAATTCATCTAAAGAGTACTGAAAGTTAATGTAAAGACATTAAGACAGAATGGGCTTCAAAAACACTTCTCCCTCTATTTTAATGAATCATTTAAATCCTATCTATCACTAATATCACTCTTCCACCTATAAGAACCCATGAGAAATACATTGTGAATGTTGGTTGGTTGGTTGATTGGGATTCTATTCACTGCTAGAACTGTTATTGGGGGAAGTAGCTGAGTAGTTTGTAATATAGTAGGCTGGGAAGAGAAGTTTGGACTGTAAAAAGCCACTGGACTCAAAGTATGTGACTGGTTTTTCACATCAATTGAACAAGAAGATTCACAGGATCTTGGTCTATATTATTGGTGATGTTTTCCTTACTGTAATTGTCTCCTTTCATGTTTTTCATAGTGTCCACTATTCTCAGATAAAGAACATCAAGCATAGATTAGGACATACTGCTGGAAGTACCCTAAGTCTCACTGTTAATATTTATATTTATGTTTTCCTCTGATTGTGTATTTGAGGATGATTCTATAGAGTATAGCTAGTCAAGAAATGTTGGTGAGCCCATGTCTTGCTGGGTACAACTTTAAACATTGTTCTTAAATGATATTTTCATTTCATGCTAAGTAAATATTGAAACTAGGGAAGTCTATGGTTAGCCCTGTCCTCTAGTTTCTTCTCCAACAGTTTGTCTTGAAAGTTTCCCTGTGAGTTGGTGTCAAAAGCAGAGAAGGTTAGAAGTCTTTCTATGATCTTAGGCCTTGCTCTGTGTTTAATCTTAAATGTTTTCTACCTTTTTGAAAGCGGTTATGGGGACTGCTAGAATGTTTTGCTTAAGAGCACGCGGAAAGTAGGCTAAGTTCAAAGTCTTTACCTGATCTTAAGCTACCCTTTATGTCTTTATTGAGAGTTTCCTTTGTGAGTATGTCAAAAGCAGGATAGGTTAAAAGTCCTTACCTAATCTTAGGCTGCACTTTGCTTTCTGTCTTTCACCTCACTTCTTAATGTTCCATCTCACCATCTATCTAAAAATATCCTTTGGTATAGATGACTTGCCCTATGGAAACCGTTGGATAGTTGTTATGAAAGTAAACCCTTTTATGAATCCATTTCCCAATGGAATGATGCTTTCCTTGACCTATCTTCCCATGCTGAAACATCCTGCTACTATGTTCCTTTTTCACTCCACATAAACTTCTCAGTTAATTATCTCCAACCAAAAAAACAGAAAATCATAAACCCTTGTGCCCTATAGCTAGCCTAATACCATAAAATGACCTTAAAGATATATCATTCTTTACATTTATAGAGAGATCCCTCTCTAAATCCAGGAGGGCTAGATCCTAGGATCCCAAAGTGGTTTGATGTTGTCTTATCTTTTGGCTTTGCCAATCTGGCCAAAACACAGAAACCACAACATAATGGCGACTCCACTGGGGAATTCTGAGTGAATTTCATCTTATACATCCCTAAGAGCTCAGAAAACCCATAATTTCCTTAGATTGGTATTTAGATTGCTGATGGTGGACAGCAGTCTACTTCAAGACATCTTAAAACCCTCCACCTAGAGACTCCACACTCCACAACTCCTAAAGACCAAATGATTCCACTGGTAGAAGGCCCTGAACTGGTTGAATATACACAATGACCTCTTATCTGATTTAAAAAATGATTCCAAGGATACAATGAAGATATGCCCCAATGAGTAGAGAACATATCCCTGGGTTCCCACATAAGATGCCCCAGGTGATTTGGGATGATAACCTTGCTGTTTTTCAAGGTGAAGACTTTGAGGATCCACTTCTACATCTTATCAAATTTCACATACATGTGTGGAAGGTAAAGACTGAATGGCATGAAGATGACCTTATGAAAATGTTCATGTTAACATTAGAAGGGAAGGCAAGGGACTGGTATGAATGGTTAGAACCTAGGAGTTTGTTTTCTTTGAAAGAAATGCACCAATTATTTTATGAGAATTACAAAGAAAACCCCTAATCCGTACCATGGAGTGCAAACTGTTGTGACTAATATCAGAAACTCATACAAAACCTGCTAGATATTGATGAGAATTTGGTAGACATGCATCCTAAAGATCTGTTAGAAGCCATTCAAGAGTTTCATATGCATCCTAACTATCACAAGAACATAGATGAATCAGTTGAGGAAGAAACTAACCACGAAATCAAAGGCATTCCTGAAAGCACAAATACTGATTCATCATCCCTTGTAGCTGAGGCTCAAGATGAAATCCAGCCTCAAACTCAGTCTTCACAGGAAATAGAGAGCTGCTGCACTTCTTCTCAAAGAAATACAAGAGCATATTCCCCTTTGACAGAAGAAGAAATAGATCAGATCATCAATAAACGGCCAACCTCTGAAATTTTTTGCAAAACAAACATTCTTGCCCATTCATCTACTGAGCTTTGTTGTATAGATCTGGAAAGCTCCCCTGTAAATCAGAATGAAGAAAGATTTGTTGATAATCCTGTACGTCTGATTGGTAGCCTTATTTACTTCAATGATTTTCCTAATTTTGATCCATCTGTTGATGATGCTCTCCAAACAGAAGTTGACCTTGTAGGGCCATCATCAATAGATATGTGGGAGGAAAATCAGTTCCATAAACTTCAAGAGAGTAATGAGCCCATGCAGGCTATTTATGATATTGATGAGGAAAGTTATGAAAGTCTAGAAGCAAGTGAAGATTCCTTGAATATTCACTCTGCTTTATCTCAGAACATCAGTAATAGTTTTCATGTAATTGGAAACCAACAACCTTTCATCTCAAAGGGTGAAGAGGAAAACAAGGAAGACATTTTTGAGCAGGTTGAAACCAAGAATTCTTCTTTTGAAAAAGAAGAAGAAATGGAATAGAACCTTGCTCAAAAATACATGGATCTTTTCACAGATCTTAGCCCACCAAATCATAATATCTTAGAGCTACAAGAGGAAAACACTACAGTATATGATGAGTCCTCCAGTTCAGAAAATAATGAAGATGAGGAATAATTTCTTTCTCAAGAGAATCTATTCCTTGATCTAATGGAAGAGGAAGTAATCTTGGTTGAAGCCTGCTTGCCAAATACTCACAACCAGGTATCATTTCAAGATCCTTATGCTCATTTTCTGCAGAAATTTGAAGAAGGATCAGAGGCCATCAAGAGTAGCTTGTTGCAGAAAACAAGAAGCATTTTAGAAGTTGCTGTTAAAAAACAAAGAGAATGGAAGTGGCCTTGCCTATCCAACATGCTCAAAGAGATGAGCAGAAACCAGTCATGGGATCATCTGATTGACTGGATGTATTGGAAAAGAGATTTTGTCAGCTAGACATGTGAATATTTCAAGTTAGAGTAGGGTAGGTAGGACATCTCAATAAAGCTCAGCGTGTGAGCATTTAGTTAGTTGTTGATTTTACTTTGAAGAAAAATTCAAAAAATCCAAAAATAGAAAGAGAAGGGTTCATAAAAGCTCAAAACTTGAACCATCATACAAAGGAAGAAGAAACAACTCTAACAAGATCAAAACCAGAGCTGGAATGAAGAAAGGTGACTCTAAAAAGCTCGAAATTTGAGTCACAAAAAGAAAGAAGGATGCTCTTAATTTTCAGAATTTCAAGCCTTCACAATTTTGTTTCAATTTTCTACAAAGTTCAGTCCATGTGCAGCTTGTCTTGATGCCATGGACCCACAGAAAATCAGACAGTCTAATTATTTGTGCTCAACCTAGTCTCCTAAATTGAATTCATTAATTGTCAACCAGGGTTGGTAAACTGCTGAAGTGTGGTGCACTATATGTGCCTAGGTAATTGTTTCTCACTACGTTGTGTCTAGTGTTTTATGATGTTTTTGGATTTTTATGGTTTTATGTTCACAAGGGAAAGAACTAAATGCTGGTGTAAAGAAACTACTGGTTGAAAAACAGAGTGAAGCCTAAATTGTGGATGACAAATGACAAATGCAAATACTGAACAAAACAAAGCCTGAACTATGGCTAGCAAATTACAAAGCTTGATAATGAATTCAAGAAAATAAATCACAACATGAGCTTAACTTGTCCAATTCATTCATGAAAGATGTTTTGGAAGAGCTTGAGAAATGGGCAACCAAGTGTAAATGAAATTATCTTAGCTAAACAATCAAACAATCAACTTACAATGTTACAACATCTCATCCATGATTAAAGGTCTATTAAAATATATTTGGAAAAGAAAATTTGTATCATAATAAGATTTCTATTCTAAACTAGCTTCTTACTTTGTTCTGCAACTCAATCTAGCACCACTAGGCCTCACACAAAAGTTATAGATTTCCTTTTAGAATGGTCTTTGAGAAAATGCTTGTTTGTGAAATGGTAAAAAGGTTGCAAAAGCACTCTAGGCCTTAGACTGGTAATACCTTCTGTCCAGATAATTATGTGTTAGTATGAGTTTGGAACAAAAGAAGTTTTATAAATAATGAAGACCGTGGTGTTTAAATTTAACAACTAATACAATTTGAAATGCAATGGATGGCAACTAAGTGCTAATACAGGGAACTAAAACTAAACTAGAGTGTCACTAGTCTATTGAAGTACAATGAACAATGTTAGACTGAAAAGCCATTATCAAACTGTAAATGGAATGACAGAACTAAACAACATGCATTCTACCTCCGGAGTGCTATACCTAAGTTATCATGCAACTAACCAAAGGAATTATACAATTCATCTCGTTTAGTATGAATGATGTTTTGGAAGAGTTTGTGAGAACGAGTATGGCTGTATCATTCAAAGCAATTGAACATAAACACAAGATTGAAAGAAAATACAACTAAAATCCAAGACACCACAACTACTTCTTATTCATTTTTATGATATTTTGGAAGAGCTTTGTATGAGTAAGATTAGCTATGCTACTTGGTGCAAACTAGCAATTAAAACCTACAATATCACAGTTATACCTCATTCATCATAATGATATTTTGGAAAATTTTATTAGAGTAAGTTTTAACTGTGATAAATAATGGAAATAAATGCAACTAAAACCTACACTATCACAGTTGTGACTCATTCTTCATAATGATATCTTGGAAAAGTTGATTAGAGTAAGTTTGGTTGTGATGGTAAATATAAACAAATATGAACATAAGCTGAAATAAAAGCGAAACTAAAACTAGAAATAAAAGCGAGATTAAAACACTTATCTATTGTATAAACAAGGTCACTCAGGAGGCAGGGGCCCTCTACCACTAGAGTAGCAAGAAATATAGCTCAAAATTGACTCAACGCGTTCAAGGAAATGCTGCTTCTTTCATTAAAGAGGAATCACCTCAAAACAAAGTATTCACAGACTTCAAAGATCTAGCAGTCAACCATAAAATCTAACCAAAATCTAACCTTTGTCTCTCGGTTTCCCGAGCATATTTATAGCAAATTTACATAACAGAACTTGAGATAATACGAGGATTATTGTCTTTCCTAATAGAAACTAAACTAGGACTCTGATCATGATCACGTAACAGAATCTGGATTGTCCTTATCATGTTACGAGTCTACCTCCTAGTTTAAGTTTCCACGTGCTTAACCACGTACAGAATTTTGTTCAATCTCCATGGAGGGCAACAAATGATGAGGACATGACGTGGAATACACCCATGTGTGCTTTTCTCCAAGATGACATCCGGAACCTGTATAAACATGAAGCTGGCTATAGAATTGGCAACTAGCTACAGAATTTCTGCATTCTGTAGCTAGTTTCAGTTCAAAGAGTACTACATTGACACAATCATAAAAACATAGCAAGTTAGCCACAATATTCATTCTTAAAGAAATTTTAACTAATTTCATTGATCATTTGAGCCTGGGATTAATAATGGATGAAAGAAATGGAATGGAATGTGGTGGAAGAAAGAACATTTTTGGAGCTCAACATACCCCCACTGCTAGATTCTTGCATGTCCTCATGCAACTATTCCATGAACTCAGAGACCTCTGCAAGAACATCCAATCCTCTTCTTCTTCTTTGTATGGTAGTTAAAGGCCTTCTGGGCTTTCTAATGACTAACTTGAACCTTAAATTGGTAAGTGCCCTAATTAACTTTTTGTTCCTCTTTTTCAACTTTTCATTAGCCTTTTCCACTTTGTCCATTTGTAGAGATGGGGTTGAGTTCATACTGGTTTTTAGTTTAACTTGTTCCCTCAGAATATCATTCTTAGTTTTGATATGTCTATTAAGTACTTCTAGCTCGTACCTATCTCTTCTTAGCACATCTATTTCGGACAGTGGAGGACTAGTGGTTCTGTCCCTACTCTCTGAAGCTTTTCTCTCCAATGTTTCAACATAGTTGTAAATTTCTTGCTGTGCAGGATCAATTTCTGGAACTTCTTCATCAAAATCCTCCTCAGTAGGTGTTTATTTGTCTTCTATGTTTATAACCCTAGTTTGTTTAACTTTTGTTTTCCTTAGTATGCCCCTTAGTCTGTGGCTCCTCCTTGGTTGAGATGGCCCTTCTCCTTTTTCTCTGGCAACTCTTCTTATGATTCTCTTTTCCTTAAGCTGCTCCTTAATCTGAACTAATTTTTCAGAGATCATTTCTTCACTAATTTCTTGTATTGACTTACCAATTTCAGTTTTGGAGGGTCTCCATCTTCTGCTTCTTTTTGTAGGTTCATGTTTAGGTGAAGGTTCTTTTGGTTCCTCAAAGTGATTTCTCACCAAGAAGTTATCCCAATTATCCCCTATTTTGCTCAAATTATGCTCAATCAAAATCTTGACTAACCCATGGTGGTATAAGGTTGTCTCCAGAAATTGAATTCTCTTTTGGACACTTGAAGCCATTTTCTTTAAACTTTGAAGAAAGAAATAGGGCAAATTAAGCTCTTCTTCTAGGAAATGCATTATCAACCTAATATGGTAAACATAGAAAGTACCATATCTACCTTCACAAGTGATGAATTTTTGTAGGATAAGCAACATGTTTCTCCATTTGTTCTTTAATGTAGAACTAGGGATACCCTTTTTAAACACAGTGACACCCATACCTGGTGACTTGAGTATCTGCTTCCATGATTCGTTATGGAATTCTTTGTTCTTAAACCACATTTATCCTTGTCTAAGGAGTCCTGTTGCTTCTGCAATAAAAGCCTCTGTGACAGTGAACTTAATATCTCCAACCTCAACCTTGCAAACATTTTAGTAACCTCTTTGTGGGAGCCACTAAATTTTTCAAGGAATTGCAACCATCCTGCTTGTTGCAACATTTCTCGGATTTGAGGGTAGCCTTCCAAGTATTTAGTGTCAACTAGTTCCGTTCTCACGATGAGGCCCATAACTCTTCTTCAATCTTCAATTCACCAGCCTTCTGCTCGCGGTAAGAATGGCCGTTAACAAGCTGTTTTTTCTCCCCAAATGTTTCCTCTGTTTCACGGTGACAACGGTTGTTACAGAGATAGCTCTGTTCTACAGAATGAAATGGTTAAGAGTCGGCTGCGGAAAGGAGTGATAAGGAATGGTTACGGAATGAATTAATGAGGTGAGGTGAAGAAAACGAATCAATGAGTGAAAAGACCGCGGAGATATTTCAAAAATCATCATTAAATGCTTAGTGACGTGATTAACTCAATCACTTCAGCACTTTAACCGTTTATTTTTTTTTTTTAAATGATGATCGGATATGGGTTTTGGAATGGTGAAATAGAAGGATTTTTATCCAAAGTTTTGCAGAAGGTTTATTCGGCATGATCAATAAAATTAATCAAAACAATTTTTCGAATTATTCATAGCTAAACTATACTAAATTTTTTCATGATGTGGCATTATAATTACTTCATACCTTTGCCTTTGCTTTGATTTTCTTGTGATCTTCATATGCCTTCTTGATCTTTACTTGTTCATGGATGTGCAAGAACATTTTGTTGCAAAATCAAATAATTGCTGGTCAGTGTCTTCAGGTTCTGTAGCTGCAGAATATCTGTCTGGCTGTAGAAAGTCTAATTAGCTGCAGAAAGTCTGATTAGCTGCAGAATGTTTGTTTGATTGAAGAATGTACCTGTAGAGAACTTGAATCATGGAATGGAGTGGTTTGGAATGTAAATGGAATGTTGTATGGAATGAATGAAGATGGATGATGAAATATGGTATAATGGGATATGTATGAAGTGAATGATGGAGTGGGATGGATTACAATTTATGAAATGGAGTGGAAAAGTACCCTGCAATTTTCTGCTGTGTATTATTCAATTGCAGAAAAACATCAAATTTTAAATTCTGGAATGGAAATGAGGTGGATGAAGTATGGAATGAGATGAATGAAATATGGAATGAAGTAGAGTATGAATGAATGAATGAGATGGATGGAATGAAATGAAATGAGATGGATCATAAGTGAAATGGATCTGAACTTATGATTTTGTAACAGTGGGTTACAGAAAAATAAAAAAACAAAATGGAAAAGTTAGAGTGTCAGAAAGATTCTGATTTTCACTCCATCTTTTCTGTATAAACATGCCAATCAGTGATTGGTTTTCATGTCTATACTTTATTTTTATTTTTATTTTTTATTTTTTATTTTTATTTATTTATTTTTATATGTTTGACTTCAGAAAATTCAATTAAGTTGATGAAGAAGAAAGATTCTTCTTCATTAACTTCACATCACTGTTTTCCTGGAACTTCTTGACAAATTCTTCTCTTGAGAGTGGTTTGTGATACAACTTCAATCTATGACCATTCACAAGAAAAGTAACCTCTTCTTCATCTATTGTCCTGATTTTTACTGCTCCATTGTCAAAAATTCTCACAATTTCATAAGGCCCAATCCAGTGTGTTTGAAACTTACCTTGGAAATCCTTGAACTTTGAATCAAACAAGAGAGCCCAGTCACCTTCTTTGAAATTATTTTCCTTGATGTACTTGTCATGCCATCTAGCCCTCTGCTGTTGGACTATACTGGTTTTCTAAACCGCATCTTGTCTGATCTCATCCAATTCATTAATCTGCTCCAATCTATGCTTTTGTGCCTCTGATAGATCAAGTCCTAGCTGAACTGCCATTTTGAAAGTTTGAATCTGGAACTCTATGGGAAACAAAACTTGCTTTCCATAAACAAGTTCATAAGGAGTATGGTTTGTTGTGCTTCTACATGTAGTTCTATAGGCCCACAAGGCTTTAGGAAGCCTATCTACCCAGTCTTTTCTATGTAAATGGACAGTCTTTGTTAGGATCCCTTCAATAACCTTATTAGTAGATTCCACTTGACCATTTGCTTGTGGATGATAGGGAGTAGATTTTCTGTGTCTGATTTTATACCTCTCCATCATTTGTTCCACTAGCCTTGATGTGAATTGAGCTCCTTGATCTGTAACAATTTCCCTTGGGACACCAAAACGAGTAAAAATATCCTCAAAAAGAAAATTAACTACAGATGCTTCATTAGCAAAAAGTAATGGCTTGGCCTCTACCCATTTGGTAACATACTCAGTGCAAACTAATATATATCTCTTTTGTCTTGATGGAGGACTAATAGGTCCTACAAAATCCAAAGCCCATTATTCAAAAGGTTCAATATGTACCTGAGGTTGTAATGGCATCACACCTGAAGGAGAAGGTTTCCCTACCCTTTGGCAACTGTCACACCTTTTGACATACTCTTTAGGATCTTTAAACAAGGATGGCCAATAATATCCTGAATGAAGGATCTTATAGGCTGTCCTCTTATCAGCAAAGTGTCTGCCACAAGGTTCATCATGACATGCTTTGAGAATCTCAGGCATCTCATCTTCCCGAACACATCTCCTAATGATCAAATCTGGACCTATCTTGTACAACTCATTAGCAACCCATGAATATTTTGCACTGTCATAAATGATTTTTCTTTTATCTCTTACATTCATTATTGAAGGAAATTTTCCTGAAACTAAATAATTAGCAATGTCAGCAAACCAAGGAGTTTGAGTAGAAATTGCAAAAAGATATTCATCGGGAAATTGATCTTCAACTGGAGTGTCATCTTTGATGTTTTGGAGTCTAGATAGGAAATCAGCTACTGTGTTTTGTTTTCCAGGCCTATCTAGAATGGTAATGTTGAATTCTTGTAAAAGCAATAACCATCTTATGACTCTGCCATTATTAATTGATTTGTTCATTAAGTATCTAATTGCAGAATGATCTGTGTGAACAAAAGTTTCATAGCCTGTTATATAGTGTCTGAATTTGTTTATGGCATGAACAACAGCTAAAAACTCTTTTTCAGTTATAGTATAGTTTAACTCTGAAGGAGTCAAATTTTTACTGGTATAGTAGATGGCATAAGGAATCAGGTCTTTTTGTCCCAATACTTCTCCTAGAGCTGTATCTGAGGCATCTGTTGAAATATGAAAAGGTAACTTCCAGTTAGGTCCCCTTAAAATAGGTGCTTCAGAAATTTTTGTTTTCAGGGTCTCAAAAGCTAACTGGCAATCAGAATTCCATTTGAATTCACAGTCTTTAGTAAGCAATTTAAAGAGTGGAGATGCTATCTTGGTGAAGTTTTCTATAAACCTCCGATAATATCCTGTAAATCCTAGAAAAATCCTAACATCTTTTTGACAACTTGGAATAGATAAGTTAGAGATGACTTCAACTTTTGACTCATCAACTCTAATCCCATCCCCTGAAATATGATTCCCCAAAACAATACCTTTAGTAAACATCATGAAACATTTCTCATGACTAAGTGAAAGATTTTCTTCTTGACATCTCTTTAAAACTTTTTCCAAGTTTGCTAAAGCTTCTTCAAATGTGTTTCCATAAACTGTGAAATCATCCATATATACCTCTACACAATCATGTATTAGATCTGAAAAAATTCCTAATAATGCCCTTTGGAATGTTGCAGGTGCATTGCATAATCCAAATGGCAATACTCGGTAAGCATAAGTACCCCAAGGACAGGTAAATGTGGTTTTGTCTTGGTCCTCAAGTGCTACTTGAATTTGATTATAACCACTAAGCCCATCTAGAAATGAGAAGTACTTTTTTCCAGCTAAGGTATCTAACACCTGATCTATGAAAGGTAAGGGAAAATGATCTTTAAGAGTAGCTTTGTTTAATTATCGGTAGTCAATACATACCCTCCATTTACCATTTTTCTTTGGCACAATTACCAAAGGAGAAACCCACTGACTATCTGAAATAGGATAAATGAAATTGACATTCAACAATTTCTGTAATTCTTCTTTAACAATCCCCCTAAGATTTGGATTCATCCTTCTTTGAGGTTGTCTGATTGGTTTACAATTTTCCTCTATATAGATGTGATGAGTGCAAGTCTTAGGACTTATCCCTTTCATATCAGTGTACTCCCATGCATATGAAGAAGAATGTCTCTGTAATATCTTGACTAACTCTTCTTGTTGAGATTTTTCTAGGTTCTTGTTTATGTTTAAAGTTTTGCCTGGAAATATCTCATTTGTAGAGCTGCCAAATTTATCCATGGAATGACGAGACATCTGTCTTGATGACAAAAACTCAATGTTGGATTCTTCTTGAAATGGTTCATGTTTATATTCTGAAGAGGATTCAAAGTTTTCTAAAGTATTCAGAATTTGACTATCTTCACTAATTTCTGAAATTGTGAAGAGAGGTTGTAAGTCTTCTTCATCCTCTATCCATTGAGTATCATCTAAATCTGTAATTGTCCTTGCTGGAGGATACAAAGTGAATTTTTTAGTTGAAATACCATCAGATATGTACATATCAGCGGATCTACAACTAATGAAAGCATCAGCTGTAGCTAACCAAGGTCTTCCTAATATAATAGGGTGTCCTCCTAGATTATTCTTAGGAATTAGGATCATGAAATCCACAGGGTACTCCCAAGAATCTAGGGACACTGGAATGTCTTCTATTAACCCATCAGGTTTAATCACAGATCTGTCTACTAATTGTAATAATGTGGGTGTAAAGAGAAGATTAGGAAGTTTTAGTTTATCCATGATTTGTCCACTCATGATATTGATTGCTGCTCCTAAATCAATGTGTGTGTTTTGGATCTCAATTCCAATTTCATTCCTAAATTATGGCTTGTAATAATGGAATCTTAATACAAACATTTCTTAGCTCATCTAGGAAATCATAATTAGGCACCATAATTTGTTTTTCTACACCTCTATCAATTTGTAATTTTTCTGGAAAGGGAGGTGTAGGAGTGGATGTTGATGGATGCTCTAATACAGGAGTTGAGATTATTGGTTATTTTGGTTTTGATTTTTCAATGTTTGGGTCCTGAAAATATGTGTCTTCTTCAAGACTTTTATTTTCTTATAGAGAATCTCCCTCAGAGTTGTCTTTTTCTTGTATAATTATAGAAGGTTTCCTCCTTTCAAGTATTCTTCCAGACCTAAGTTGAACATCACTAAGGTCTAGAGGAGTAATTAAATAAGTTGGAAACTGTTGGCCTTCTATCATATATGTATTCTGAAGATTTTTATTGTTGGGGTTTGGTATGGGTTGAGCAGGCAACTGATTTGATTTTTGAGGAAATGGTAATGGAAGTGGTTGATTTTGATGTTGTAAATTTTGAGGATTTTTTTGAGGATTTTGTTGTTGAGGAAAATGTGGATAGGGTGGATAGGATGGTGGATACTGATAGTACTGAGAGTATCTTCCATAGGGATTTTGTGCCCCTTGTGCCCAAGCTTGAGATTGATTTTGAGATTGGGTCCAAGGTTGCTACCAAGAATTCCAATTTGGTGGAGGTTGATTATACATTTGATCATGAAATCCTTGTGTTTGGGGTCCTTGCCAAGGCCTTCTAGAGACAAAATTGAGAGATTCTGTGGCACTTGTAGGAATTTCTTCTTGAAAGACAGCTTTAAGACCAGGAAGTGAAGGACAACTCTTGGTATCATGTTTTTCTGAACAAATGACACAGGTCTTTACAACTTTTGCATCCAAATGACACTCGCTTAAGGCATGCTTCTTTCTACATCTGGGACAAAAGATTGCTAAAGCATCAGATTCAGCTTTTTGCTTGTTTTGTAACTTAAAGGTATATATTTGTTCACTAAGACTCCCTAAGATATCATATTTGAATTTATCAAGCATATGCCCTATCTCTACCCTACTTACTGTCCCAGAATCAGACTTGCTTACCCTTGCAAGAGCAGGGTCTCTTGGGCCTTTTATAGTTTTAGATTTCCCTCTTGAAAGGTTGATACATAACTCATCTATTTCAGGTAATGTGAGCTGAGATATATCCCCTTTTCCCATCATGTTAAGGATATCCAACCATTCATCCCTAATTGTTTTCAACAAGAGAGCTTTTAAGGTGTCTTGATCTAAGTTTTCCATTTTTGCTCTTTTGATGTTGTAATGAAATCTCTCCAACAAATCTTCCAAGTTTTCATCTTCTTTTTGTAACATCTTAAACACTTCCTCCTTATGATTGATTGGCATACAATAATCCAAATACCTTTCTAGAAATTCTTGTTCATGTCTTCCCATGTCCTAATAGAACTATTGATCAAACTCATAAACCACTTCAATGCTGCTCCTTTCAATGTTGAAGGAAATAGTTTAAGTTTTTGAGCATCTTGTAAGTAGTCATAAGTTCTACATAGGACTTCAAATTCAAATAGGAAGGTTTCAGGATCTTCAGTTTTAAGTCCATAGAAGTTTGGAAGGATAGAGAGTGAAATGTTTTTCATGGTTGTATTGGTTTCTTCATCTACTATAGGAAACCCAAAAGAGCTTCCCATCTCTCTTCTACCTCTTCCTCTACCCCCTTCACCTTCTACACCTCTACCTCCTTCTCCTCTACCTCTACCTCTACCTCCTCAAAATAATGTGTGTTCTCCATTAAAGACTCCTCCTCCCCCTTCTTCTACCATAGTTGATTCTTCTGAGGAAGTGGAAAATTTTGTGTCTCTAACAGAGGTCCTTGAATCCTCTTCTAAGGCAGGTTCAGTGGATGAAATTGGGGGTCTTTATAATGGAATATCTGATCTTAAGTCCTCTAGGAGTCTAGGATCAGTAAAGGATGGATTATGGGTCTGAGTTGGAGGTGTACTGGCTCTTGGTCTAGGTGAAACAAGTGGTGTTCTAGGGATCAAGCTTTTGCTGCTAGAGTTAGGAAACAAGGCTACCTAGTTACACTTCCCCGACAACGGTGCCAAAATGTTTGTGCTCAACCTAGTCTCCTAAATTGAGTTCATTAATTGTCAACCAGGGTTGGTAAACTGCTGAAGTGTGGTGCACTATATGTGCCTAGGTAATTGTTTCTCACTACGTTGTGTCTAGTGTTTTATGATGTTTTTGGATTTTTATGGTTTTATGTTCACAAGGGAAAGAACTAAATGCTGGTGGAAAGAAACTACTGGTTGAAAAACAGAGTGAAGCCTAAATTATGGATGACAAATGACAAATGCAAATACTGAGACAAAACAAAGCCTAAACTATGGCTAGCAAATTACAAAGCTTGATAATGACTTCAAGAAAATAAATCACAACATGAGCTTAACTTGTCCAATTCATTCATTAAATATGTTTTGGAAGAGCTTGAGAAATGGGCAGCTAAGTGTAAATGAAATTCTCCTAACTAAACAATCAAACAATCAACTTACAATGTTACAACATCCCATCCATGATTAAAGGTCTATTAAAATATATTTGGGAAAGAACATTTGTATCACCATAAGATTTCTATACTAAACTAGCTTCTAACTTTGTTCTGCAACTCAATCTAGCACCACTAGGCCTCACACAAAAGTTATAGATCTCCTTTTAGAATGGTATTTGAGAAAAGGCTTGTTTGTGAAATGGTAAAAAGGTTGCAAAAGTACTCCAGGCCTTAGACTAATACTACCTTCTGTCCAGATAATTATGTGTTAGTATGAGTTTGGAACAAAATAAGTTTTGTAAATAATGAAGACCGTGGTGTTTAAATTTAACAACTAATACAATTTGAAATGCAATGGATGGCAACTACACTGGAATGTTAACACAGTGAACTAAGCTAAGACTAAACTAGGGTACTTCTAGTCTACAGTGAACAGTGTTAAATTAAAAGCCATTATCAAACTGAAAATGAAATTACAGAACTGAACCACATGCATTCTACCTCCGGAGTGCTATAACTAAGTTATCATGCGACTAACCCAAGGAATTCTACAGTTCATCCTGTTCAGTATGAATGATGTTTTGGAAGAGTTTGTGAGAACGAGTATGGCTGTATCATTCAAAGCAATTGAACATTAACACAAGACTGAAAGCAAATACAACTAAATTCCAAGACACCACAGTTACTTCTTACTCATTGTTATGATATTTTGGAAGAGCTTTGTAAGAGTAATATTGGCTATGCTACTTGGTTTAAACTTTAACAACTAAAACCCACAATACCACAGTTATGCCTTATCCATCATAATGATATTTTGGAAAAGTTTATTAGAGTAAGTCTTAACTGTGATAACTAATGAAAGTAAATGCAACTAATCCTACACTATCACAGTTGTTCCTTATTCTTCATAATGATATTTTGGAAGAGTTGATTAGAGTAAGTTTGGCTGTGATAGTAAATATAAACAAATATGAAAATAAGCTGAAATAAAAGCGAAACTAAAACTAGAAATAAAAGCGAGATTAAAACACTTATCTACTGTATAAACAAGGCCGCTCAGGAGGCAGGGGCCCTCTACCACTAGAGTAGCAAGAAATCTAGCTCAAAATTGACTCTACACGTTCAAGGAAATGCTGCTTCTTTCATTAAAGAGGAATCACCTCAAAACAGAGTATTCACAGACTTCAAAGATCTAGCAGTCAACCATAAAATCTAACCAAAATCTAGCCTCTGTCTCTTGGTTTCCCGAGCATATTTATAGCAAATTTACATAACATAACTTGAGATAATACGAGGATTATTGTCTTTCCTAATAGAAACTAAACTAGGACTTTGATCATGATCACATAACAGAATCTGGACTGTCCTTATCCTGTTAGGAGTCTACCTCCTAGTTTAAGTTTCCACGTGCTTAACCACATACAAAATTCTGTTCAATCTCCATGGAGGGCAACAAATGATGAGGACATGATGTGGAATACACCCATGTGTGCTTTTCTCCAGGATGACATCCGGAACCTGTATAAACATGAAGCTGGCTACAGAATTGGCAACTAGCTACAGAATGTTTGCATTCTGTAGCTAGTTTCAGTTCAAAAGGTACTACAATGACACAATCATAAAAACATAGCAAGTTAGCCACAATATTCATTCTTAAAGAAATTTTAACTAATTTAATTGATCATTTGAGCCTGGGATTAATAATGGATGAAATAAATGGAATGGAATGTGGTGGAAGAAAGAAAATTTTTGGAGCTCAACACTAATCCTGGTTTGTCTGTATTTAAATTTCTGTTTTAGAATATAGAGAATGATAATCTGTCATACAGTTTAATCCTGGAAGATATTAGTTTAGGTAGAGAAGCTATGAGTCCAACTGTTTAATCTGGTCTCGTGGAGAAATAAGGGTAGTAGTAGATAGGTTTATTTTCCTATTTTCAAAATAATGATGATGTGAAAGGTCTGGAAATCTAAATGCACCTTGAAGAAAAAATGTTAGGACAGTAGGATGGGTAGGTAGTTGTTTGGGAAAATGTTTTCCGCCGATATAATATCCATCATGTTTGTAGCAGCTGATCAAAGAAGAAAAATATGGTCAAGTACCAGGCATCTGGCCTACTTCCAAAGATTATATCTGAGATTCTTGTCACCTTCAAGAAGATGCCATCCCCATGTGGAGCCACTGTTAGCCACCTATAATATTTTGTCAAAGCAAACAGGTGGCTAAATATGTTTCTGAGTCTTCAAGAGAAACATTTCCTTTGTAAATATATCATTCTTTAAACCTCCATGTATCTTCTATCCTCTGAAGAATCTTCACTACTGTTTCACCATTAATCCTAAAAAGCCTGTTGTTCACCAAGAGAAAACTTCTTATAAAATCCCATTTTCCATCATTTCCACTCCTCCTTTCACTCACAAACATTTCCATTTTCACCTTTATTCCCTTCGTAAATTCCTCCTAAAAACCCTTAATTAGACCTCTAAGTCATCAAAACCCCCTTTTTAAACCTTATATTTCCCTTTCATTTGGTTTAAAAACCCTTATCTCATCTATCGGAACTCTATTTTGGCCTCAAAAAACCCTTTTTTTTGGCCTTAAAAACACTCTGTTTACATTCTAAGGCATTTAAGCCCCCAAGGGCTTATGGCCTTTAAGCCCCTTCATCCATGCGTCCTTAGCCCCGCAATCGGGCGCTTAGAACCTAAAAACCCATGCAAAAACCCTTTTTCCTTTGTTTTTTGCATTACCCCGACATTTCAAATTTAAATGAATATCGACCGTTGATGTAAACCAATAAACGGCCATCGAGTCAGTTCCTTTCATCCTTTAATTTTCCCATCCCTTCTCCCCATTTCAAATACTCCACCCCTTTATCAAATTTTGACCGTTCATTATCGAGATCCTATGGTCGGGACTTAACCCGATGAAGCTCATTTTTCAATTGAATTTTCACCACACCACTTAACGTTTCCACTACGTGACGAAATAAATGTCGGCCCCACTACTCTCCTCATCTGTGCAGCTTTCCTCATCGTGTGCGATCCGCACCGTTGGATTTGGAGCCTCTGATTTGATGGTGGACGTCCCATATCGCAAAACTTTTGCGACTGCAGTTTAACACCAGAAAATTTTACGAAAAGGGCAGTTTTAGGAGGGACAGGTGTCAAATGGTGTATGGAATCGCATTTCTTCCACACAAAGCTGCCTCCCCCCATTTTATTTTGCGAAAACCATCGCGGTTTTCCACCAAACTCTGACCCTCCATAACGTTTCTTTCGTGTTTAATCATAGCCATCGATCTCTGAGATCGAACGACCCACACTACATCGTAACCTCTTTCATTTTATTTTCATTTATTATCCCAAATGACTCCATCGAGCGATCCCCACCATTGATTGTTCTAATCTAACGGCCCACATTTAATCTCACCCCCATTCGTCTACTACCCATCTAACCTCCTGAACGACCTCATCGAAAGATCTCAACCGTAGATCACCATGATCTAATGGTCCATATTCGTCCTCGCACTCAACCTTCATCTGCACTTGGTTAGCTGCTCTGCCAGGTTTTTCATCCATTTTTACACTGCATCCACCTTTTTCCATCACTACTCTTCCATCCCCATAAGCCTCTGAAGCAGCTTCCCCACTCCCACTGGATTTTATAATGAGTTTTTCATTTTTTGCAGGTTTCAAAGCATAGAGAATTCACACTGTCTCCACAGTCTGAATCATGGTGATATATAGTGCTGAGAGACTGTCTCAGAGAAAAATATCGCAAAAGACACCACTAAGGAGGTTTAAAAGCTTGTTTTATTAAAAATCAAGGTGATTAAACCTGACATAAGCCCTCCAACGCCTCTGTATCCTGTATATTCACACAAACAGGTCAGCAGAAAGTTTAAGGTGTATCGGAAGAAGATTAAAAGGATTATCACATTGGGTTTGAATCCTAATACATAGTTACAGACATAAAGAATGCAGATGAAGACCTGAAGATGATCAAAGAGGCCTAATGAGGCCTAAAGCACATAAACAAGTCATATCATTGTTTCAAAGAAGTTATGTCAGTGACTAAATATCAACAAAATGTTCTTTTCCTAAGAAGGACAAGTTCCCACAGCATTCTCTATTCCTCATTGAGCCCATAAGAGTTATTATTTTGACAGAAAGCTCCTAGAACTGTCAGTGCATTGGTTATAAAGTATGGAAGACCTGAAAGGAAAGATCTTCACCTTACTTGTCTCAGAAGATAAAACAAAGTACTACAACCAGAGAGTACTTCAATAACATACCCTTGGAGTTATTATCAAACTGATGAAGACCCTTAATTCATCTAAAGAGTACTGAAAGTTAATGTAAAGACATTAAGACAAAATGGGATTCAATAACACTTCTCCCTCTGTTTTAATGAATCATTTAAATCCTATCTACCACTACTATCACTCTTCCACCTATAAGAACCCATGAGAAATACGTTGTAAATGTTGGTTGGTTGGTTGATTGGGATTCTATTCACTGCTAGAATTGTTATTGGGGGAAGTAGCTTAGTAGTTTGTAATATAGTAGGCTGGGAAGAGAAGTTTGGACTGTAAAAAGCCACTAGACTCAAATTATGCGACTGGTTTTGCACATCAATTGAACAAGAAGATTCACAGGATCCTGGTCTATATTATTGGTGATGTTTTCCTTACTGTAATTTTATCCTTTCATGTTTTTCATAGTGTCCACTATTCTCTGATAAAGAATAGCAAGCATAGATTAGGACATAGTGCTAGAAGTACCCTAAGTCTCACTGTTAATCTTTATCTTTATGTTTTCCTCTTATTGTGTATTTGAGGATGATTCTATAGAGTATAAACAGTCAAGAAATGTTGGTGAGCCCATGTCTTGCTGGGTAAAACTTGAAACATTTTTCTTAAATGATATTTTCATTTCATGCTAAGTAAATATTGAAACTAGGGAAGTCTATGGTTAGCCTTGTCCTCTATTTTCTTCTCCAACAGTTTGTCTTGAAAGTTTCCCTATGAATTGGTGTCAAAGGCAGAGAAGGTTAGAAGTCTTTCTCTAATCTTAGGCCTTGCTCTGTGTTTAATCTTAAATTTTTTCTACCTTTCTAAAAGCGGTTATGGGGTCTGCTGGATTGTTTTCCTTAAGAGCACGCTGAAAGCAAGGTAAGTTCAAAGTCTTTACCTAATCTTAAGCTACCCTTTGTGTCGTTATTGAGAGTTTCCTTTGTGAGTATGTCAAAAGCAGGATAGGTTAAAAGTCCTTACCTGATCTTAAGCTGCACTTTGGTTTCTATCTTTCACCTCACTTCTTAATGTTCCATCTCACCATCTATCTAAAAAGATCCTGTGGTATAGATGACTTGCCCTATGGAAACCCTTGGATAGTTGTTATGCAAGTAAACCATTTTATGACTCCATAGCCCAATGGACTGATGCTTTCCTTGACCTATCTTCCCATGCTGAAACATCTTGCTACTCTGTTCCTTTTTCACTCCACATAACCTTCTTAGTTAATTATCTCCAACCAAACAAACAAACAAATCATAAACCCTTGTGCCCTATAGCTAGCCTAATACCATAAAATGACCTTAAAGATATATCATTCTTTACATTTATAGAGAGATCCCTCTCTAGATCCAGGAGGGCTAGATCCTAGGATCCCAAAGTGGTTTGATGTTGTCTTGTCTTTTGGCTTTGCCAATCTGGCCAAAACACTGGAACCAAAACATTACCAGCAAGAAGTATGGCGTTTAATTTCATCTTTTGATGCTTTTGGTATTAAATATGTACTTAGAATGCACAATGCAGCAACCGATACACTTGCCAACGCTACCGCTAGGTTCACCCCACTTAGAGATGGATTTTATATTGGAGTTATTTACAAGCCATCCATACCAGACAATGTTACTAATTTGTGCGTTTTCAATGGTGACCAACAAGTACTGGATTTCATGCTTAATACATATATTTTGAAAGACACAGTTATAGAAGAGGAGGATCATGATCGAGCTTTGCAGGAGGAAATAAGAAATTGGAAATAAAATCCCATACCCAAAGGGGTCCTGTCACTTGAAAAATTTTTCGACCTACAGAACCGTTTTCGAGGTCCCCCAAATACAAAGGTGCAAATTTCCACGTTAGCACACTGACAAATTAACCTTAGGACAGACAAGGATCCCAATCTTGTAAATATGGGTAATGAGTGCACCCCTCAGGAGAAACAAGCATTCACCGGATTATGTAAGAAATACCGAGATGTGTTTTCCTAGACGTATGATGATCTTCAAACTTATGATACGCGAATCATCCAACATGTCATACCCATTAAGGAAGGAGTGAAGTCGTTCTAACAAAAACTGAGAAAAGTACACCCAGCTCTAGAACTGATGATCCAAAAGGAACTAAATAAGATCTTGGATGCGCAAATAATTTTCAAAGTTAGACATTCGACCTGGGTGTCCAACTTGGTCCCTGTTCGCAAGAAATATGGCGAAATCCATTTGTGTGTAGACTTTAGGAATTTGAACAGAGCCTCCGACAAAGACAACTATTCGGTCCCTCCCATGGAGCAAATCCTTCAAGCTATATCAGGGTCAGAAATGTTCTCTCTATTGGATGGGTTTTCAGGGTATAATCAAGTACTAGTGGCTGAGCCCAATCGGCTCAAAACCACAGTCAGAACTAAGTGGGGGAACATTTGCATTCAGACGCATGCCCTTTGGACTAATTAATGCCGACGCCACCTTCCAAAGAGCTATGGACATTGCCTTCAGAGGACTCATTAGGAAAAGCGTGGTAGTATACCTTGATGACGTCACCGTGTTTTCAAAACACAGATCTGACCGCAAACACCACCTCAAGTAGATTTTTGAAAGGTGTCGGAAATACGGGATGTCACTGAACCCGAAGAAAAGCGTTTTCACTGTCGCCGAAGGAAACTTGTTGGGACACATAATAACTTGAGACAACATAGTGGTGGATCCAGAACGTGTGAAAGTCATCGCTCAAATACTGCCCCCAAGTGGTAAGAAAGCTATGCAGTCCTTCCTTGGCAAAATGAATTTCGTCTGAAAATTTATATCAGATTTCGCTCAAATCGTGAAACTATTGCAAGGCATGATTAAGAAAATTGCTAATTTTAAATAAAATCCTCCCAAGAAAGAAGTGTTCGACAACATCAAACAAGCCATCGTGGAAGCACCCGCTCTTTACAGTCTAGATTTCAACAAGGCTTTATCTTGTATACCTTTGCCTCAGATTCATCTTTGGTCGTCGTCCTCACTCAGAAAGATGACAAAAACGATGAGCGGCCTATATCATTTATGAGCACTAGATTACAAGGCACTGAGCTAAATTATCCAGATATTAACAAACAAGTTTACGTGGTACACAAGGCAATTAAAAATTTCAGGCCGTATATTTTGAAGAATTGTGTCACAGTCTTTGTGCCACACCCAGCTATTCGCTCACTATTTGTACAACAGGAGCTGGGTGAGAGACGAGGCAACTGGATGACGTGCCTTCAAGAATATGACTCGAAATTCAATCCAACACACACTATAAATGGCCAAGGGTTATGTCGGATGGCCACAGAGGCATCAGACTCATGGGGCAGTGAAGAGAAGGATTGGGAACACAAGATCGACATGTATCAAGCTAATAACACATCTGGGCAGGGTACCTCCTCATGGTACATAGATCTCTAGCAATATCTGGAACACGGTACCATGTGTCCCACTTTAACTACTCAACAGAAATGCGCGTTGAGATTGAAAGTTGTATCCTACCAGATGGTGCAGGGTAAAATGTTTCGCAAGCACCATAGCGGTGTCTTGCTATGCTGTTTGGAGTATGATGAGGCATAGAAAGTGTTGACAAAACTCCACGATGGTCCCGCAGGTGGAAACTATGTAGGAGATAATATTTCTCACAAGATCATGTGTGCCGGTTTCTATTGGCCTACTCTATTCAAAGATGCGCACACCTATGTTCAGAAATGCCAACAATGCCAAAAGTTCGCAAGTAGAGATATATGTCCTTCAACCCTATTACAGTCTGTCGTGGTGGAAGAACCATTTCAACAATGGGGGCTGGAAGTGATTGGAGAAATCTTGTTTCACTCTTCCAAGCAACATAGATACATCCTCACTGCTGCAGACTATTTCACAAGGTGGGTTCAAGCGATATCGTTGAGTCAGGTCAATGATCAAGAGGTAATAGACTTCATCACCCAATGCATCATGATTAGGTTTGGCATTCCAACCTCCCTTGTTTTTGATAATGCAACATATTTCTCATCATTGAAATTATATGATTTTTCTCTAGAAAATGGTATCGTGCTTAAACACTTTTCCAACTATTACCCTCAAGGAAACGGGTTAGCTGAGTCAACCAACAAGAACCTAATCCACATCATCAAAAATACTTTGTTTTCCCAACAACAAAATTGGCATAAGGCACTCCACAATTCCCTTTGGGCTGATCGAGTCACACCCAAACCTTCCTTGGGCACCTCCCCCTTTTTCCTCGTATACAGAAAAGAGGCTATCCTTCCTCCCAACTTGTCTCTCCCGACCCTTCAATTATCTCAAGAGACTCATGGCACTCCTTGCCCTACTTTATAGGCCCGAATAGACACACTGTTGAAACTTGAGGAGGAAAGGAAAAAAACCTGGGAAAAATTCGCCATCCACCATAGTCGGATAAAATGATGGTTCGACAAGAAGTCAGCTGGAAATAAGGTTTTTGAGGTAGGTGACCTTGTCCTCAAATGGGATAAAGCTCATGAAGATAAATGGAAACACTCTAAGTTCCAGGAGTTATGGACAGGCCCTTTCCAGGTCAAAGAAAAGGTCGGATATCACACCTATAGGTTACAAACCCTTGAGGGGAGGATTGAGGTGCTCCCTGTGAATGGACACGACTTTAAGCACTATTTCACCTGACAGCTCCTAGGGGCCATCACCACACCCTGTACCATAGTTTTTCTTGTTTCTGTTGTTCTTTACCTTTCTTATTTTCAATAAATCGCTTGTTTCACATAGGCTCCCATTAACCTTTTATTTTCTTTGACATCCAAATTTTGAAAGGGGATATAGTAGTTACTAAAGTGGCATACTGAGTTGGAATCTGTGTTGGTGTATAATCTCCCCCAGAATGCAAAGGTGGCCCAAGCTTAATTGTGACTGACACCTTGTGGCGGGAACATGACTAAGGTCCCTCGAACCAAAATGCAGTAGCTTGCCTACTATGCTAGCTCAAGGGACCACTGTGTGAAAGAAATGTTTCGGTTGAATTGATTACTAGATGGGAAAAGGAAGGAACTAGCCTCAGGTGATGAAAGGATATCCGGGAAAACCCCAAAAGGTCCCCGTATAGACTAGGAGCAACCTCTCTCGCAAGAAAAATAAGTCGGGATCCCTCATCCGCCTAGGCAGCTAACACCACATTAAATAAGTACCTTGAGCACAGAAAATGAGTGCCTTGAGCACATTTAAATAAATGCATTTAGCACATGAATGAAGGGTAAAGGATTGAGAAAGGCTTCCTATGCAGAGAGGCAATACGACGACTCCGCCGAGGTACTGACCAGGCTCTCTGGAAGCGGAGCAACATCCGTGACTCCTAGGCAGTGACTCCAATAGGACCATCAGGTTCGCTGACAGTGGAGCAACACAACAAGGAATAAATAAACTATACTGGATCCTGGAAATCCCTAAGGTTACTCCAAACACTCCCATCCGTTCTTCAAAAGTAAAAATGGTGAACTAGCACCCAAGGGCAGGCAGATGGAAGAAGAAAACACATGAGGCTCAGAGACGAAAGTATGTGGGACCCACAGGGTGGAAGGAATAGAATGCTAAAACCACCCCCCCGCTTTTTTTTTAATGAAGCACTGACAGAGATTCTAGACCCTACTAGTGAATCACCATTTGTTGAAGCTGCTACAAAAACCTCCAAAATATCCCCCTTTTTAAAATTTTTGAGCCCTTGATGCATTGAAATCTGGAGTCAAGATTGAAGTTTGACCTTTCAAAAGCCTTAGGTCGCTAAGTTGTAGAATAGGTCATTTTCTCCAATAAGCGACCTAACGACCTTGTGACCTATCAGGTCGCAAGTCGCTAAGTCGCATATCACATTCAATTAAACAATTGCGACCTAACGACCCTGTGACCGCGCAAACCTCAGGTCGCAAGGTTGCAGGGTCACGGGGTCGCACATATCATCAACGCGTTTTTATTGCGACCCAGCAACCTCATTTATTGTCCGCACACACGACCTCTTTACATATAGAGGGGTCACATAGGTCACATTTCACTTACGCGACGGAGAGAAAAAACACTTCTGACAAGCCAACTGGAGCGCAATTTTCTCAGGTAAGTTGCCTAATCCCCCTGATGTTTCCTTATTTTCTATTTTTTTCCCCATACCCCCTTATTTCAGCCCTTTTAAGCCACTTGCTATCCTTTTTTAAGACCCTATTAGAACCTACATTCCTCTCTGAGTTTCTAAACCCTGTCAATCTTATTCAAAACCTATAGATGAAGCCAACCAGCCTCCCCTGTGTCAGTCTCTTCCTCAAATGACTATTTTTTCTTCAATTTATCACTTCTCCTCCCTGTTTTCCTCTATTGCCTTAAGTTAAAAATGAGTAAAAGACCGCGTTGATGTTAAAAATCGTCCACCCAACCCTAGTGAGACCTCCGACCCCATGACCTTGCGACCCCCGCGACCCAGTGACCTCGGTCCCTGGTCGCTAAGTTGCCAAGTCGTGTATCGCTCAAAAACTAAAATATCGTGACCTTGTGACTCAGCGACCCGACGACCCGGTCGCAAGTCGCAAGGTCGTGTATTCATGAATTTTTAAACTAGTGCGACTCAGCAACCTCGTGACCTAGTCGCAAGTCGCCAAGTCACAGGGTTGCTTTCCTCTGAAGTTTTAAACCAGCGCGACTCAGCGACACAGGGAATGGGTCACTAGGTCGCGGGTTCACCCCTTCCTTGACCTTAGTTCGTTAGAGTTAAAAGTAGTATTAAGCATTCATTAATATGGAATTTTTCTTATCCTAGGACTGTTTTATGAACATACCAGGGAACCTCAAAGCAGAACTAGAGTGCATATCCATCTCTTCAGCCTCAAGTGACATGGGGCCTCTATCAATTCGCAGGAAAAATAAGAGTTCGGAGATAGAGATCTCGGAAGGTGAAATACCTATGTCTCCTCCCCCTATCTATGGGGATACTGCATGTATATTCAACAAAGGAGAAAGCATGAGTTGGTTTTAAGTATACCAAGAATTCGTACAACCTGAGTTTCCAGAGGACCTCCCAGAATGGCAGGTATATGTGAAAGTTAAAAGGTCAAAGCTTCACTACGCAGGGTCCTACCCATCTATGTTCCCATGTGCTAAAATTATCAGATGGATCTTACAAAGGGTCGACCCTAGGATTTGGGTGATTCAAGATCATGAGAGGAAAGCATTTGCAAATTTGAAAGGCCAAGATGTGGAGTTCTATTATGCACTTCCGGCCCGGGAGCAAACATTCATAGAAGAATGGGCCACTACCTATGCAGTTCCTGTATCTGACACCCTGATAGGATGGTGGGAAGAACTAGAGAATTTCAAAGTCAAGAAGGATCAGGAATATCAAGTAGTAGTCCTCAGGAAGGTCTATAAGCTCGTAGAAGTTGTGCTGTGTAGAATGTATGGTCGTCCTGATGCCATCACTTTCAGCAGTTCTTGGGTATCTCTTATGTACTTTATTACCATACATAGCACCTGCTTAAATTGGGCCAGCTTATTGATAGCATCCCTCAAAACAAACATATCTGCAGCACTAGCACCCGAGGAGGGATGCTCATCCGAATTTTACATGGCCTCCTATCTATTGGATGCAGTTTGTGCCAGGTGCCATTTTGAGGGGTGGGCTCACAACTAGGATTAGGAGTGCGCACGCCCAATCCACAAGGAGTTGCAGGTATTCTAGGACTCCAAATATAAGCAGGATATAGAGCCGATCGCACAAAATTTCATCCCTAAACTCTACGAGAAACTGTTCGGTAAGGATGCCCCATGCATGTCCTAGCGAGCCATGGAAAAGATAACCAAGGTGGCACATTGGTTTCCGTTTGTAGAAGGCACCTTCATTTGAGTCTTTGGCTCATTCAAGGCTCCCCATTCAATGCCCCGATTCATCACTGACAAAATGCTACTTCAGGAAACATTTTATCAGATGACATTCGGCTTCTCAAAGGTTCTTACTAAAGGTAAGAAGAAGCCTTGGCCCACACTACCACTCACTATCAGTGCTTATACAGTCAAGGATTTCAGAGAAGTAGAGGTGGAAGCTGAGCAAATCACGAGATTCTTTCTGCCGCCTTTAGATCACCGGACGTACGATCCTAAGAGGATAGTCCCTGCCCATTGCAAACGGGCCAAATTTAAATGGAGCTACCAACATACTAAATGCCTAGCTAAAGATGGGGTAAGAAACTAGTACAATAATGACAGGGAAATCACCTCGGAGGCATTGACCACTCAGGAGGACCAAGATGATCAAACTTTGGAAGAGAGAATCCACAAATTAGGAGGAGCCTCATCTTCCCATGTCAAGAAGCCCCGAACTAACACAGGCCATATCTCTTCTGCCCAATAGAAAGAAAATGAAACAAAAGCAGAGGCTGAGCATCTGCTCAAGATAGAACTAAATAAGGTAGAAGCTTAGCGCAAAAAAAATGAAGAACAAGATAAGGCAGAGGCAGAGCAGCTATTGGAAGAAGAAGTAGAGAAAAAGATAAAAGAGGAAGAAGATCGAAGGTTGAAAGAAAATTCTTCCAAAGACAGCAAGGGCAGTAAGACACCTCCTCCAGTAATACGGGTACAGACGGAGCTGCCGACCATCGAATTTCCTACAATCAATACATGTTTTGCGCTCTTGGAACTAGGTACCTCCGAAGAATAGGAGGAAGAAGTGTTCAATCTAATGAGACTCACTTATGACCAGTTCACATTGAAAATGAGGCAGGAAAAGAGGAGATGTTTAGCACGGAACCCTGCCGCACCATTCACAGCCACAATAGAAAAGGATATATTCCTGGACACCAGGACCAATCCAGTAATGATAACATCAACCGACACTACTTTTACTGCAACCACAGAAGAAAACGTGAGCCAGATGAGTAGGGAAATTCTCTCCCAACAAAATAGATTACAAGAATCTGAACAAAGGGCAACTAGATCGGAGCAAGAAAAAAGGGCACTAAGGGAAGAAGTCCAACAACTTCATTGTTGGGTGTGGAGCCTGATTATCTTGTTTATTTTGTATCACAGTGTTGGACCCCTGTACCTTAATGGGGTGGAAACGCCGCCTATAATTAAACGCTGCCTCGGGGGTCCAGGGGGGCGGCTGTGACTTTATGGAGCCCCCCCCTGGCCGGGGGTTTCGGGGGCAGCGCCCCCGAAGCTAAAATTAGATGTAAAATTTCCTTGTAAAAGTATAGTAATTTCTAGTCAATTTGGGCCATTCATAGGTAGATGATCTGACGGTAGAAGTTATGTTTATTTTAGGGTTTTTTGTCCTAGAAGGCAACCTCTCACTTTTTATGAGGGTATTGTATTGTGACTGTGTATGGTATGTGTATTCTCGGAGCGAGAAACAGAGAGGGAGACTGTGAGAGAGAAAAAAAGATATTACAGCGGATCTGTTGTAGGTTGTGTCTCTTCATTTTATTGGATAATATAAAGGAAGGACTCGCTATTCGGGGTGGACGTAGCCCAAACTGGGTGAGCCACGTATATCTGTGTCTCTCTATTTTTATGTCTTTTGTGTGCTTGTGTTTTCCGCATATTTTATGTGTTTCATTTCTCTATAATATTTAATTTTCTAACAACTGGTATCGGAGCCGAAGGTGTATTTGGCTGATAAACTTGCAGGAAAGAAGGGTTTCCTGGTTCGAGTGGGAGAAATGGCGGAAGATGGTAAATTTAGGCTCGATAAATTTAACGGCCAAAACTTCCTGCTATGGAAGATGCAGATGGAAGATTATTTGTATCAGAAATATCTGTACTTACCATTGAGCGGAAAAACAAAGAAGCTGACAGCTATGACAGACGAAGAATGGGAGATTCTCAATAGAAAGGCACTCAGAACAGTACGGTTGTGCCTCGCGGCGTTGGTAGCCTTCAATATTTCGAAGGAAACAACAACAAAGGGTTTGATTAAGGTGTTGGAAAAACTATATGAAAAACCCTCGGCCTCAAACAAGGTATTTCTTATGAAAATTTTATATAATATGAAGATGTCGGAAGGTGGATTTGCTGCAGACAATTTAAATGATTTTAATACAGTTACCAGTCAATTAAGTTCTGTAGGGGTAAAATTTGATGATGGAGTTAGAGCTCTATTATTTCTGTGCTCATTTCCAGAAAGCTGGAATGGTTTAGTTATGGCCATTAGTAACTCTGTCTCTGGATCTAGTACTTTAAAGTTTGATGATGTTGTCGGTGCTATCCTTAGCAAGGAAATGCGACAGAAAATCTCCGGTGAGACATCGGGTAATGCTTTGAGTGCAGAGTCTAGGGGAAGAAGAATGGAAAGAGGAAAGAGCTCGAGATATTGCAGTAAATCAAGGAAGGCAGATCCAAGTCCAGATCAGGGAATAAATATTGTAGATCTCAGAAGGGAAAAGAAGGAGACACACAACAAGAAAACAATCATGAAGCAAATGTGACAGGTGATGTGTTACAAGATGCTTTGATTCTTTCTTTCGAAAATGTTACTGATTCTTGGGTTGTAGATTCAGAGGCTTCATTCCATGCCACACCTGATAAGAAATATTTTCATGACTATGTTCAAGGAGATTTTGGACAAGTTTGTTTGGGTGATGATAAACCCTGTAAAATTGTTGGAATGGGTAAATTTCTTGTAAAACAACAGAATGGAAACCAATGGCTACTAAAGGAGGTAAGGCATGTTCCAGATCTGAAGAAAAATCTGATTTCAACAGGGCAGTTAGGCGGTGAAGGTTGTGTGACAAATTTCACGGATAAAACTTGGAAGGTCACCAAAGGAGCCCTGGTAATAGCAAAAGGCGAAAAGGTTGGTACATTGTATTTATGCAATGGTATTTCTAACTCTGTTAATGCTTTAACTTCCAAAGGAGTAGATGCAGCATTATGGCATCATAGGCTCAGACACATGAGTGAGAAGGGAATGAAGATTCTTCACTCAAGAAATTTGTTGCCAAGTTTGAAGAATGTTGATTTGGATTTCTGTGAGAATTGCATTTATGGAAAACAAAAGAGAGTCAGATTTCTCAGAGTTGGGAAAGAAAAGAAGAGCGAAAAATTGGAGCTTGTGCATACAGATGTATGGGGACCTGCTCAGGTATCATCTCTTGGTGGCTCTCGTTATTATGCTACTTTTATTGATGATGCAACTAGAAAAACATGGATTTATTGTATTCAGAATAAATCTGATGTATTTGATACTTTCAAGAAATGGAAAGCTTTGGTTGAGATTGAGACAGGAAAGAAGTTGAAGTGTCTCAGATCAGACAATGGAGGTGAATATTGCAGCAAAGAGTTTGATAGGTACTGTTCAGAGCATGGAATTCGTAGAGAGAAGACAGTTCCAAGAACACCACAAGAAAATGGTGTGTCAGAAATGATGAACAGAACAATCATGGACCGTACAAGGTGCATGAGATTGCATGCGGGATTGCCTTTAAAATTTTGGGCAGATGCTGTAGATACTGTTGTTTATCTAATAAACAGAGGGCCTTCAAGTTCCTTGGATGGTGGTATTCCAGAGGAAGCATGGACAGGTAAAAAGGTAAACTACTCTTTTTTAAAGCCTTTTGGTTGTGAGGCCTTTGTCCATATTAATAAAGAAAATAGAATAAAGCTTGAGGCAAAATCAAAGAAATGTACCTTTATTGGATATGGTGTTAATGATTTTGGTTATCGCTTATATGATTATGAAAATCACAAAATCATTTGGATCAGAGATGTAATATTCAATGAAAAGGTATTGTATAAGAATGAGTTGCAGGAAAAGAAACAGGAAAAAGAAAATAAATAATACACAGTTCTTGATGAGATCACAGAATAGGTAAAGGTGCCTAAAAATAATAATAATCAAGAGCCACAACAACAACAACCACCACAACAGCAACAAGCACCTCAAACACCTGAAAGTGGTGTTAGAAGATCTACCAGGATAAGTAGACCGCCTAAACGATACTCTCCTTCATTATATTATTTATTGTTGACTGATTCTGGTGAACCTGAATGTTATGAAGAAGCAATGTAGGTTGAAAGCAAGAAGAAGTGGGAGCTAGCCATGGAAGAAGAGATGGACTCCTTAATGCATAACCAGACTTAGGACTTAGTCAGGTTGCCTATAGGGAAAACTACATTGCAGAATAAATGGGTTTACAGGCTGAAGGAAGAAGATGGAGGAAAACAGAGGTACAAAGCTAGACTTGTGGTGAAGGGGTTTGCACAAAAGAAAGTTATTGATTTTGATGAAATATTTTCTCCTGTTGTTAAGATGACTTCAATCAGAACTACTTTAAGTCTTGTAGTAGCAAAAGATTTACATCTTGAACAGTTAGATGTAAATAAAACATTTCTCCATGGAGATTTGGAGGAAGAGATCTATATGGAGCAACCAAAAGGATATGAGATCAAAGGGAAAGAAAAATTAGTGTGCAGGTTAAAGAAGAGATTGTATGGCTTAAAACAGGCTCCAAGGCAGTGGTATCTAAAATTTGACAAGTTTATGTCTGAAAAAGGTTATACTAGATGTCACTCTGATCATTGTGTTTATCTGAAAAGGAAAAATGATGGCAGTTATATTATATTGTTATTGTATGTAGATGACATGCTTGTTGTAGGGTCTAACATGCAGGAAATAAATGTGCTCAAAATAAAATTGGAAAATTCATTTGCAATGAAGGATTTGGGAGCTGCAAAACAAATCCTTGGTATGAGGATAACTAGAGACAGGAAAAATAGTAAATTAACGTTGTCTTAGAATGAGTACATAGAAAAGGTGTTGAAAAGATTTAATATGCAGAATGCAAAACCAGTTAGTACACCTTTTTCTAACCATTTCAAACTTAGTAAGGAGATGTGCCCCAAGACCCAAGAAGAAATGGACTATATGTCTAAAGTTCCATATGCATCAGTAGTTAGAAGCTTAATGTATGTAATGGTTTGCACAAGGCCTAATATTGCACATGCAGTGGGAGTCATGAGCACGTACATGAACAATCCAGGAAAAGAACATTGGATGGTAGTAAAATGGATTCTCAGATATTTGAGAGGTACCACAAATCAAGCATTATGCTTTGGTGGTTCAAACACTGCTCTACAGGGATATGTTGATGCAGATATGGCAGGTGACAGAGATAACAGGAGGAGAACTACAGGATATGTATTTAATGTAGGTGGAACAACTATCAGTTGGGTTTCAAAAATCCAGAGTGTTGTTTCACTTTCAACAACAGAAGAAGAGTATGTTGCTACTACAGAGGCTAGTAAGGAAATGATTTGGTTACAAAGGTTTATGGATGAATTGGGTAAGAAGCATGATATGGGCACGTTATACAGTGATAGCCAAAGTGCCATTCATCTTGCAAAGAACTAAGCATTTAATTCCAGACTAAACACATACAACTCAAGTACCATTTCATATGGTCAGTATTGGAAGATGGACAGTTGAAGCTGGAAAAGATACACACTAGCCAGAATCTTGCAGATATGCTAACAAAGGTTGTAACCAGGGAGAAACTGAGAATATGCTCAGTTTCAATTGGTCTTCAAGGATGACGATGAAGATGAGAAACATTCAGGTCCAAAGAGGAGTCATTTCCCAGCAAATGAAGCAGTAATGGAGTTGCTACAATCAGTCTCCAAGTGGGATATTGTTGGGTGTGGAGCTTGATTATCTTGTTTATTTTGCATCACAATGTTGGACCCATGTACCTTAATGGGGCAGTAACACCACCCGTAATTAAACACTGCCTGGAGGGTCCAGTGGGGGCGACTATGACTTTATGGAGCCCCCCCTAGCAGGGGGTTTCGGGGGTAGCGCCCCCGAAGCTAAAAACAAATGTAAAATTTCCTTGTAAAAGTATAGTAATTTCTAGTCAATCTGGGCCATTCATAGGCAGATGATTTGAAGGTAGAAGTTATGATTAGTTTAGGGTTTTTTTCCCTAGAAGGCAACCCCTCACTTTTTATGAGGGTATTGTATTACGGCTGTGTATGGTATGTGTATTCTCGGAGCGAGAAATGGAGAGGGAGACTGTGAGAGAGAATAGAGGATATTACAACAGATTTGTTGTAGGTTGTGTCTCTTCATTTTGTTGGATAAAAGAAAGGAAGGATTGGCTATTCGGGGTGGATGTAGCCCAAACCGGGTGAACCACGTATATCTGTGTCTCTCTGGTTTTATGTGTTTTGTGTGCTTATGTTTTCCGCATATTTTATGTGTTTCATTGATCTGTAATATTTAATTTTCTAACATTCAGGATGGGGACACCCTTATTAATGAATTACCACTCACCATTCAAAGAGAGTTGGTGACACTGGAAGTCACCATGAGGCAAGTATATGAGGAAATGTTTACCATAAAGCAAATAGTTGCACCTCTACTGAGAGCTCAAGCAGAGACCAAGAAAAGGAACGAGCAACTGAAAGAAGCATCCACAGCATTGGATAGAATGATAGAATGGACAAACAGATATCTGCAGGCTCCAAAAACTTTTCCTATAAAAGATTGGATTCACACTCAGAAATACAAGGTCCAAATTTGCATGAAGGTGCAATCCAAGGAGAAGTTATTCAAAGACCTAGAGAAGGTGATGACCACCTATGAGCATTTGATCAGCGGCATTGAATCAATGGCTGAACTACACCATATTCCTTCTCTAGGTACACTGGGCAAAGAAAAGACATGGGAACAGGTAAATCAATACATTCAGGCATTTCTGCAACCTATTAGACAAGTGCTATAGGGTAAAATGCTTGGGTTGTTGGTTATTGAATATCCCTCTCAGGGCTTTCCGATGCCCGAGGCAGACAGTAAGATTAGCTATATTGTTCACAAAGAAGGCACACACATGTTCATATCAACTTAAACAACTTGATGGAATAAGATGGAAGATTACCTCTTTAATGATCTTGAAGTCTTTTGGAGAGCGCTAAGCAACGAAGCAGAGATCCTTCTTCGCCAGCTCCAAATCTCAACCTTGCAATCAATCAAAGCACCCGTGTAATCTCTACCAAAACATACATTTCCTATCAATTAAGTTAACATATGATAAACATTTAAACTATGCACATCTAAGCCATTCATCTCATGCATATATAAGTAATTGAATAAAAATGACAGTATCAACGCATAGAATGGATAAAACAGATACAATTCTATTAATTTGTAAAAAGGAGGATTACAACTATCAGTTGTACCAAGCCCTCCTTAGCCTTCCAATCTCTCTATCTCTCAATGGGGTGATGTATTGATCAACAAGTTCTCAATGAACCTCTTTGACTCTTAACCTTCACACTAAAAAAATAATTCTATACTTCACAAGTATTCAAAACTTGGACAATCCTTTGACCTTGAACCAAGAGCCTTCAGCTCCATTTTATAGGAGATGGAGAGAGAAATCATTGCCTTTCTCCTTCCACCATTTCTGAATAGAAAAAACCAATATGTTTCCTCAACTTCCCATGCTTTTGCCTTCCTTGAGAGTTCAGTTGTTTTTTGCAAGGCCCAATAAGAGACTAGTGCTTTGCAGTTTCCTTTTTGTACTGACTCTCTTATGAGAAAATGCTGGAAATTCAAATCATTCTTCGCGGGTTTTTCCCGTTTCAAACTCAAAACACGGGTAACGCTACCCTCAAGTCTAAACAGAGCGTTGCCCTAGCCGCTAACATGGCCTATTCATTGATTAGGTGCGTTATAACGCTCTTGTGCTATTGTAGGGGTGTGTTACCTTGGCAGAAGTAGGTTTAGTTTAGGTCTTTGTATTCCTTCGATACTTATCTTCTCCTCTGAGCTGACAAGGAGGTTTTTTGACCTGTAATAGATGCCCCCTAAAGTGTGAGGTCAGAGATGAAGATGATGACCGAAATACTTTATATTGTGTGTATTAGAGATAGAGAGTTTGAAAGACTGAGGAAAACCTGAAACAACAACATATGCCAGAAAATATAGTATATGTCTTGAGTCGGGCATTCCCATGCTTAGTAGCTAATCAACATGATTACTCTAGAATAGAGATATGAAGAATCTGTCCACTGATAAGCATAATGTGGAAGTTTCTGTCATAATAGGATCAGGCTGAAGAAGCTATCTCCATAAACAATATCACAACTCGGGGAAGGGAACATAGCTTTAATGATTTAACCTTTGCCCTAAGGTCTTGACCATCGCTTCACTTAAACTTCATATTTCTCAACATGTGAATGAAGGAGTTGTTGTCAAACATGTGAGAAATCGTCTGATTACCACTCGATAATGAAAATTGTTAACAGATGCGAAGGTGGTCACCGATAACGATGATGGTCCCTAAGATGCACAGTAAAATCTAGCGAGTGTGAATAAAAAGAGTTGAAGTCGAACACCCATAGAATCATTTGATCAGGAGCCAATGATGAAGACTCCTGATCAAACACAAGATTACCTACCACTGATTTCTGCAAGTATCTGGGTATTGATGGGTTTCTGGATCAACTTCCTAGATAATATGTTGAAGTCTATAGGAAGAGATATGTTGAAAGGTAGGCACTGAGGCGTCCTACATTAGTCAACACTAAATGAAAACCAAATGATTTTTTTATCGATGGAGATAATGAAGAGAAAATGGGGATAACTGACGACAAATAATTTCTAGCACAATGAGTGGTTTGTTTGATAAGAGGAGTAGTAGATAACGAGATTTGCTTGAACAATAGAAGGTACTATAACAAGGTATTAGGCAGCTGAGGCTAAATGAACACCAAAGAGTTTGTTAGGATTTTACTGGTGTAGGAACACTGGGAGATGAAGGCTAATACTCATAGATGGTAGGGTTTGGCTAACTGCGAAAGAGTTTTCTGGGAAGTGCCATGTTCAAGATTTTTGCTGCCAAATTGAACTTTCTGAAATGTAACAGAGGTAGTATCCATTTTGTCCAAATTTTTCCTCGTCTGATTAGGTTTAACGAGTCCAGACGAGTAAACTCGTTGAATTTTTCATATTTAAAGAGTCTGAAAAATGTCGTAAAAGACAACTCTATTCCCCGTATGATTAGGTTTAACGAGTCCAGACGAGTAAAATAGGTGAATTTTTCATGTTTAGAGAGTCTGAAAAATGTCGTAAAAGACAACTCCATGGGGTACCTTTGTCATGTCTTGATAACCGGGCACAACAAAGGGAGAATAGTAAGCCCGAAACAGTTCATTTTCCGTGAGTTAGTCCATTGAAGCCGGAAAAGTGAGAAATATATGTTCGATGGACGTCTACCTTATTTTGTTATGAGTACGAGGAGACAAAGTAAAATCAGTGCTCTTTGTGAAATTTTAACGAGTCCAACAAAGAAAAACTCGGTGCTCTTCGTGAAATTTTAACGAGTCACGCAGAGAAAACTCGGTCACTTTTTTTGTTTAAAGAGCTTTGAAAAAGAGGAAAAATAATGGCTCGTTACTCTCTGTCATGGTAGTTTAGCGAGCCCGACAAAGGAAAATAGGGGTTTTTTCAGTTTTATGAGCTAGAAAAAGGTCCCTAAAAAGAAAGCTCAGTGCTTCTTCATATCAGTTTTAACGAGTCTAAAGAAGAGAACTCCAGGTTTTTTGGATTAACGAGCAAGAAAAATACCATAAAAGGAATGCTTGAAATCGATTTCGTATAAGTTTAACGAGTCCGAAGAAGAGAACTCGAGGTTTTTTGGATTAACGAGCAAGAAAAATACCATAAAAAGAATGCTCGGCAAAGTTTCTCCACATGTGAATAACGTAGTTCGGGTCCGATTAGACCTTTTGACAAGTAGCATATCACGTGTTCACTATCGTCATTGTGAACATGAACCAGAACCATTCCAAGTGAGGATGGTGAGGCTGCCAGGTAAAGGAGAAAGTCGCATGAGTAGTCTGGGGCACTAAGGAGTGGGGCTGAAACAAGTGCATGTTTTAAAGCATCAAATGACCATTGAGCCTGGTCATCCCACAAGTATAGTGTTCCCTTCTTCAATAATCGCATAAATCCTTTCATCATCTCGGCATAGTTAACAATGAATCGACATAAACATTTTTCCTTCCCTTGCAAACGTTGGAGTTGGAGGATGGATTGTGGTGTTGAAAATTCAACAATTGCCTTAACCTTATCATGATCAATCCTAATCCCATGCTTGGAGACAATGAAACCTAACAAACATCCGGACTCGACCATGAATACAGACTTATGAGGATTCAGACATATATTGTAGAATCTACACCTAGTGAAAATTTCATTTAGATGTGCAAGGTGATCAGGTCGTTTCTTGGAATGGGCTAGAAGGTCATCCAAGTAATCCAGTACAATATGTCAAATGTCATGGAAAGAGTAGTCCATAGCCCGCTGAAAAGTTTCTCCAACATTCTTCAGACCCAATGGGAGTTTACGATACGGAAAGGTGCCCCAAGGACAGATAAAGGCAGTTTTATGATGGTCTTCTTTTTTAATTGCAATCTGGTTATAGCCCGAGAATCCATCCATGAAGGAAAAATATTCACATCTAGCACAATCGTCAAGAATCTGATCTATGAACGGCATAGGATAATTGTCTTTGGGACAAGCAGCGTTCAGATCGCGATAGTCAACACAAACTCAGATGGTGCCTTGTTTTTTATCTACGGGAACCGAATTGGAAACCCATTCTGTCAAAGGAATGGGATAGATGAAACCAGTGTTTAAATTTTTTTCTACCTCAATTTTGATGGCGGCCGCTTTGCGTGGGTGGACAGGCCTGAGTCGCTGCCGAATTGGTTTGGCATTGTCATAAATCTTGATTTTGTTCTCGACTATAGATGGATATATGCTAGGAATATCGTCATAAGACCAAGCAGACACATCGTGGAATTCCTTGAAAATGGATGTGAAGCATGCAATTTCCTCAGGATTGCAATTTGCTCCAATCTGAATATTTTCCACGATACCCGTTTTGACCGAGATATCAATGAGCATTGTCTTAGAAAGATTACCCATGTTCCCTTTTGAATCGATAGTTTGAACAGTCGTGTAAGCGGAGGGAACCATCTTAGGTGGGTCAAAGGATGGGATTTTAGTTTTTATCACGTCCGAGTCGATCATTGAAGTGTGATGGTGAAACTCTCCCCACGGTCATTCTTCTAGAGACATGATCTCTCAAATAGCTTCGTCTGTAGGAAAGACTTCATTGAGGAGATCTTTAGAGAGAACTGCGATGGGTGGGAGGTTTGTACCTTTGGTCGAAAACATAATAGTGGAGGGTTCAAATGTAATTTGGATGGCTTGGTAGGTCAACTCAGCTGGTGAGAGCGGCATCTGATCTCTGTAGGAATCAATTTCTAAAGGTACCAGGAGGATTGATGGGTCGATATAGCCATCCAAAGTGGTGGATATCATTGCAATGTTATTTGGGATCTCTGGTGGCAGGAGAGGAAAACAACCCAGTAGGGAAGATGCCTTCAGAAGACCGGTACCAATACTGACGTAAGAGTCAGGAAAGCCCCTTATTAGGGGTACAATGCTATTTGGTAACGTGGAATAATCAGGGATGTAGAAGGATAACTGATCCACTGTGACTATTTTCCCATCCAATGGAAATAGGATGAATAGGAAGACCAAAGAAAAAATGGCAGTCATGGCATAAGACCAACTGTGACCGAGCAATAGATTATAGTCGAGATGGCAATCTACGACTTCAACGTCCACAGTTACCATTTTCCCACTCAGAGTGATGGGAAAGCTAGGAAGGTATCCTTTTGGGAGGGACGTGTGGCCATTGAAATATTTGAGGGAATTTGACGGCGGTGTTAAGATAGGAGAACTTAAAGCGAGCCAGCAAGCTTGTGACATAACACATGTCGAATCACCTTTGTCAATGACAGTGTGATGGATTGGTCTCCCTTTCGACACAACCTGCACTTGGAATGCGAGTTGGTGTGAGAGGTGAGTCTGAGATTTTTCCATATCAAAGATAGCTAGCATGGAATCCTAGGGGTCTATTCCACCAATGGCCAAAAGCAAGGCTTTCCTTTGTGCTGGACAAGTTTGCAATACTTTGAGAGTAGACATAGCTGACGGTGTCTGCGCCAAATCTTCTACAATGTTGTAGTTTTTGGCTGCACATGCAAAGGTGTTATGAGTCGTGCATCGAAGTGCCTATTTGGGGGGATGAATCACAGAATCAGCAGTAGGCCATTCGATATGCAGATCAGTGGTCTACGGTGGAGTTGAACTAGTACCAGGTTCTTGAGCGTCTATGGTAGGATTTCCATAAAGCTTGGCTCGTGTTTGAAGTTCAAAACTTTCAATGCCATAAATGGAAGATGGTCCTTCACCACAAGGATGTGAACCACCATTGCCCCGTTGTTGGGGTTGTGGTGGGTTTTCAACCATGTGTTGGTGTTGCTGCTGTTGATTAGGGAAAGGATTATGAAGAACGACAGGTGTTCGCCTAGAATCCTTGTTTGCAATAAAATCGGTGCATTCCTATAGCCGAGGACATTTGTATGTCAAGTGTTCCTCCGTACAGATCTTGCAAGGAAATTTCATGGTTTTATCCTTCCCTTTTTCATTTTTGGTAGCATTTTTCTAATTTGGATTATTCTGATTGTCCGACTGCTCTTCCGAAGAAGATGTATTTTTCTTGTTCTTCTTATTCTTTCCACTAGGTTTTTGTGAATTTTGTACAAAATTTACCTCATCGGTAGGAAGAGTAGTCATTTTTTTAGGGGTGGTGGCAGCTAAGGATGGATGGGAGGTTTGCCCCCGAGACTGTTTTGTGGCTACGCCAGAGATTGTGCCAACAAGACCATTGGCGTGGGCTCCGATTTTCTGAGTAGCTGGAGGATTTGGGTTACCAGGGGCATTAGGGAGTAAATCATATAGCGTGCTAGATTGTGAATAGATTAAATCCAAATTTTGGGCATGACGAATGCATTGATCTTCTGTAACTTCACTAGATAGGCCAATGTCTTTAGAGATGTGGGGTAAGAGAGACTTACAAACCAATTAGATAGAAGATGATCCGGGATTGGCACTTTGACTAGATGCCTCCATTCATGAATGTGATCAAAGATGTGGGTGGTGGTGTCTTACGCAACGAGGTTAAAAGTTCTGTTACGGTTTCAAATCTGATTGGTAATTGGAATTTCTCGAGAAAATCCATCGCTAAAGCGCCAAAAGTTTTTATGGTGGCGCGTGGCAATTCAATATACCACCTGGCGGCATTGCCTGTAAGGGTGTGGGGAAACAGTCGAAGGCGGACACTATAATTCACCATGGAATTAGATATAGACCATAAATTAAAGGTGGTGATGTGTGTGGCTAGGTCTTCCCCTTGTTTCCCATCGAATTTTTGGATGTCAAAAGGAATCTTGTGCGGTACAGGAGGCCAGAGCGGGTTGTGATTAATGGGGTCATTAGTCAGTTTATATATGTCGGGAATGTCTAGAGCTACCAAAAATGGAAATTGCGGGTTTTCTCCCGAATCTAAACAAGGAAGTATTGGTTGACTATGTGGACCATAGGGTCTGCCCATAAATGTGTTACCAGTAGGATAAGTAGGACTTTGATAAAAATTTCCTATAGGTGGAGGGGTAGGGATATATGGTTGCTGTCCATAGGGAATATTGTATTGTGGGGCAAACGGTTGGTTTCCCCCAGTGTAAAGGTTCCCTCCCATTCCAGATGGAGGTTGGGGTGGGTTAGTCCATATGGATGCAATAGATTTTCCCGGAGGCATGCTACTACTTGCATAGTTTGGCAATGGCATAGACCCTACACCGATATTTAAGCCACTTAAGGGAATAGTGTTAACAATAGGTTGTCCTGTTTGTCCTAACGTTTGTAGGGATAGTGAAATGTTCCCTGTTATTTGTGTGCTGGTGACACTGTCCCCTGGTATGGTGGCCAAGGGGTTTGAACTCAGCAAAGGGTTCCAACCGAAAGGGTTGCTAAAAGGAACTGAAGTAGTTGCACTCATGGAAGGGGAAACCGTAGGTCCCAACATGGTCACGGTAGGAGTAGATCCCGAAGGACTCGGTGAATTACTTACAGTTGTGATGACCGTAGGGTTGGGACTAGGCATATGTTGACTACCGAGGTTACCAAGTGATGGCATAGAACTAACAACTGGCAGGGAAGATGGTGGCGAACCTGGGATGGTTGCCATTGGTATCGACCCTATGGATGCCGGTTGTGAAATGGATGTTTGTGCAGCCGAAGACATGTCTCAGTGTGGTGGAATTTGAATTATCACAGGCCCCAATGGATCAGTGAGTGGAGGATTGTAATGAGGTATGACACCTTTCGTGAAAGGGTCCTCCGGAAATTCCGTATGATACGAGGCTATGTGAAAATCAGGGTTTGTTAATGGAGATTGCTCTTCTGCAGAAGGCATGGGTTCACCAAGGTTCAGTTCTTCCTCAAGAGTCAGAGGAGGTAGACCTTGTTGTCATCGAGACAGACAGCGTGGGTCGGATGACGCCACGGTGACCTGTTTATTTTTAACAAATTTTAATAAATTGTGATGTATTATAAAGTCTCAATGACAGTAATCACACACCTAAAAAAGAAAAAAGAAAAAAGGAATATCTAAAATAAATCAGCAAGAAGCCAAAATAGGGTGCCCTATCTGAGTACTACTGTTTGCTGGTGATGAAATCCAGTATCACAATAGTATACAGAGAGGGTTGGTCGAAAGTATAGTTACGGTCACTATAGAGCTTCGCCCAAACCTCAGACGATAGGTGTAAGCACTCTCGTGAAGATGAGTACCCTCCTAAAGACCAAAGACAGAGTGGGTCCGTCTGTTTCAGGTACCAGGATAGCCTATCCCAGTCACCTTGTGTAAGTCCATTAAAAGTATGGCCACTAAAGATACCTAAAATCACATACATCATCAAGGGGTTCCACGGTCTAGGACATCATGCTATATGGGCATAACACCTAGATCCCCAATCTAGTTTCGACATCCCTGAAAGGAACCCCAATATATAGCATACCCACCGGATGCAGTCGAAGGCAGGCTACCTTCTTGTGCACCCAAGTGTTGTCTCGTGTTGAGCTCCGGTAAAGGGACGGTCCCGATAATATGAGTGCATTAGGATTTCACTCGTTAGTGACTCTAGTCTCAAGTTTTGAGATCTTGGGTGATTTTCTCACTTTTCCTAACCTAAGATCCTAGCCTGAACTACTATTGGTGTGAGCTCAGAAAAATTAATGTGATTGATTTTATTATTTCTTGATTCTTAGTGTACTTGATTATTAGTCTTGCGGAGGGGGAGTGGACGTATGAAATGTACTCAGACTCTAACTCAAAAAACCATGCAAAAATATGCTCTAAATATTCAATTTGATGAAGATTATTTCTACAAGGAGAGGTTTCTTTTCAACATCCATGCACTAACATTCAAATAGAAAAGTTCAACCTTAAAGATTCAAACATCTATTTACCTCATCTTAATAGTCTTTTAACTGAAATTTTCAGAATTAATTCAGCTAGATGCAGAAAAACTAAGAAAAAAAAATTCTTCTCTAAAAAATAAATGTTTTTGACACTAACTTTTCAAACAAGAGAAAATAAATAGAAATGCCAGCTTACTAAACAAGCACAGGGATTCAGTCAAGGAGGGATACTGATGGCCAAAAAACTCTGCAACCAAAAAACACAATCACAGGGGTGAACAACAAATTTTGGCTGAGTAACGTACTGTTTCTAAGTAAAGACAATGTTAATCCAGAGACTAACACACTGTATTTAAGCATAGCCCGTGTTATAACACACTGGAACACCAACAAAGGTAGCGTTAGCCAAGGTAAAGTCCTTCAGATGGTCAAACAGAAATAGGATTGAACTCTGTGAGCTTTTGAAATGTCTACTGGGCATAAATACTGGTCAGAAGGGTCTGTGAACAGAGGAAAGAAGAAAGGGGGAAAGAGATAGTCCAGAAACTATGGGGAAATCCCCAGCAGAGTCACCAATTCTGCTATAGGGTAAAATTCTTGGGTTTTTGGTTTTCTAATATCCCTCTCAGGGCTTTTCGATGCCCGAGGCAGATAGTAAGATTAGCTGCATAGTTCACAAAGAAGGCATATACATGTTCATATCAACTTAAACAACTTGATGGAATAAGATGGAATATTACCTCTTTGATGATCTTGAAGTCTTTTGGAGAGCGCTAAGAAGCGAAGCAGGGATCCTCCTTCACCAGCTCCAAATCTCGACCGTGTGATCAATCAAAGCACCCGTGTAATCTCTACCCTAACATACATTTCCTATAAATTAAGTTAATATATGATAGAAATTAAATAATGCACATTTAAGCCATTCATCTCATGCTATATAAGTAATTGAATAACAATGAAAATATCAACGCATAAAATGGACAAAACAGATACAATTCTATTGATTTATAAAAAGGAGGATTACAACCATCGGTTGTACCAAGCCCTCCTTAGCCTTCCACTCTCTCTATCTCTCAATGTGGTGATGTCTTGATCAACAAGTTCTCAATGAACCTCTTTGATCTTTGACCTTCACACTACAACAATAATTCTCTGCTTCACAAGTATTCGAAACTTTGACAATCCTTCGACCTTGAACCAAGAGCCTTCAGCTCCATTTTATAGGAGATGGAGAGAGCAATCATTGCCTCTCTCCTTTCACTAATTCTAAATAGAAAAAACCAAGACGTTTCCTCAACTTCCCATGCTTTTTCCTTCCTTTAGAGTTTAGTTGTTTTTGGCAAGGCCCAATAAGAGACTAGTGCTTTGCAGTTTCCTTTTTGTACTGACTCTCTTATGAGAAAAAGCTATAAATTCAAATCATTCTCCATTTGTTTTTCCTGTTTCAAAATCAAAACACGGGTAATGCTACCCTCTAGTCTAAACAAAGCATTTCCGTAGCTGCTAATGCGGCCTATTCATTGATCAGGTGCATTATAACGCTCTTGTGTTGTTGTAGGGGTGTGTTACCTTGGCAGAAGTATGTTTAGTTTAGGTCTTTGTATTCCTTCCATATTTATCTTTTCCTTTGAGCTAATGAGGAGGTTTTTTGACCTGTAACAGTCTCCAAACCTACACTAAGACATCCTTACTGCATTCGACGTCCAGGTTTATGCCCAATTTAGAAATTTTCCACTCTAAGATGCTAACATAGAATTTCAGTGCATAAACAACTCATAAAAACTATGATTCCAAATTATTCAATCCATAGCACACGAAACCACCACTTCACACCATAGACACAATACCATCTTTGTATGAACACGCTAGATATTCCACCACCGAATTGATGAGATTAAATCTATGCTTGGAACCACATTCTCCTATAACAAAAAGGATCTACACTCATTCTTTGTGGTGAAGATCAATCACCTTTCTTTCACTTCCTTGAAATGACTTTGAATTCTAACTCACATGCAGTGTATCTTTGACCAATTGAAAAAAAAATTGCAGAAAAGTGTGTCAAACTTTTGTCTCTTTATTCTATAGTCACTCACTCCAACGATGATAGCACCAACAACTCTCATTATTGCACTAGGCTCACTCAAAGATAATGTTCCTTAGAATCAACATTCAAAAAAACACATAGGAGGTCACTTACCACCATTCTATATCCCATGCCCTCTCTCTAATACCAAATAGAAATTATGGAAGACAAAAAATGATCAGAAGTTTTGGAAAGGAAGAGAGGAGAAACACAATAATTAACACAAAAATTCACACACAAACAATAGGAGTTGTTGCTCTTCTCTATTGATCGCAAAAAACTTGATTTATTACAATGAACTCGGTGAGGGGTATTTATACTTTTTGGACTAGCCACTTGCCCAAAATAGCTCAAAATTCACACACGCTATAAAATTTAATTTTCCCAAAATATAACTTAACTCAAACTCACTCGACTTGACTTAATTATTTGACTCTCCAAATTTATCCAAATCTTGCATGTCGGAGTAATTATAATTTCTAACACTCCCCCTTAATTATGACCATATGAATCAAGATAACTCAAACATGACTTAACTTGACTAAAAATGACTTAACATGAATTAACTATGATTGCTAGGCTTAGAATAGAAATTGAATCAGTTATCACTCAAACATGCATGTTGGTATATGTCTTAGCTAGGCTTACAATGACCCAAACTTTTACAATTTTGGATTTTCTTTTTCGTTTCTTCTAAATTATATATAATTGAAAACACTTCATTATTTGATGTGCGTTCTTGTTGTAGGCTCCATTTCTTTATTGGTTGTTTCTGCAATTTTTCTTTGAATATTCTTTTATTTTTTCTGAATCTTTCTGCTACAACTTCCTTTTAAAAAATTCATTCAACTATGGACTTCTACCACAATTTTTCATCTTCAATTTCATATTTTCTCTTCTTCTTGTGCTTCATATTCCTAATTTTGTTTCTTCCATATTTCTTGATAGCACAATCTTATCTATTTTTTTCTCCATTGTTGAAAAATGGTTTTAATGCATTCTTCCTTGTTTTGTAAACTTCCATATCATTCTCTTCACTTTCATCATCAGGTACTGCTAATTTTTTCCAGTAATCTATACACTTAATATCATTATTCACCATTTAATTCAATTATTTTATTCCAACTACTTCTTTAAGACTCACATCAATTTGTTCAATTGGTTTTTGAATCCATTCTTTAATGACATTCAAATATGTATCAAACATATTAGCAACTTTGTTTTCAATTTTTTCGTCCATGCTATTCTGAACACCTGCCTATTCAAAAATAATGTTAAACACATCTTTGATATTCTCTTCAGTGAGATCTTACTTATCTTCCTTGTTTTACACTATATGGAGGTTGTCTTCCATTGTTAAGATTTTAGTGGATATTCTCATAAAAAACTATCCAATCACTTTATCTATGTCTTGATCATCAGTTGTTGCTAGATTATTTACTACTTCATGATCAATTCCAACTGCTTCATATCTTGTTGTTATAGTGGAAACTTCAACCTTCAATTATTCATGAAACATCGTGTTTACCATATTTCCACAATCAATCGCAGTTTCAAAAATTTCATTACCATAATGTCCATCCAACCTCTCGTGGGATATCCAAGCATGCATGTGCTCATTAAAAATTTTAGCTTCACCAAATTCATCAGTCACGGATGGATTCACCAACTCACATCTCACTTTGCAGTCATAATCCACATGCTACTCATGGTGATGATTTAAGCAAGTGTATGCGGGAGATTTAATGTGTGGTGTAGTTCTAGGAGGTTTTCTTATGTTGGTACTCCTATTATGTTCATATTTTCATGTATGAGAACTTTATTTTTTGATATCGCTAAGTGTGTGAGAGTCATATTTTGTTATATGTTGTTGATTATTGTTTTGAGTGAGTTGTTGTGCTGAATAATATGTTTTTTTATACTAAGAGTGAGTGCATGGTTTAGATTTGTTTTGTTGTTATAGGAGGATGTGTATGTTGGTGTAGTATGAGCATATCAGCTGTTGAGAGACTGTATTCAGCTGACGTGCTTATTTCATGTGTGATTTGAGTGTCAAAATTCATGAAAATAGGCTCACTAATTTGTTGTATGCATAGTACTTATGCCATATTTTAGAAATAGATTAAATTAGTTCTATGATATGTGCTAAGGGTTGCGGCCTTCAGTGAACAAAAGGTGTTTTGCGTATCTAGGGTCTAGCAACATCCTTCATTTGGTGGCTTGAGAACATGGGAGTGGTGGCTTCCATCTAGTTGTTATTAGATAGTCCAATGGTAGTTGGGGGAGGCTTCGTGGGAGTAGTAGCATCCAGTTGGTGGTGTCCTACAAAGTTATTCATGGTTGTTTTTAGGAGAGTGTATGATCAGAATCTACGTTAGCGGAAAAAAATTTCCAAAAATTTAGTGTGCTCATAATTTGAAAAAATTGGAATGAAGAAATTTGTCCTGTCACCAGGAATCTGGTGCAATTCATTTCACTCAAAACGGAGTCTGTATGAGGAAGTTAGAGCTCGCTGATCGTCAAGTCAAACAGGGGAATTTTCAAAAAAATGGTCAAATAGGGTCAAAGGTAAAAATTTGGGTTTTCAAAAGCCCATTGACGGGATGACAAGTGTTAGATTCTCATTAGCCTAAATTTTGGGCACATGGGAAATTTGTGATTGGTTTAATTTTTAAGCCAATGAGAAGAGGACACATGGCAAGCCTAGAGGCCACCACGTGCCCATCCCCCTCCAAGGCCGAATTTGAATTTATTTTGGCGGGCAATTTGAATTTATTATTGGTAGGAAATTTGAATTTATTTGGGTGGAAAAATTTTTTGGTGGAGGTTGGGGTTGAACCCATGACCTCCCCCACACAAGCCAAATGCCTTACCACTCCCTCTACCGCTTATGAATTATTATATAATGCAAAGAGTTTGTATTTAAGTTTTAAAAAGGATTCAAGTGGGGGTTTAAAGGGCTAGCCCTTGGTCCATGGGACCACGCCCCAAAAGTAATGGCGGAGGCCAATTGCAAAATGGAACAGATTAATTTTTTAATATGGTTTAATTACCATTAATCCCATGCATTAGTGCTAAGACTATCATTAATGTTGATTTTTATTAATTGCACAATTAATGCATTTAACTACGGATTATCTGTTAGTTAATCCAGTTTAAAATTTAATTAACTAGATTTTAATTTGGTGGTATATTCGGAAGAGCCACCAAATGCAGAGCTACCCCTAGATTTAGTTGTTTTAGCTAGAGTTTTTCCAGTTTTAGTGGAGATTCATAGGGAAAATTGAATGAAGCATAACGTTTTCTAATTTCAACAAATTTTGGCTCATGAAGAGTCATCCTTACATGATTTTGATGCTATGAACATGGAAAAACAAGTTTCAGAGGTGTTGAAGCATTTCTGAAATTGTTTTTTCCACTTTAAAGATTAAAGAAGCCTAGGGACACCACTAGAGGAGGTCATGCCTAGATCATCTAGAGACCATTTTCATAGATTGAATAGTCTATTTTGAGGTTTTTGGGTCTTCTGAATCCAATGGAGTAGGTTGAAAAACTATTGGAGCATTGTAGGTGCATGTAATCAAACATTTTACTATTAATCCAAAGAGGGCCTAGCCAGTTGAAGAAGGTCCATGGAGATGTAGCCCAGGAGGGGTGAACTCTGTTATCAGCTATTATGTAATGTGCATGTGGATTTTTATTTATCTTCATTTTATTTTTTGTACATGAGTTTTTAACAGCTAATTAAGTCATAAATTTCTCATAAAAAACAAAAAAACTTGACACGTAAACCATTTCACAAATGGATAATTTGAGACGAACCTAAACACACTACTTTTATACTAATGGGGGACCTAGCACAACAAAACTAGTTTGCCCATATTTAGATCAAGTTGGTAACAGAGCGTAGTTTAGCTCATTTTAGCCAAGGTTAGCTATAATAGTTAGTTGTTGATTTTGAATTTGTGTAAGAATAATTTAATTGTGTGCAAGTTTATGTGTGTGAAGAGAAGGTCAAATTGAGGAACCATGTCTCAGAGCACAACAAAATATATTTTTATGCATAAAGTGTGATGGCAGCTTTACCAAGAATTTCTTGTATTCAATCTTCCTTAGCAATAAGATTTTATAAAGAGATGTTTCAGAAGCTCTACATAATGAATGCTATGGTGCAAGAGATGTATGAAGATAAGATGGAGAGAATTATACTTCAAGAGAAGTTGGTAGCCATGAAGGAGGAGAAGCAAGAACTTCTTGAAAATATGGATGAGATGGAGACTCAGATCCATATTTCAAATGAGAACCTAGCAAGGTTACATGAGATAGAGACTAAAATCCATGATGCCAAAGAAATATTAGCCAAGTATGAGCATGAAAAAGAGGTATGAAAATCAATTTTATCTTCAATTTCTTCTCTAGATCAATGTGTAGCTGATTTTGAAAGACACACTAGAGGAATATGGTCCAAGTTATTGATGAAAGTGGGCTATGAATGTAAAGGTTTAGGCAAGAATGCACAAGGCAGAGTTTAGCCAATTGTTATTGAGGAAAGGCCTAAGTATTTGGGTCTTGGTTATGGAAAACATGATGGATAATGCTCCAAGGCCATGAAGGAACATGAAGGTGTCCCAAGAAGGAATTTCATTTCATGTTCATTACCTCAAGATTGCGAACTTTGTGTTCATCAGGAATGCAACAATTTTACACCCACTTTGCAAGAAGGTGCTCATAAGCATGCAGCTAATGAGAATTGCAAACACGAGGATTATGTTGAAATCTCTAAAGTCATTGAATTAATTGTTGGTATTCCAAAGAGAGTCACTACCTCATCAAATTCACCTCCTCAAAAAGGAAAAAAGGATGAATGCACAAGGTATAAATCTGCCTTTAATCATTTATTATTATTATTATGGTAAACATGGTAAATCTTCACATAAGAGTTAAAGATCTTTTTCATGTTCCTTTTGTGGTTTGAATAACCATACTGTTTTAAGATGTTGGAAGGAGATAGCCATGCACACAAAACTTTCACAGAAAAGGAGACAGGAAACCAAATTTCTATTGCACAAAGAAAACCATTTTGAAAAGAAAATGCAATTGTTTTGCACTCATTTCCATAAGGAGGGTCATATTGTAGACAAGTGTTGGAATTTGTATCGGACAAGTCATCTATGACATTTGAAGAAGGTGGAAAGAGATCTTGACAAGAATGGAAAATAAGATTCCATAATTGATGTGGGTTAGGATGATTCACATGATGATGTGTAGATGAAAGAAGCATCATTGAAATGGTTTGGTAAGAGATGGTTAAATGTCTTATCCAATTAAAGGCCTTCCATCTCTTTTGATGATTGATGCATTTATTTTCCAATTGAATGCAGTTGCATGTTTATGCTAGGAAGGTGTTGGAAAAGAGAAGTATGTTGAATCACTTTGCTGCAGCAAGATTTATCATTTCAGCTCTTTAAGTACTTGTACATGTAAATGGGATTCTTGTACTTGTAACTCTACTTGTGAGATAGTTGAGAGTTGTCATACATGATTTTGTTTGACTTGAGAGTCAGCTGTTAGAAGAGGCATGCTTTTTCAACTTGTGTTTGGTCGATGAGTTTGTACACCAAGATGTAAGAGTACATGGCAATGTTCACATGATGTGAAATTTTTTGCTTTGAAGGAGCAAAAGGATATGTCGTCAAGTTATGTTTTTCCGTGATGTGTTTTTCGGATTAATGGTTGTGTTTTTGACAAGATGTCGCAAGATATTGTTGAAGGTCCACTCTTGAGCAAGAGGCTCATAAATAGAATTCATTATTAAATCATGGCATGAGCAACATGTCGATACTGGAGGATGATGGAAATAGGGACTCCCACTATCGCTTATGACTTATTATATAATGAAAAGATTTTATATTTAAGTTTTAAAAAGGATTCGGTTGGGGATTTAAAGGGCCAACTCTGAGGGGCCATCCTTTGGTCCACGGGACCACGCCCCAAAACTAATGGCGGAGGCCAATTTCAAAATGGCATGGATTAATTTGTTATTATGGTTTAATTACAATTAATCCAATGCATTACCGCTAAGACTATTATTAATGCGGATTTGTATTAATTGCACAATTAGCACATTTAACTGGGTATTTTACATTAGTTAATTAAAATTTAAAATTTAATTAACTGGATTTTAATTTGGCGGTATATTCGACGAAGCCACCAAATGCGGATCTGCCCCCAAATTTTGTTGTGTTAACTGGAGTTTTTCCAATTTTAGTGGAGATTCCTAGGGAAAACTAAAGGAAGCATAATGTTTTCTAATTTCGACCAATTATGGCTCAAGAGGAGTCATTATTATATGATTTTAATGCTATGAAAATTATGGAATAGGTTGGATAGGTGTTGGAGCACTTATGAAATTGTTTTTTCCACTTTGAATATTAAAGAAGATGAGGGCCACCACGACAGGAGATCATGCCTAGATCAGTTGGAGACCATTTTTAGAGATTGAATAGTCTATTTTGAGGTTTTTTCCTCTTATGAATCAAATGGAGTAGGTTTTAAAGCCATTGGAGCATATTAGGTGCATGTAATCAGGAATTTTACCATTAATCGAAAGAGGGCTTAGCCAGTTGAAGTAGGTCCATGGAGATGTAGCCTAGGATGGGTGAACTCTATTATCAGCTATTTTGTAATGTGTATGTTGTGTTATTTCTCTCCATTATATTTTTTTTACATGAGTTTTTAACAACTAGTTGACTCATAAATTTCTCATAAAAAAACACAAAAACTGGACACATAAACCACTTCAGAAGTGGCTAATATGAGACGATCCTAAACACACTATATTTATAGTAATGAAGGAGCTATCACAACAAAACTAGTTTTCCCATATTCAAATCAGTGTAGCAACTCGTATTATTAGCAAGTGGTGGCTTGGAAATTGGTTGTGGTGAGTGATCAAATGCAAAAAAAATTTACATAATAGAAGAGAAAACAATGAAGATTATCTTCTAGTAATGGTTTTTACCCTTATCATTTCCACCTTATATATTGTACTCATGTGTGATTATTGATGTGTTAATGCTATGTTTTTTATTATCATGGTTATTTATGTATTCTTCTAATGGTTCATGCATAGATCAACCTCATATATAGTTATCCTAATGAATGATGATTTAGTACTTTTGTAAAGAAAAGAAAAAATGGTAAGGCACACTAATGATTCAACACCCCCCCCCCCCCCTGCCAGGTAGTGTTCAAGGTTTCAAGAAATTCGTATTAATTGTCCATAAGGCACACTACTAATTAACAACCCCCCCCCCCCCCCCAAGAGTAGTTTTCAAGGTTTCTAAAAATTGGTATTAGAGCGAGGATCTTGCTAGAAACTTAGTTTTTGAAGAGAAGATACAATAGGAAGGTTGGAAAATATTGAATATTTATTTTCAGAATGAATTCTCAAGAAGTATTTGTTCGAAATGCCGCAAAGTTCCAGGTATGGGAGATAAATGTTAAATCTCAATTGGAATATTTTGGTGCGGACATTTGGAAATGATTTTGTGAAGGATATGGAAATAATTCTGTTGGGTTTCCCATGTTTTGGCCAGATTGGCAAGACAAAAATATGAGACAACATCAAACCACTTTCAGACCTCAGGATCTAGCCCTCCTGGGTCTAGAGAGGGATCTATCTATGATATGTCAAAGGTATATGAATTTGAAGCTCAGTGTTAAGATGTTAGGCTAGTTATAGGCTCGGGGTTTGTTTGTTTGATTTTCTTTGGTTTGGTTGCTGGTTATCAGGAAGGAAGGGTTCAATGTAAGACAAGGATGAGAAAAGAGGGATAAGGCAGAGGTGAAATGTTCCAGGAAATATTCAAAACCATTGGGAAATGGAGTCAGGAAAGGGTTTTCTTACTATCCAATGTGCAAGCTTTCAATTGGGCTAGTCATCTACAACATTGGATATTAAAGATGATTGTGTGATATGGAAAGGTAGGAGAGGAGGAGACAACACAGATTCAGAGCGCAAAGTTAGAGAACAGCTGGTTGCACAAGGATCCTACTGGATAGGGCTAACTCTAATCCCCAGTGTTCGCAAATCTTCCAACTAAGTCCTTAACAAGAAGCATCTAAGAACTGAATTCATTTAATCCATACATCAGAGAGCAGACAATAACATCCACTACACTGGTTAAACCAAATGAAATCAATTATTAGATAACACATTCAGAAGAAAAAAATTAATGGAAAGGAGAGAAGAAACATAGGGTACCTAACAAGGGTAAATCCTATGCCAATATTCTGATGCAAGTCAGTAGAAACGAAATGAAATGAATTAAAACACAGAGATAGGAAAACATCACTGTTGCTTCAAATCAGGATCCAAAGAAATGTGTTTGTCATATTAAGCAGAAATACCAGTCAAGTACAACATTGCCAATAGCTGAATACTCAGTCTGAAAACATCTCCTTCAACCTATCTTACACTTTACATAGAGACTGTGTCTCAAAAGAAACTACTTGCAATATTCTGATAACTGATCAACAACCTTTACAATGAGTTTCTTGATGAATTTATAGCTCCAGAGGAGCAGAGAGGATAGGTGAAGAAATAAATGCAGCATTAGAAACTTCAAAAGAGGAAGGAGGCCGAAGCCCACTCTGTATAAATTCTATGGATTAACCTGGGACACTCTTTTGGGTGAAGGAATGATCTTCTTCAGGATTCCAATTACTATGATATTGACCCTGATGTACACTGGCCTGCAGGACTCTGTGATACTTCTGGTGACTTAAACAAAGGTAAAAAACGATGCTAGGGTCTCCATACTATGAAAAAAATTCTCTGATAGTATCTGGACTGTTGTCAGGGCAACAAATCTTCTAGGACATGGCATGGAACAAAGAACACATGGGTGCTTCATCCTCTATGGAGGAAAAACATTCTGCTGCTGTACAAACCCTGATATGCCTTGATTTCTACGCACTATACCTTCTACATGATCCCTGGGTCTTCAATCTGGTACTTTGCCTCTAAATCTTTGAGCCTAAGGCTTATATATCTTCATTTGCGTGCCTCAAGCTCTCTGCTGCTCCATTTATATCTCTGACTGTGAAATCTGTGTGTTAATGGCGCCGGGACAGTTTTACAGGGCTAAACCCTGCTCTTTAAATGAAAATCCCATTGTGGTACCTCTTCGGGCCCTTTTTCATGATCTCTGCCTCTGCACATGGTATTTTCCTGTATTTTATGTCACTGTGCCAGCGTGTGCAAATCATGGCGGCTTTCACCGCCTCAAAACCCTGCAAAACACGAAAACTGGCTAGGAAAAATTATGCATGGAGGTGGTGGATGTAATAAGGGTGGCGAGGATGACTGTGCAGACAGATGAGATGGTGGAATAGCATGGGACTATGGTGGACAGTGCAATATGACAATGAAACAGAGTCGGGTGGACGTGGGCGGATCACAGAAAAAATTTAAATAAAACCTATGAAAAATCAACCTTGGAACAAATATATATGGCAGGGGCGAATATGTTATGGACACACGTGGAGAGGGTGACGTGGCAAGACCGGGATATGGAGGGAAATTCAACAGCGGAGAAACAAATCTGAACCGTCAGATCTCAAAGGAGATTGACGGTTGAAAATGCAGCGGAGGACGACAAACGGTGGGCCAGGGGTACGGCGACCATGGATTAAACCCCACGCAACTTCGCGAAGCGACAATTGTTGGATGAGGTGCCCCAGATCAGACGGCCAATATGCATATCGCTCCGCATTCTGTGCCGATTGTTAACGTGTGATGGGCAAGAGGTTTTGGAATAGTGTCGCTGCCATGCATCGCAAGCTGAGTGGAATCGCTGGGCAATGGGAAAGTACCGCCCGACCCCCATTAGCGGTGCGATGAAAACCGGGTTGTTTCTGAATAGTGCATGGCGGGGACCACTGGGGCAGGTGCTTTCCGGACCGTCGGATTGATGGCCAAATGGACGGCGATGGCGCGATCGGAGAAATGAACTCTGAACATGGGAGGTTGTGGGGGCCGCGATTGCCGTCCGATCTGTATAGATCGACGGTTGAAAATGCTCCAGATAAACATATGGGACAAGAGCCTTTGGGGCTAGCGCTTGGTCATAGCGTTGGGTTCTGTGGGGGGAAATGTACAGGGGACTAGGCCGAAAGGGGCTGAGGCCCAATTACATAGAAAACATGATTTTTGGCCCATTTTCAACGAAATTAAAAGGCAAAATGGGTAACGATAGGGGGATGAAGGGAACTTAAACCAAACAAAGTGTATTTGGAAGGTTTAAAGGGGGTTCAGGGGTACAAAAAGGAGGAATTTGGGATGGACAGGGAACTTGGAAGAAAGGATAAAATGGGGGAAATCTGCAGAGCTACAAGGGGCGAAATAAGGCCTTTTGGAGCAGAAATTATGTAATCAATGAGACCTTATAACAGGAGTCAGCAAAGGGAGAATTATCAAAGGCAAAGGCACAGTAGAATTCAAGGATGATGTGTCTTCAGGGGAGATGCATTCCTTGAAGGCTCAAAAACAATTTAGCCCCCTACTTTTCCTGTCAAAAATTTACAGGGGGGCTAACAGTGGCTCCACATAGGGATGGCTTCTTCTTGAAGGAGTCAATAATTCAGAGGATAATCTTTGGTGTAGGCCAGATGCCTACTGCTTTAAGCCACCTTCTTCTTTTATTTTTAGCTACCACAATTATGCAGACATCAATTTAGCCGAAAATTTTTTCCCAATCAATCTACCTACCCACACTACAATCCTAGCATTTTTTCTTCTTCTAGGGTGCATTTGAGCTAGCAGACCCTTTACATCATTTTATTTTTTACAAACAGAAAATAAACCTATTCTATTTTCTACCCTTATTAATCCATGAGACCAGATTAGACTGTTGGTCTCATATGTTTCTCTACCTAATCTAATATTTGTTGGGATTAAACTGTCCCGCAAATTTCTTCTCTACATTCTACAACAAAAATTTAAAAACAGTCAAGCCAGGATTAGACTGTCTGACTTTTTGTGGGTCCAAGGAATAAAGACAGTTGCACATGGACAAAATTTGTAGAAAATTGAAAAAAAAACTGTGAAGGCTTGAAATCTAAACTTGAAGTATCCTGCTTCCCTTTGTGACTCAAGTTTTGAGCATGTTAGAGTCACTTCTTTTCTTCATTTCAGCTCTAGTTTTGGGCATGTTAGAGTTGATTCTTCTTTCTTCTTTTCTGGTCCAGATTTTGGGCATGTTAGGACCAGGTGTTTTACCTTATTTGGCTCAAGTTTTGAGCTTATTAGAGCCAATATTTTGCACATCAGGGGTTCATGTTTTAAGCATGTCTGAACCTCTCCTTTCCTCTATTTTTTGAAACATTTTCTCTTTTTCTTGAAAATAAAACTGCAATGGTATGTACAATGGTAATGGAAACTGGAAATTGGAAATCAACAGAAGTAGTGTTTGAGCATCCGGCCATTAAACAGACCCCCAAACGGCTCTATGCCATCTAATTCCTGTAGGAAGAAGGCATTTGGGCCAACAGTGGCCTGGATGATGTAGGGACCTTGCCATAAACTATCAAACTTGTTGTGCTTTCCTTTATCCTCCCTTCTTGAGTCCCACTTCAGAGATTTATCCCCAATTTTGAAGTCAGCAACTTTGGTTCTTTTTTCAAACAATTTCTTTATATTTTCCTGAACCTTCACTGCTCTATTGTAAACCTCTTCCATCGTTTGCTGGAGATGAATTGTTTGGTTTATTCTCCTCACCATATTGTCTCCTTCTGTTTGAATCTCTTGGATCAGCTTAATCACTGGTACCCAAAGGCTGGTAGGAAAAACTGCTTCTGCTCCATAGACAAGTTGATAACATGACATGCCAATAGATTTCTTTGTTGTAAGCCTATTAGCCCAGAAAGCATGTACTAGCTTGTTATGCCATGACTTTTTGTTCTCTTCCAACAACTTCTTGATGATGATCACCAGGCTCTTGTTTGATGATTCAACTAATCCATTACCTTGAGGGTAATAGGCAGTTGAATGACCGAGTGCTATTTGATACCTGTGACAAAAATCAACCATTTTCTTGGATCCGAAAGTAGTAGCATTATCAGTGATTATTTTCCTTGGGCAGCCAAACCGAGAGAGGATGTGACCCTCTAGGAAACTAATGATGACTGAATCTGTGGCATTCCTAGTGGGTATGGCCTCTATCCACTTAGTGAAGTAGTCTGTGGCTGTTAGGATCCATTTGTGTTGTGCAGAAGAAGCAGGGTGAATCTCCCCTATGAAATCTAGGCCCCATTGTAGAAAGGGGCCTTCAACAGTGATGGGTTGTAGAGGTAAGGGAAGGAGTTTTCTTTTGCCTTCAAAAATATGGCATTTGTGGCAGGAAATTATCATCTGATGGATATCATTGAAGAGTGTGGGCCAATAGTAGCCATCTCTAAGTATTTTGTTCGCAGTGGCTTTCCATCTCAGGTGACCTCCACACTCCCCAGCATGGAATTCTTGTTTGATCCTTTCTGCCTTGTTTTCAGGCAAACATTTAAGCAATAGGTCATTTGGATTTTTCCAGTATAAGCATTTATTCAGAATACAGTAACTTCTGGCTTTTAGCTTTAAGAATCTGGCCTTGGTCTTTGATAGTTCAGGAGGGGCATTGAGGTGTGTAAGCACATACAGAATGTCAGAATACCAAGGAGAGATCTAAAAATTTTCCTCAACAATGGGTTCAGGAAATTATTGTTGCTCATCCAAGGTATTTACCATGTTAATGTCTAGGGCTTGTAAGTTTGATTCAACCATTAATTGAGCTAGGCCCTGACCTTTAATCAGTTTGGTGGGTTTTATCTCAAGGTCATATTCTAATATCACAACAATCCATTTGCCCCTTTTTCCATCTGGGTCCTGGGACAAAATATCTTTGACTATTATGTTAAGCACATAAGCTATGGTGTGAGAATGCAATATGTACACCCTGAAGCCTTTCAAGGCCTTAATCAGAGCATAGGCCTGTTTTTCCATTATGTTGTATTTCAAGGGTGCATCCCTGAGTGCTTTGCTGAAGAAAGAAACGAGCTGTTCCATTCCTCCTGGATTTTTCTGCAGTAGAACTGCAGCTATTGTATGCTCAGAGGCAAATGAAAAGATCAAGAAATCCTTTGAGAAATCAGGGCTTATCAGAACAGGAGCTTGGGTGAGTGCAAGTTTTACTGATTCAAAAGACTTCTTAGCTTCAACATTCCACTTAACTCCTACACCTTTCTTCAGCATGTTAGTCATGTTCCTAAGGTGCTCAGCTAGATTTGGAATAAACCTCCTAAGGAAGTTAATCTTCCCAATGAAGACTGTAATTCCTTGATGTTTCTCGGGTGTGTGATATGTAGTATTCCCTCAACTCTTTGTGGTTCTATCCTGATTCCTTTTTCTGATATAATGTGGCCAAGAAGTTTTCCTTCTTGCAGCCCAAATACAGTCTTTTTGGGGTTCAATGATAGACCAAACCTTCTTTTTCAAACACTTTCCTCAGATGTTTCATATGTTCTTCTTCAGTATTAGAATAGACTATTATGTCATCTAAGTAAATAACAATGAAGTGTCCTATCTCATCTGAGAAAGATATATCCATTGCTCTTTGGAAGGTTTCCCCAGCGTTCATCAGTACAAAGGGCATTTTTACATACATAAAGGTGCCCCATGGAGTGGTAAAGGCCGTCTTGAGTTGATCTTCTAGGATTAATAAGACTTGGTTGTAACCTGAAAAGCCATCTAACAGGGAGATTCTTCTTGAGCCTACTACCTTCTAAAGGATGTGTTCCATTTTTGGCAAAGGGTAATTGTCTTTGAGTGAGGCTCTATTAAGATTTATGAAGTCTATACACAGTCTGATTTCCCATGTTTTCTTTCTCACAGCCACTAGGTTTGACACCCAATCAGAGAACCTCACAGGAACTATTATGCCTGCCTCATACATCCTTTTAATCTCTTTTTCAACTGCAGCCAATTGTTTTGGGTTTATTCTGCGAAGTTTTTGTCTGAAGGGCTTCTGATTTTCTTTCAAGGGTATCTTATGCTGTATGATATTTGTGTCATAGGCCGTCAAGTCCTCATAACTCCAAGCAAACACATCAATGAATTCCTTGAATAGGTCAATGTATTTCTTTTTCATGTTTGCAGGCAGGGACTTAGCCAATTTGATCATCTTGGGTTTATCTTCAGTGCCTATGTTGCATTCCTCTACGTCAGAGTCTGCATGTTCTATAGTGGGCTTTTTTGCTACATCATCAAAGTCAAAAATGTCTTCTAAGGGTGCCAGACCTCGAGGTATGTTCTTATCTTTGGCCTGCAACACCTATACTTCTTCACTTTCTGAATTTTCACACTTTCCGGTTGGACTTCCAGTTTCTTCAGTTAGATTTTTTATTTCTATGTTACAGGGTGGGGTTTCTTCGTCAGAGGATTCTTCACTTAGGCAGATTTTCTCAGATTTAGAGTCTGAATCAGAAAATTAAAAATCATTCCTTCCTATTAGGAAATCCTCAATCTGTTTATCACCCTCAAAGACCTGCCAGTATTTTTCATTATCCGGCACTGCAGGTCTGAATTTGGTCTTTATGATAATTCGTTGGTCGATTGGAGTATTAGGGTATGAACTAGCTAGGCAAGCTAATCCGTTTGCAACGACATTTTGACTCCTAGGAACAAACAATAACTCGTATTCAACAAATGTTTTCAATAAATACATAGTGTCATTCCTGTAATCTCTCAGTCTAGGATGTTTCGCTATGTATTCACCATTCACCTGTTTAATAATCAGCTTAGATTCCCCATGCACAGTTATCCTATGGGCTCCTAATTTTCTCAACAGGTTCAAACCTAGGATAAAGGCCTCGTATTCTGCAACATTTTTTTTACATTTGAAGTTCAGGTTGCAGGCATGGCTCTCTGTGTAATCGCTCTTTGTGTTACGTAGCCAAACCCTAGCTCTGACAGTTCTTCTTGTGCAGGACCCATCGAAACTCATTTCCCACAAGGGTTCACTCTCGTTTTTGTTATCATTCCTTTCCCTACAGCTGGGTTTGCCATTATGTTGCATTATAGGGTCTGCACTAGGTTGTGGGCTGTTTAGTTTTTCGTTATGGATGTGGAAGTCAGAGAGGTGACTAGTTGGTTGATCGCATTCTGTTTCTGGTTCACTTTGCATTGTTGTTTCAGTGCACTGCTTAATTTTTTCTACGTCTTCCTCCTCTGAGTCTAGGGTAGCCATTATGTTAAAGTGCAATGGCTCTATTTCATCATGTGTACTGTTAGCCCCCCTATGAAATTCTTGACAAGCAAGCTGGGGGCTATATCATTTTGGAGACCTTCCAGGAATGCATCTCCCCTGAAGACACATCATCCTTGAGGTCTCTCTGTGCTTCGCCTTATACAAGTCCCCTCTGCTGGTTCCTTTCCCTAAAGCCTGCATTTACCCCTTGTACCCCTGCAAAATGAACCTTTTTTCCCTTTTTCCTCCTTCTGTCAAAGTGTTTTTGTTCCCTTTTGTTCCCCCCTGTCAAACCTCTAAACCCCTCCAAAATCCCTTTTGATTCTTACCCTTCCCCTTACCCTTGTCTCACCAAAATCCCCCTTAGTCCTTCTATCTTTACCCCTTGTAGCCTTTCATTTCATTAAAAATGGGTTAAAAACCCACTTACGACCTTGTAATAGGCCTCAGCCCCTTCTCCGCTAGCCACGCACCTTGATTCCTCCACATGACCCTACGCCGAACCACTCGTTGGTCCGAAAGGCACTAATCTCCCATGCCCACGGTTCATTCCTCTGAACGCGCCATCGCCATCTCCTCATCAGCCAGATCAACAGTCTGGAATACGCCTGTCCTTGTGGTCCCTGCTGCGCAATAGCCATAAAACAACTTGGTTTATCCCGCACCGCTTATGCACAGTAGGCAGTTTCTCTCCAATGCCCAGCGATTCCATACAGCTACCGACGTGTGTCCCCTGTACGACGGCAAAACCACCGTTCCCGCCCATTAACTCCACCCATCGCACGTTATTGTCCGAACACGGATGCCCAACGAAATTGCCGTAGACCGCCTGATCTGGAGCAGGCCATCTGACAACTATCGCTCGTCCAAGATGAATGAAGTTTAATGTAATTGCGCACGCGATAGCTCATGCCATGGCCCACTGTCCGTCGTCCTCCGCCGTTGATCCCACCATGATCGACGATCCTGATTTGTTCGCCCGCTGCTGAATTTTCCGCCATCGCCCCGCCTTTCCACGCCCCCTCCACGTGTCGCACCGTACCTCCGCCATCCCATCTACATAAATTCATTCAAAGGTCGGGTTTATTAAGGTTTTCAAGTGAAATTTGCTCTGTATTCATCCGACCTTTCACCACCCCTGTTCTCTACCATTCCGCAGCATTTATCTGTCATTCCACCATCCCGCACGCCCATTCTCGTCATTCCACTGCATCTGCCTCCCCATTCATGATTCCTTAACTAGTTTGTGTGTTTTTCAGGGTTTCCAATAGGGAATGACCGCCATGATGCGCGATCTCTGTCACAACGATGGAGGAATCAAAGAAGATCATGCGCAGAGGCTACATTCAGAAGCTGATGTTACAGGAAGTGCCTGGAGGGGTGTTTGCACCATAAATTCATCCAAGGATAGAGCTTAAACTCTGCAAACTCTCTCCCGCACCATTAACGCTCGGACGCACAGCAGAGAGCTCGAGGCAAGAAGTGGAAGACTTATGAGTTTCTACAGGGATTTCTAGAAGGAAAAGGTACAATTTTGAAGACCCCGAGGATCAAACAGGAGATCCTGTGCATGGTATAAGGTAACATCAGGGTTTTCACACCATTAGAAATGTTTTTCTTCATCAAAGGATGAAGCGCCCATGCAGTTCTATTTATACACCGTGCCCCTGACAATATTATCTGCCCTATAAGCAGTCCTACACTATCAGGAGCATTTGTTACACGGTACGGAGACCCTAGCATCATTATTTCACCAGTTTGTTTGGTCAACAGAAAAGGGAAGTATTGCTGCAACCAAAGTGCCAGAGGTAAATGCACAGATTTAAAGCAGAATGGATTGCGTCCATCCTCCTCTTCTGAGCATTAATTCTTCACCTACCATCTTCTGCTCTATTTTCTCCTATAAGAATCTAGAAGAACATATTGTAAAGGGTTGTTTTTCAGTTGTTCGGCTGTTGTTGTTAGAGGGATTCAGTTTGACTATTAGAACAGTCTTGGGAGGGAGTTACAGAGTAGTTTTTATGTAATAGGCTGGGAGGAGAAAGTCTAGACTATATCTAGCCATTGGGCTTATTGTACATGATTGGTTTTGCATCAATTAATCAAAGCACATTTCACAGGATCCTGGTCTATTACTATTGGTGATGTTTTTCCTAACTTCGTTTATTACATTTTCATACTGTTTCATGTTCTTCTGGTAGGCAACAGAAGTATAACATAGGATTCACCCTTGTTAGGTGCCCTATGTTCCCTACTCTCCATACCTTTAATGTTTTCTTCTTTATGTGCTATCTGAGAATTGTTTACAATTGATTTAACCAATGTAGTGGATGATATTTCCTACTCTCTGATGTATGAATTAAATGAATCAGTTTTCAGATGTTCTTGTTGGTTTTCAGCTGGAAGATTTGAGACCACTGGGGATTAGAGTTAGCCCTATCCACTAGGATCCTTGTGCAACCAGCTGACCTTCCTAAGATCCCTTTGTCAATCCTATCTCTGTTTTCCTTTGGAGTTGATAAAGTAGACCTAGAGTTAAATGACCTCTGGTCCGATCTATAAGCAGCCCCTTTGTCCCTCTTTGAGAGCTGCCTTTGAGTATGTCCAAGCAGGTCTGGAGTTAAATGACCTTTGACCTGATCTATAGACATAAATTGGGCTACTTTCCTTTTTCACCTTCTCTCCTTGATGTTCCATTCCATCATCTATCTAAAATATCCTTTATTATAGATGACTTGCCCTCTGAAAGCCTTGGCTAGCTGTTGGAAGTAATTCTCATTTCATGACTCTATAGCCCAATGGATGGCACTTTCTTAACCCATCCTCCCTGCTGAAACATCCTGTTGCTTTGTCTCCTTTTCTCCCATTACTTTCTCGGTCTATGGTCTCCTCGCCAACCCAGAAACCCACCAACCAAATCATTTAAAACCTCCTTTGTGCTTCATAACTAGCCTAACATCTCAGCTTGAGCTTCAAAGATATATCATTATTTGCTCTATTTGGAGAGATCCCTCTTCGGGTCCAGGAGGGCTAAATCCTAGGGCCCCAAAGTGGTTATGATGTTGTCTCATCTTTTGGTATTGCCAAATCTGCCAAAACATGGGAACCCCAACATAATGGCGACTCGGCTGGGGAAGAGACCACTTTGCTTTTAGATTGGCATCTCATTGCTGATGGTGGACAGCATCCTGCTTCAAGCATTTACATACCTCCACCTGGCGACTCCACATTCCATAACTCCCAAAAGGCCAAATGACTCCACTGGTAGAAGACTCTGAACTGGTTGAGAAGAAGCAGTAGCCTTCTTTGCATAAGCATGAATCCAAACATGGACAGAAATAAAAAGTATGATGCTCTGTATAATTGATTAAATGAATTAACAGAAAAGTTTGGTAAAGTGCTGGAAATGTACATGGCTAACCTTAATGCAAACGATGATTATTTCGAACGTCCCATGCATTTTCCAGAATAAGAACAAACTCAGGACCTAGAAGATGAGCAAGACATGTATGATACTTAAGAATCTGTAGGAGACAAGGACGAAAGTGATCAGGAACTGCCTGATTGCTTACCTGTGTCTTGTGTTACGCTGACTAAAAAATATCAGGACCTAATAGCAAAAGCTGAGGGGGAACACTGCCTTGAGGAAACAAGAGACCTTATAGAGGAGGCAGAATATGATGCAGAAGAAGAGGCTCAAGTAAACATCCCGCCTCCCAGTCAGCTAATACAAGAGATTGAGGAATGCTGTTCTTCCGGCCATGATGAGAAAGAAACCCCTCTTTTGACAGAAGAAGAGATTGATTGGATATTAAACCAGCGGTCCACCTCCGAAATCTTTTGCAGAACACACGCTCCTTCTCATTCATCTCTTGATTTTGATGATTCATATCTTGAAGACTCCTCTGTGAATCAGGACGAAGAAATACCTACTAAGAATCTAGAAGGTTTGGTGGGTGACATTACTTACAGTTATGATTTTCCTATTTACGATCCATTTGATGATGAGTGTTTTCGAAGGGAAGCCGAGCTTGCAGGACCATCATCCTTAGATTCATGGGAGGAAGATCAGAGCCAGTAATTTCAGAGAAGTAATGAAACCAATCGGCCTATCTATGATACTGATGAGGAGAGATATGATAGTATAATAGCAGATGAAAATTCTTTGAATCTCCATTCTACTCTACTACGGATCATCAGTGAAACTGGAAACCAGCAGCCTTTCCTTTCAGAAGAGGAGGAGGAAAGCAAAGAAGTGATTCTTGAGCAAGCTGAAAGCAATGAGCCTTCTTCTGAAAAAGAGAAAGAAATGGAACAAGCCCCTGCTCAAGAATACATAGACCTTCTCACAGAGCTCAGCACCTCAGAGCAGAATATATCAGAGCTCCAGGAGGACAACACTGTCATATATGATGATTCCTCTAGTTCAGAAGATGAAGAAGATTCTCTTCCTCAAGAAAGTCATGTTCTTTACCTAGTGGTAGAAGAAGAAATCCTGGTTGAAGCCTGCCTGCCAAATATTCATAACCAGGTATCATATCATTATCCTTATACACATTTTCTGCAAACATTTGAAGAAGGATCAAGGGTCTTTTTGAGTAGCATGATGCAGATAGAAAGAAAATTTTTCAAAGCTGCTGTTATTGAACAAAAGAGTGGGAGCTGCCCTACTTATCCAGCCTGCTCAAAGAGTTGAGCAGAAAGCACCAGCCATGGGATCACTTGATGGACTGGTGACATTGGAAGACAATGTTTGTAAGCTATATTTGTAAATATTTGAGTAAAATTAGGGTAGGTAGGAAAAGCTAAATAAAGCTCAGTCTGTGAGCATGTAGTTAGTTGTTTTAATTTCTGCAAAGTCCAGCAAGTCAGACAGTCTAATCCTGGCTTGACTGCTTTCAATTTCTGTCTTAGAATGTAGAAAGGAAATCTGCTAGACAGTTTAATCCTAGCAGAAAGAGTAGTTTAGGTAGAGAAAATATGAGGCCAACAGCCTAATCTGGTCTCATGGAGAAATAAGGGTAGATCTAGAATAGGTTTATTTTCCTTCTTGTAAAAATTAATGATGTAAAGGGTCTGCAAGTCCAAATGCACCCAGAAGGGAAAAGCGTTAGGACTGTAGTATGGGTAGGTAGTTTGGTTGGGAGAATTTTTCCTACTGATGAATGTCTTCATATTATGGCAGCTGATCTAAAGAAAAGGATGTGCTAAGCAGCAGGCATCTGGCCTACTCCAAAGATCATTTCTGGTTTCTTGCCTCCTTCAAGAAGAAGCCATCCCCATGTGGAGCCATTGTTAGCTCCCCTATGAAATTCTTGACAAGCAAGCTGGGGGCTAGTCTACTTTGGAGCCTTCAAGGAATGCCTTTTCCTAAAAACCCATCATCCTTGAAGTCTCTTAGTGTTGTGCCTAAAACAGTCTCCCTCTGCTAATCCATTTCTCAAAGGGCCTATTTTCCCCCTTGTACCCCTGCAAATTATCCCATTTTAACCTATGTGTTCCCCTTGTCAAATTCCCCTCTAATCCCCTGAAACCTGCCAAATCCCCCTTCAAATTCTACCCATGTCCCTGGTTTAGCCTGATTTGCTATTTATCTTCCTACCATTACCCTTATAAGGCTTCAAAATGCATTGAAAAGGCTTAAAAACCCACTCTGAACCTTATGTCATGCCTAGCCCCTCTCCTGATAGCCCCGCGCCCCTTTACCTTCCACAAAACCCTGTACTGTAACCATCCGCCAGTCTAAACGGTGCTTATTCCTCCATTTCCTATCGGGCGCGATGTCTGTTGTTGATCATGGTTGATCGGACGGTGAACGTTAAACCCGATACCCCCCTGGCCTATCCGCTCATGTTCCTCATCGCGCCATCGCCGTCCATTTCCACGATGATCTGACGGTCTGCAGTGCACCCGATGCCGGTGGTCTCCATACGACTATTTCAAACCCGTTGGTTTCCTTCGCACCGCTTATGCACGGTAGGTGGTTTCTCTCCAACGCCCAGCGATTCCATTCACCATCCGACGCGTGTCCTTGTGTACGATTTCCAAACCGCCGTCCCCGCCCATTAACTCCACCCATCGCACGTTATTGTCCGAACACGGATGCCCAACGAAATTGCCGTAGACCGCCTGATCTGGAGCAGGCCATCTGACAACTATCGCTCGTCCAAGATGAATGAAGTTTAATGTAATTGCGCACGCGATAGCTCATGCCATGGCCCACTGTCCGTCGTCCTCCGCCGTTGATCCCACCATGATCGACGATCCTGATTTGTTCGCCCGCTGCTGAATTTTCCGCCATCGCCCCGCCTTTCCACGCCCCCTCCACGTGTCGCACCGTACCTCCGCCATCCCATCTACATAAATTCATTCAAAGGTCGGGTTTATTAAGGTTTTCAAGTGAAATTTGCTCTGTATTCATCCGACCTTTCACCACCCCTGTTCTCTACCATTCCGCAGCATTTATCTGTCATTCCACCATCCCGCACGCCCATTCTCGTCATTCCACTGCATCTGCCTCCCCATTCATGATTCCTTAACTAGTTTGTGTGTTTTTCAGGGTTTCCAATAGGGAATGACCGCCATGATGCGCGATCTCTGTCACAACGATGGAGGAATCAAAGAAGATCATGCGCAGAGGCTACATTCAGAAGCTGATGTTACAGGAAGTGTCTAGAGGGGTGTTTGCGCCATAAATTCATCCAAGGACAGAGCTTAAACTCTGCAAACCCTCTCCGGCACCATTAAATCTCGGACGCACAGCAGAGAGCTTGAGGCAAGAAGTGGAAGACTTATGAGCTTCTGCAGGGATTTCTAGAAGGCAAAGGTACAAGTTTGAAGACCCCAAGGATCGAACAAGAGATCTTGTGCACGGTATAAGGTAACATCAGGGTTTTCACACCATCAGAAATGTTTTTCTTCATTAGAGGACAAAGCGCCCTTGCAGTTTTATTTATACACCGTGCCCTTGAGAAGATTATATGCCCTATAATCAGTCCTACACTATCAAGAGCATTTGTTACACAGTACGGAGACCCTAGCATCATTATTTCACCAGTTTGTCCAGTCAACAGAAAAGGGAAGTAGTGCTGTAGCCAAAGTGCTAGAGGTAAATGCATAGATTTAAAGCAGAATGGATTGCGGCCTTCCTCCTCTTCTAAGCGTTAATTCTTCATTTAATTCTTCACCTACCATCTTCTGCTCTGTTTTCTCCTATAAGAATCCAGAAGAACATATTGTAAAAGGTTGTTGTTCAGTTGTTCGGCTGTTTCTGTTAGAGGGATTCAGTTTGAATGTGAGAACAGTCTTGGGAGGGAGTTACAGAGTAGTTTGTATGTAATAGGCTGGGAGGAGAAAGTCTAGACTGTATCTAGCCATTGGGCTTATTGTACATGACTGGTTTTGCATCAATTAATCAAAGCACATTTCACAGGATCCTGGTCTATTACTATTGGTGATGTTTTTCCTAACTTCGTTTATTACATTTTCATACTGTTTCATGTTCTTCTGGTAGGCAACATAATTATAACATAGGATTCACCCTTGTTAGGTGCCCTATGTTCCCTGCTCTCCCTACCTTTAATGTTTTCTGCTTTATGTGCTATCTGAGAATTTTTTTCAGTTGATTTAACCAATGTAGTGGATGATATTGCCTACTCTCTGATGTATGAATTAAATGAATCAATTTTCAAATGTTCTTGTTGGGTTTAAGCTAGAAGATTTGGGACCACTGGGGATTAGAGTTAGCCCTATCCACTAGGATCCTTATGAAACCAGATGACCTTCCTAAGATCCCTTTGTTAATCCTATCTCTGTTTTCCTCTGGAGTTGCTAAAGCAGACCTGGAGTTAAATGACCTCTGGTCCGATCTATAAGCATCCCCTTTGTCCCTCTTTGAGAGCTGCCTTTGAGTATGTCCAAGCAGGTCTGGATTTAAATGACCTCTGAATTTATTTATAGACAGAAATTGGGCTACTTTCCTTTTTCACCTTCTCTCCTTAATGTTCCATTCCATCATCTATCTAAAAGATCATTTAGTATAGATTACTTTCCCTCTAAAAGCCTTGGCTAGTTGTTGCAAGTAATTCTCCTTTCATGACTCCATAGCCCAATGGTCGGCACTTTCTTAACCCATCCTCCCCGCTGAAACATCCTGCTGCTTTGTCTCCTTTTCTCCCATTACTTTCTCGGTCTATGGTCTCCTGTCCAACCCAACAACCCACCAACCAAATCATTTAAAACCCCCTTTTGTGCTTCATAACTAGCCTAACACCTCATTTGAGCTTCAAAGATACATACCATGCTTTGTTTTAATAGAGAGATCCCTCTCTGGACCTAGGAGGGCTAGATCCTAAGGTCTGAAAGTGGTTCTGATGTTTGCCTCATCTTTTGGTATTGCCAAATTTGAAACATGGGAACCCCAACATGTACCTTTGCTTGTATCTACGTTTTCAGATTCTGGTCCCCCCAAAGATTCATCATTGCAGAAGATAAAGGAATCCAGGTCCATATGTACGGAGTATAGAGGAGAATTTTCAGGATTTTCAGGGCTACTAACCAGGAATTTCATTTGTGCTTCCCTGTACAGTCTTCTTAGTTGGCCAAATATTGGGATTGTGGCATAAGCCCCATCCATCTGCATTGTTCCTTGCAACTTGGCTCCCCATGATCTTGATAATAACATGCCATACTTGGGTGGCACATCTGCCACAAAAACATCCATGACCATACACTTGGCAGGAATCTGAGTAAGGCTCACACATAAATCTTTGATCAGGCCAAGACACTTTACTCTACTAGAGTCAAATGAATATAGGTCTTTATAGGGATGGGTTATCTCTAGGCCTAATCTTTCCATCACTACTTTAGGCATCAAGTTGTGTGATGCCCCAAAATCATGCATTGCATTGTGGAGAATCTTATCATGGACATTAAGACTGATATAAAAAGGGGGCACTACCCCTTCCTGAAACTTTCCTTCTATCTTTGGACCAAACAGAAGGGCAGGTTGATCATCACTCAGATTTACAGTGTCATTGTTCTCACCTAAATTTAAAGCTTTCAAAATTTGGCCTTTATATACATCCTGAGTGGCCAGCTCAGAGAGTGGGATAGAGATTTTAATTTTTGCAATATCACTCTCCAAATTGAAAGTGGACTGACTGTTTGGAATGTTCAACTCTGTTTTGTTAGCCACTGCCTTAGTGGCTGAATCAGTGTGTTGATTCTCGTTATGTATAGTGTTTGTGACAGTTTTATCAGGAGCACTAATTGCAGTGCTAGTGCTGCTAGCTGGTTTACCTTGTGTATCAGTGTTTTGGTTGTCTTTTTCTTTGTTCTTCCTAGAACTCTCAACTGTTGATTTGTTACTTTCAGCAGTTGCTTCAGAAGTTTTCTCAGGTCTTTTCTTGATGGTGACCTCAGAAGCTTTTGGTTTGGTAGTCTCTTGGCTCCTTTTTCTTCTAAGTTCATATTTTTCTCTGACCTGCATCATGGCATTTTCAAACCCTAACCTGTAATCTTCAGATTCCAGCCATTCCTCCTCCCAACCAGAGGGTGAGGACTGATCTTCTTCTGAGTAACAGTTATGGATTGAATCTTCCATTTCAAACATGTTTATTGCGTTTCCCTCAGACTCTTCTATGATTTCCTCATCTTCATCAAGAAAATTCTCTTGGAATGGGGGAATAACCTGCTGATCTGATTCTCTTTGTCTATTAGGAGTGGCATTGTTTCTTCTAAAGTTCTAGTTCTGGTTATGGTTTTTATTTCTATTTTGGTTACTAACTATGACAACCATTTTCTTTACCATTTGTTGTAGCTCTTCCACGTTTTTAGATAGACGATCATAATTGGGGTCAGATGTGGAAGCTACATTGTCATCTCTGTATGTTACCCTCCTCTCAGCTCTCAGTCTTGCCCTTTTCTCAATCAACTTGGCTTCTATATTCACTGCTCCTTTTTGCATGTCTTCCAATGTGTTGTACTCTTTATCCCTAAGCTGATAGGCCATGTCAGCATCTCCATCATTTGGTATAGCTTCTCCACTTTTTTAGATAGATGGTCATGATTTGGATCAGATGTGGAAGCTACATTGTCATCTCTATATGTTACCCTTTGTTCATCTTGTTTGTGCTCAACCTAGTCTCCTAAATTGAGCTCATTTAATTGTCAACCAGGGTCAGTAAACTGCTGAAGTGTGGTGCACTATATGTGCCTAAGTAACCTCTTCCTACTTCATTGTGTTTAGTGTTTTCTGATGTTTTTGGTTTTATGGTTTTATTTTGAAAAGGAAAAGAACTAAGTGCTAAATGAAGGGAAACTATTGGTCAAAACAGAGTGAAGCCTAAACTATGATGGTAAATAAATGCAAATGCTGAAACAAAACAGAGTCTAACTATGACTAGCAACCAACAAATACAAAGCTTGATAATGACTATTGTAAACTCACAACATGAAATTGAAATGAACCTGAGAAATGAACAAGCTAAGTGTAAATGAAATTTTCTCCTAAATAAACAATCAACTCACAATATTACAAAAATCTAAATTATCCTATGATGCTGAAGTTATTCTATTCTGCAACTAGACTTATCACTACTAAGCCTTATTCAGAAATTTAGAGATTTTCTAGAATAATGTTTGGGAAAAAGGGTATTGGTGAATTTGTAAAATATTTGCAGAATAATCAAAGCCTTAAACTGATATTACTGACCTCTGTTCATGTGATGATATATTAATAAAAATTTAGAACAAAAGTAAGTTGTGAATAATGAAGGCCGAGAGACTAATTTTGACAACTAGAACTACTTAAAATACAATGGATAACATCAAGCTAGAACGCTATCTATCAATATTAAAGGACAATGATTACAACTAAATTAGAATTTCATTAATCTACTTGAAACAAAATGAACTAAAACTAAACTAAAGAAAGTCATTATCAAACTGAAAATGAAATAACAGAACTGAACCACATGCATTCTAACTCCGGAGTATTAAACCACAATGCAACTAACTGTAATATGTAATGTAAATGAACGTGGAAAACATGAATTTGACAAAACTATTGAAATTGGAAATTGAAAACGAAATCAAGTTAACGCTACTTATCTAAATCATCTGAACGGAGCTTCTCGGGCAGTAGGGGCCCTCTACTGCCGGATTAGCTACCAAATCCACTTAACTTTGACTCAGCTCTTGCACTAAAACGATACTGCTTCCATTAAAGGAGAAAAAGACTGGAAAACAGAGTATTCACGGTTCTGAAATTTAGCAGCAAAAGCCAAAATCTAACTAAGATCTAACCTCTTTCTCTCGGTTCCCCAAGCATATTAATAGAAAATTTACATAACGGAACTGGAGAAAATAAAGGGATAAGTGTCTTTCTACTTCTAATCAAATTGAAACTCTTATTGACAGCCTCGTTCTTCATTGCGGACACCTGTAGAATCCGTGTTTTAATAGGAGACTGCCTCTTAGTTTGGGTGTCCCCACGTGCATAACCACTTAGATATTTTTGCTCAAACTTTGTGGAGAGCAACGAATGATGTGGATGAGGTAAGGAATCTGCCCATATGCGCCTTTCTTTGAGATGACACCTGTAACCCACTCAAACTGTAAAACAGCTGCGGAATGCGGGATCAGCTACGGAATGCGCGGTCAGCTACGGAATGCCTGTATTCTGTAGCTCTTTTGCAGAAAATTGTTAAAATAGAAAAAATCATGAAAATACAATATGTTAATCAATTTCATGTAAGCTTTAAGCAATCCTAATCATTCTTCATTGATTTTAGGCTTATGAAGTGATAAAATAATGATGAAATGAAGTGAAGGTTTGTAAAAGAGAAGGCAATTCTAAGGCTCAACATACCCCCATTGCAAGACTATTGCATGTCCTCATGCAATTTCATCAAAACTTATTCCATGTGCTTTGAAACCTCTGTTAGAACATCCAACCTTATCTTTCTGCTTCTTCTGGCCCTAATCTATTTTCTAATCTCTGTTAACTTTTCATAGATTAGTTCTTCATCTTCCTTTTGTAGTGGAGTGTCAAGTTTATTTTCAATATCCATGTCAGTTTCTCTTCTTCTGCTCCATCAAAAGATTTGACAAAAGATTTTGTAATCCCCTTATGGAAGCCATCAAATTTCTCTATAAAATTTAGCCTCCTTTCTTATTGTAGTAGCTCCTTGACTTGTGGATATCCTTCCAAATACTTGACTTCAACTGATTGTGTCCTGACAATTAGCCACATTCCTCCTTTGTGCAGATTATCTTCCTTTCAGAATTACTTTTCTATGCTTGAAGCTAGATTGACTACAGAGTCTAATACTTTATTTTGAAATTGTATCTCTGTGTCTGAAGATGGATTAGTTGAAGAATGATGCTTCACCCTTAGAATTACCTTTATTCACTTAGAGATGGATTGGCTGCAAAGTGTAATGGAAGTGAATGGATGGAGGTGATTAAGCTATAAGGGAAAATGAAGTGGCTATGGATCTGATGGAGAATTTATGATGACCTTGTGGTGAGATATGGAATGTTGGATAAGGGATATGGCTAATCAATTCGAATGATAGGTTGTTTAGGAAACACATGATTATACACATTGTATCTATTTCATGTTTTAACTTTTTGCTATTAAAATAATTTTCACAATTTACCTCAGAATTTTGACCTTGTTAATTGCTGTGCTTGATGCTGTTCCTTTGGTCCTCTTTGAGCATGTTGGTCTTCAAAACATAATCCTTCAATTTCCTGTAATCATCATCTCTTTGTAGGTTGTACAATTGATTCATAATTGCTGAATAACATGTGGCTGCAACATGCAATCTGTAAAAAGAAATGAAGTATGAATATGGAAGATGGATGTGAAATGTAATGGAGTGAAAGTGGAATAGGACTTGGGAAATGAAATGAAAATGGCGTGAGCTGGAGTGAAAGTGGAATGGACTTGTGAAATGAAATGAAAATGGCGTGAGCTGGAGTGACAGTGGAATGTACTTGTGAAATGAAATGAAAATGGCGTGAGATGGAGTGAAAGTGGAGTGAGATGGAGTGGATTTGTAGAATAAAATGAATTTTGAAATTTCTTTCAAATGGTACATCAGACTTCCCTGAAATTTTCTGAGGTTGTTACCAATATTATTATGCATCTTCCGACGAAAAATCTCTGCCATTGGTTACACGGATGTCCCGGAAAATGAGAAATGGTTGTAGGTGAAAGTGGCCAATTTCTTGAAGAATACATATTGAAATTTTCTGAAATTTTCTGTGTTTATTCACCCTACCTCAATGAATTTACCATAAAAATTTTAGGACCAATGGATGCACGGTTTGAAAGTTATGATAAAATCAATTTCTGCCCTGTTTCACCCTTCATTCTGCCCAATGTTGCAACAAAAAAGTACGCCACAGACTCATTTTAAGGCCAAATTGAGTGATTCCAAAGGGAAACTGTGTATTTTTACCTTCTCTACTGCCACATGCTTCCATAATTTCATTTTGATGAAGAAAAGGCGCTGCTGTGCAAAAATACTCAAATCTGTCCTATTCTGTCCATAATGCTGAAAATTGAGAGTCTGCCTGGAAAACCCTTCTAAAATGCCCTTAAAAATTGCTTTTTTCCAAATTCTGTCTGCGTCTTACTTAATTTATCATATTCTGAGAAAACCCAGAAGCTCAAAATTTTTTATTTCTGCTCCAATCTCTTGCAATACTTGCGCCAAAACTGCCTCTGGAAAAAGTTGCAAAAAAAAAAAGAACAGGCTGCTACAGCGATAACTGCAGAAACTGCCACTTTCCGCAGCTGTTATTGAATTGACAAAAAGATGAACATGCTACTACAAGAAACTAATAAAATGTACTGCTGCAAGTTGTTGTTGATTCCATAAAACCATTAGTCTTCATCAAAGCCAACATTCATGGTACAATTCTTACCATGCGAATAAATGTGTCGAAGTCGAGCATGGGAAGAAATCATTGCATTACCGATCAATAATGAAAATCATTAACCAATGCGAGACAACTCACCGATAATGTAAATGAGTTTCAAGGTACCTTAGTGCATCTTGACAGGGACGAATGAATGTGTCGAAGTCGAGTCGCCTGCAAGATTTGACAATCAAGAGACATTGTTGTATTCCCATTGTTATCAACGAGGAGGCTTGCCATTGATGAATGAAAGCTCCAAGGCACTTCAAATAATCTCTAATCTTGATCCCAGATAAAGTGTTGAGGTCGATGGGACAAGATCTGTTCGAAGGTGGACCTTAAGGAATTCCACATCATCCAACTCGAGCATAGAACCAAGAATGATTTGAAGAACCATGAAAGATTGAAACCATCATGAAATTGCAGAATTTATTGTGAACTTTGCCCGCCAGTTGCCTGGTTTTCAAACAAAGTTCATGTCCAATTGCGCCAGCAAGCTAGTTTTCACAATAGGACTTATTTTTCTCTTTACTTTTTTTTCTCTTTTTTTTTTCTTTTTTTTTCTTTTTTTTTTTTTATGTCCTACTCTACTTGAAAAAGAAAATCTTGTTCAAGTATATGAGTACTTCCAATGGAACCATGTCTGTAACAAGATGATAGATAAACTCATATGCAGGTTTGAAAGACACTCTTTGATATGTACCTGTATATGAGATGCCAACTGTCTTGATTTAGATGATGTCATAAGATATTGAATAATTGAGCATTGGAATCCGATGACTGAATTGAACCAAGATTCAATGTAATCTTGTCTTCCTTGTCTTTCCTCTATCATGAAATCGGAGATGTGATCTTCATTCATAGAATCTAGTGATAGGCATGCATGAAACTTTTCAATCTCTAGTTCCAATATCTCCTCTTTATCAATAGACATCCCTGATTCTTGGACCTTATCTGAGTCTTCTTCTGCTGGTTGTTGTTCTTCAATGACAGCTGGTGAATCATTTTGCAATACCTCAGATTTGTAAGTTGATTGAGGTGTTTTATTGTTGGGGATATGAAATGGTTGTGGAGGTAGTGGAGTGGGGAATCTTTGGGGTGTTTGTGTGGATGATAATGGGAAAGGTTGAATTGAGGTAAAATAAGGGTAATATTGATGTTGTAGTGGAGGTAAATGGTATGGATAACATTGATGATGGTATTGGGGATAGAGAGGGAAAGATTGAGGATATGGTGGATTTCCTTTATAGGGCCTTTGCCAACTTTGTTTCCAAGATTGGTTTTGAGGTTGAGATTGAGATGGCCAAGGTTTCCAAGGTTGATTTTGAGGTTGGGATTGATATGGCCAAGGTTGCCAAGGCAAGGGTGTTTTCCAACTACCTTGAGATTGTTGTGCATAACCTTGATACTGTGCATAAGGATATTGCATCATATTGGGTTGATGAGGCTACCATAGTCCTCTTGGAGCTACATGACAAAGTTTCTCTTGTGCTTGATTTGCTCCATTATCCTTCTGGTAAATAGCCTTCAACCCTGGTAATGATGTGCAATCTTCAGTAGTATGTGATCCTGCACAAATTTTACACATTTTAATGTTATCACATGGACATTCATGCAAAGTATGTTTCTTTCTACATTTAGGGCAAAATAGAAATGAAGCAACTTTTTGCTTGTTTTGGATTCTTAGCATGTCAGTTTGTTCATTTAAATTACTAAGAATGTTTAGCAAATTGTTAGGTTCAGTTTGACTTACCAATCTTGATGCTGACTTACTTACTTTTGCCACAAATGGATCTTGAGGGGACCTTACACACTTTGCTTTTCCTCTTGATATGTTCTTGCATAGGTCACAAATTTCTTGAAATGACAATCGATAAACATCTCCTTTTCCCACAAGATTAAGAAGATCAATCCATTCATCCTTTATAGCATTTAGTAGAAGAGTTTTTAATGCATCTGATCCTAAATTATGCAATTTAGATCTTTTGATATTATAAGTAAATCTCTCCACTAAATATTCTAGGCTTTCACCCTCTTTTTGGTTCATCTTAAAGACTTCATTTCTAAGGTCATGGTGCATGCAATAACCTTTATATTTTTCCAAAATACTCTTTTCATATCATCCCATGTCCTTATAGAATTTGTTCCTAAAGTCATGAACCATCTAAGAGCTCTATCCTTCAATGTTGCCGGAAACAAATTCAATTTTTGCATGTGCAATGAGTAGCCATAAGATCTACAAATTATTTCAAATTCAAAGAGAAAGGTTTCCGGGTCTTCTGATCTCATACCTTTAAAGTTAGGAAGTACAGATGGATGGATGTTCTTCATTTGAATGTTGATATCAGTTTCTTGAATGGGAAATCCAAAAGGATCTTCCTCATTGTCATCATCTCCATCCATTTCTTCAACCTGCTTTGTCACCTCTTCTTCTACCTGCAAAAATATGAATTCATGATGTGGATGTGTGGCTCTTACTACACCACATGATATAGTGGGTGTGGTAGGTGATTGAAGTTTTTGTTTTTGTTTTTGTGGATGTAGGAAATCAGGATACCTAGTTACACTTCCCCGGCAACGGTGCCAAAATGTTTGTGCTGAACCTAGTCTCCTAAATTGAGCTCATTTAATTTTCAACCAGGGTCAGTAAACTGCTGAAGTGTGGTGCACTATATGTGCCTAAGTAACCTCTTCCTACTTCGTTGTGTTTAGTGTTTTCCGATGTTTTTGGTTTTATGGTTTTATTTTGAAAAGGAAAAGAACTAAGTGCTAAATGAAGGGAAATTATTGGTCAAAACAGAGTGAAGCCTAAACTATGATGGTAAATAAATGCAAATTCTGAAACAAAACAGAGTCTAACTATGACTAGCAACCAACAAATACAAAGCTTGATAATGACTCTATTGTAAACTCACAACATGAAATTGAAATGAACCTGAGAAATGAACAAGCTAAGTGTAAATGAAATTTTCTCCTAAATAAACAATCAACTCAAAAATATAAATTATCCTATGATGCTGAAGTTATTCTATTCTGCAACTTGACTTATCACTACTAAGCCTTATTCAGAAATTTAGAGATTTTCTAGAATAATGTTTGGGAAAAAGGCTCTTGGTGAATTTGTAAAAGATTTGCAGAATAATCAAAGCCTTAAACTGATATTACTGACCTCTGTTCATGTGATGATATATTAATAAAAATTCAGAACAAAAGTAAGTTGTGAATAATGAAGGCTGAGAGACTAATTTTGATAACTAGAACTACTTAAAATACAATGGATAACATCAAGCTAGAACGCTATCTATCAATATTAAAGGACAATTATTACAACTAAATTAGAATGTCATTAATCTACTTGAAACAAAATGAATTAAAACTAAACTAAAGAAAGTCATTATCAAACTGAAAATGAAATAACAGAACTGAACCACATGCCTTCTAACTCCGGAGTATTAAACCACAGTGCAACTAACTGTAATATGTAATGTAAATGAACGTGGAAAACATGAAGTTGATAAAACTATTGAAATTGGAAATTGAAAACGAAATCAAGCTAACGCTACTTATCTAAATCATCTGAACGGAGCTTCTCGGGCAGTAGGGGCCCTCTACTGCCGGATTAGCTTGAAAATCCACTTAACTTTGACTCAGCTCTTTCACTAAAACGATACTGCTTCCATTAAAGGAGAAAAAGACTGGAAAACAGAGTATTCACGGTTCTGAAATTTAGCAGCAAAAGACAAAATCTAACTAAGATCTATACTCTTTCTCTCTGTGTCCCAAGCATATTAATAGCAAATTTACATAACAAAACTGGAGAAAATAAAGGGATAAGTGTCTTTATACTTCTAATCAAATTGAAACTCTTATTGATAGCCTCGCTCTTCATTGCGAACACCTGTAGAATCCGTGTTTTAATAGGAGACTGCCTCTTAGTTTGGGTGTCCCACGTGCATAACCACTTAGATATTTTTGCTCAGACTTTGTGGAGAGCAACGAATGATGTGGATGAGGTAAGGAATCTGCCCATATGTGTTTTTCCTTCAGACGACACCTGGAACCCATTAAAACTGTAAAACGGCTACGGAATGCGGGATCAGCTACAGAATGTGTGGTCAGCTACGGAATGCCTGTATTCTGTAGCTATTTTGCAGAAAATTGTTAAAATAGCAAAAATCATGAAAATACAATATGTTAATCAATTTCATGTAACCTTTCAGCAATCCTAATCATTCTTCATTGATTTTAGGCTTATTAAGTGATAAAATAATGATGAAATGAAGTGAAGGTTTGTAAAAGAGAAGGCAATTCTAAGGCTCAACACATCTCTTAATCTCACTCTTTTCTCAATCAGATTTGCCTCTATATTCACTGATCCTTTCTGCATGTCCTCCATTGTGTTGTACTCTTTATCCCTAAGATGATAGGCCATGTC